>CM059186.1:166441146-166816967 GCA_030323885.1 Branchipolynoe longqiensis | reverse complement strand
GCGTCCGTCGAGATCTGCAGTAGGGGTCGGAATAATTTTTTTTTTTATATATATATATACTAGATAAATTATTTCTAAATATTCTTCAACTTTCACCCCGTTTTTGACTTCCTTGTTCCACACCATTAGGGAATATTATATTCTAAATTTATTTAGTGGGACGAGGTGGTCAATGGGGTGGGGGTTGGTGGGTAGACACTGCCCATTTTACACTAAAAGATTTTCCTATGCAGTGTCGCCCTGGCTCTTAGTTTATGCTGCATTCTTTATTTTAAAAATTACTACTATAGTAAGTCCTTCCGGCAGAACATGATTGACAGCGTGTGCGTCGGCTCCTGTTATAACAGGGGAGGATGCACATGGGGTATAATTTCCTTTGTAGGAGGCCGGGTTCTTGCTGGCGCCCATTGCTTCTTATAAAATGTATTGCATACCTAAACGTTGTATCTGTGGAGACTTTCTCAATTGCTATAAGTAACACCGCCCTTCTACTTTCATGCATTCTGCACCGGAGCGGGTCACCGAGCGTGGCGGGTCCTGGGTGTGGCTGTTTGACGTGTCCGCGGTGTAATACCGTCTGTGATCTACTGGCCAGGCGACGCGGGCACAAGGAGGACGGACTGAGGAAGCTCGAAGAGGAGCCGCTCCGCGTAGAAGGAGGAGCGCTCCGCTAACGGTTCTCCTGAGATGGGGGGCGGTGGGGGGCGGACTGAGCAGTTCCCTGCTTCCTTCTGTCGAGGGGGTTCCACTTGTGGGGTATGAACTCTCTCCCAGCAAAAAACATTCTATACACCAACTACATAGAGGCTGGGAGAGGTCGTTTTTGTGCGACTCATTTAAAGACTCTTTCTTCACCTAGATTGATGACATGTTTGCCTTGCAGCTAGCTAGATACATATCGCTATTCGCTGCAGGCAAGTCTAGGAATTGCGCATAAGGATACATAGCTTTGTAAGGCTTCTCTCCCTTTCAAGTTAGTTCTCATGTTGACTTCTATCATTTCTCGATTCTCATCGGTTTGCAGTTTGCAACCGGTGAGACTCTAGGGGGGGGCAGTTTAGTACTCTGAACATGACGATGCCGCCCTTTACCACCCTCCTCCACTCCAGCCCCGGCTGCGACTGGCAACTCAGGCCAATCCCTCACGCCCTGAGCTGACGATGGAGGTGGCGGCGGTGGAGGTGGAGGTGGAAAGGCCGACCTGTCTGACCCCTGATACCGCTCCAACGCGATAGCAGACCTACCATGGAGCGACACCAGGGACGAGGTGCGCTTCCCTCTCCCCTTACCCCGGCCGACCTTTGCTTGCCGCCCAGAGTTTGCTGCGCCACCTGCCGCGCCCGGCCGCAGTACCTCCCTCTTCCCGGGCACCGCCCCACGACCTCTTCCCCGCCTCGCCGAAGATGCCCCGCGACCGGTTATAAACCGTTCGCGACGCAGCTCCGCCGACCCTCTGTCATAGAGGTGCAAAGCGATCAACCTGTGCTGCCGTGGCAGCGCAAGCGTCTCCTTACCCAGGTAGAAGTCAGGGCGCTGCTTCATCGAGAAGGTCACTGCGCGCCGTGATTTGGAGTCAGGATTCCACTGAATCTCACTGAGCCCCGCCACCAGGTCGTCCATTGCCCGACCGTGGCCCTCCATGAGGTGCGTGATCATCACACCGCGGCGCCTCGTTGCAAAGTATTGTCCTGTCGCTTTGAACGATGGACACCCCTCACAACCCATCACTGCGTTGAATGGACGCACACATCTCCATAGAGGCGCGGTGTGCAGATGCTCCTCACAAATGTGATGAGCCAAATGCGCCCACCGCAGGAACAGCTTAGGGAATCGCCTATTTCCGACCCGGTGCACCTCACAGAACAGGCAAGCCTGTCCCGGACGGAACACCCTTCGAACATAGCCAAGACACGCCAGTTCCTGTTTGGTGTTGCCCTCGCGCTCCGCTGGAAAGGATAGCATGCGGAACAATAAGTTCAGCCACTGGCTATACCACCTCAGCGAAGTGACAGGCTCACTCTCGGGCTCTGCCCAGCCTTCATCGTCGGAGACTTCATACTCTCCGTCGACATCATAAGGCCGAACGATCTGCCTAAACCCCCTCTGCCACGTCGTATAGTCCCTGAGACGAACGAGCTGATCGGGCTGCGAAGGAGGCTCTGAACTATGATGTTGAGCCGTGTCTGATACCACACTCTGATCTGAAACCACTAATAGCCACCCACATCAAATCCAAATGGCAACATGAGTGGGATGAAAACATTAATAAACTTAAAGAAATTGAACCATCTGTGGGAAAACCACCACATTCTCATGTGGGGGGTCGGCGGGACCAAGTGGTCCTTAGCCGCTGCCGTATTGGCCACTCGTGGCTAACACATGTTTTCCTGCTCAAGGGGGACCCTCCCCCTGAATGTATTGGATGTCAGTCCCCACTGACAGTCAAGCACATTTTATTAAACTGTGTTGATTTTATGGCACTGCGCCAACAATTTTACACTGCAAACAGCATGCATGACCTTTTTACCAAAGTTAAACAAGAAGACATTTTAGCTTTTTTGAGGGCAGCTGGTCTGTACCGCCTCATTTAATTCATATAATTCATTAAAACAATTTATATTAATTAATTCTCTCATCTATTTTATTTAATTATATGATTTTGGGCTTTTAAAAATTAATAAGTGTCTATTGACACCTAACTGATTGTATGCTTTTACATTATATGTAAAGGCGATGGTTGAATAAAAAACAAACAATTCTCGCCGTGAATATGGCCTATGCTGCCGACACGGCGTAAAGAAACCACCAATCAATCAATCAATAGTTCTGTCCTCTAGTCGAGGGTTGGATGCAATGGTTCTCCACTTATCCCGATGTTGTGCTGTTCTGATAGACTGTGAATAATTCAAGCCTGTCCACTGTGAAATATTTGTAAACAATGATGTTCTTTTGTCTCCCTCTCCCTCTGCTGCCATTCACCTTCCCTTCCAACAATGTACTGTATATTGAACTCTGACGAATGATGTGGCCAAAATAAATAAGTTTCTTTGTCTGTATAGTGGCAAATAAGCTTTTTTCTTATTTTTAATTTTTCTGAGAACTTCTTTGTTGGTGATCTTCTTTGTCCATGATATTTTCATCATCCTTCAATAAGTCCACATCTCAAATGCTGCTAAACGTTTGTACATTTTCTTAGAGATTGTCCATGTCTCTGCCCCATACATTAGAGTAGACCACACATAACACTGAAGAATACGCTTCCTTGTTTGTATTAATATCTTACTTGATGTTAACACTCTATACATTTTGGAGAATGTTGTTCGGTCTATTGTTATCCTTCTTTTAATTTCTTCCTCACATCTCCAATCATTTGTAATCTTTTGTCCAAGATATATGAATTCGGATACTTGTTCTATGTTTGTGCCATCTATGGTTATATTGACATTTGGTTTATCTGTCTTTTTACTTATAACCATTGTTTTGGTCTTCCTGGCATTCATCTTCATGTTGAATAGTATTCCAACTTTATTGATTCTATTCACTATATCTTGTACGTTTTTCTCACTGTCTGCTAGTATTACACTGTCATCGGCATATCTAAGCGCTTTAATACCAGATAGTAATAGCAGCTTCCCCAGTGCTTCATTATTGTAGAATTATGGATGATTCAAGACGTGGGATCAGCCTCACCCCTCACCCCCATTGGTCCCCTTACTCACCACACCCCCTCACCCCCACCTCCTCACCCCCACCGGTCCCCTCTTACTCACCACACCCCCTCACCCCCACCTCCTCACCCCCACCGGTCCCCTCTTACTCACCACACACCCTCACCCCCACCTCCTCACCCCCACCGGTCCCCTCTTACTCACCACACACCCTCACCCCTACCTCCTCACCCCCACCTCCTCACCCCCACCCCCTCACCCCCACCGGTCCCCTCTACTCACCACACCCCCTCACCCCTTCCCCCTCCCCCCCACCGTCCCCTCTCACTCCCACCCCCCCTCCCCCCCACCTCCTCACCCACCACCTCCTCACCCCCACCTCCTCACCCCACCCCCCTCCCCCTCACCACCACCCCCTCACCCCTACCTCCTCACCCCCACCTCCGCACCCCCACCCCCTCACCCGCCACCTCCTCCACCTCCTCACCCCCTCCCCCTACCTCCTCACCCCCACCGCCCCCTCTTATCCACCACACCCCCTCACCCCCACCTCCTCACCCCCACCGGTCCCCTCTTACTCACCACACCCCCTCACCCCCACCTCCTCACCCCCACCTCCTCACCCCCACCGTCCCCTCTTACCCACCACACCCCCTCACCCCCACCTCCTCACCCCCACCGCCTCCCTCACCCCCACCCCCCTCACCCCCACCTCCTCACCCCCACCTCCACCCCCACCTCCTCACCCACACCGGTCCCCTCCTACCCACCACCCCCCTCACCCCACCTCCTCACCCCACCTCACCCCCCCACCTCCCACCCCACCGCCCCCTCCTACTCACCACACCCCCTCACCCCCCACCTCCTCACCCCCACCGGTCCCCTCTTACTCACCACACCCCCTCACCCCCACCTCCTCACCCCCACCTCCTCACCCCCACCGGTCCCCTCTTACTCACCCCACCCCCCTCACCCCCACCTCCTCACCCCCACCGGTCCCCCTCCTTACTCACCACACCCCCTCAACCCCACCTCCTCACCCACACATCTTCACCCCCACCTCCTCACCCACACCGGTCCCCTCTTACTCACCCCACCCCCTCACCCCTACCCCTCACCCCCACCTCCTCACCCCCCCCCCCTCACCCCACCCCCCCCACCTCATCACCCCCCCTCACCCCTACATCCTCACCCCCACCGTCCCCTCTTACGCACCACACCCCCTCACCCCCACCTCCTCACCCCACCTCCCCTCTCACCCCCACCCCTCACCCCCACCTCCTCACCCCCACCCCTCCCCTCTCACTCCCCACCCCCCTCACCCCACCCCCTCACCCCCACCTCCTCACCCCCACCGGTCCCCTCTTACTCACCACCCCCCCTCACCCCCACCTCCTCACCCACACATCTTCACCCCCACCTCCTCACCCACACCGGTCCCCTCTTACTCACCACACCCCCTCACCCCCACCTCCTCACCCACACATCTTCACCCCCACCTCCTCACCCCCACCAGTCCCCTCTTCCTCATCACACCCCCTCACCCCCCACCTCCTCACCCCCACCGTCCCCTCTTACTCACCACACCCCCTCACCCCACCTCCTCACCCCCACCTCCTCACCCCCACCGGTCCCCTCTTACTCACCACCACCCCCTCACCCCCACCCCTCACCCCCCCGGTCCCCTCTTCTCACCACACCTCCTCAACCCCACCTCCTCACCCACACATCTTCACCCCCACCTCCTCACCCCCACCGGTCCCCTCTTACTCACCACATCCCCCTCACCCCCCACCTCCTCACCCTCACCCCATTCTCTGACACTGCGACTCACCTGCTTATCAACCCCCTACTCCCCCCCCCCCCCCCCGACACACACTCTCTCACCATTTTCTGGATGTCCCACTTGTCACTCCTCCATCACCCGTTCCAGAGCTCACCCTGCGCTGCAGTCCTCCACTCCGCTCCAGCTTCCACCCTCCTTTGAAGCTGAGATGGAACGCTCGAGGACGCTCTCAGAACCCGCCCACACTCTGTCTCAGTAACCGAGCTCTAATCTGCCACCAACTCCAACCCATCCTGGAATCGTTATTATAATTGTCCAAACCTCTTACTTGTTTCTTGTGTCATATTTCCCGAATTAGTGTTCTCAACAATAGCCCTGTTCACACGGGAAAAGTTTATGCCACTTTATACAAGGCGGATAATATGAACCGAACTAGTGTCGCGTTCACACGGGCAGTACTTGGGCCGGAAATCGATATCAGCGCATGAGCAAGTCCATACTAACCAGCGCCAGTTTCGGTTAGTCGACGTCGGCACGAGAGAGTGTGGGTTCGACCTAGATATGTATGGACTGAATCGTATTGGTTTGGAACGGTCAAAACTTCTGCTGGGCAGTGAAAACCTTAAAATAAATCATGAGAAAAATATATGTGCACCTCTAGCAGGTTCATAGACCAAATTATATCATATAGTGTGACGTGCTTAATCCGCCTCAAGTAAGTCGGTTGCGTTCACACGGGTGATATAAGTCGAATCATAAAATTTGGTTCATATAAACCTCCTGCACAAGTGGTTTATAAAATCCGAATAATATGAATCGAATCAGCCCTAATCGGACTTAGCCTCGCATTCACATGCGAAATGTAACCCGAACTATACAAGTCAATTTTTATGATTCGAATTAACTGCCCTGTGTGAACACGGCTAATGATCCAAACTGTTTGCGGGGTTCTGTGTGTTTGTAAACAATACTACGAAACTAATACTTCTGGTAATTTCCTGCAACATCCCCAACACACAAAGACTCACAACTACAAATGTCATCATTTGTCATGTCGTCATATCTTGTCATGCCAAAATGCAGAATGGTTGTCTTAAAACTGTAATAAATTATTCTACTTCTTTTGATTCATTTTGCGATGATGTTATGTTATGGCCATGATACAAACGAAACTCCAGTGCCAATCTTGTCAACACTGCCTTGTTACAGAAAGTGTGGCGACTGTTTAGCTTATCGGCGTCCCAAAATATAACTTGCCGATAATACATAGGTGTGAGTAGATGGGGTGGGTGGAGGGGGGGGGGGGCGGGGTCGGACGTTCACTTCCAGTGTGGGAGCTTTTGGGACTAATTCTCAGTCGAAATATCGTATAGGGTTAGCAAATAAATAGTTGTGGATACTTGGCCTGGCGTTCGACGCTGTTTGACTAGAACAAAGATTGGTGGTTCATCTTCCGGATAATGTGACTGACTGGGATATCGGGTCACAGTGTCCATGTTATTGTGAACAGTGAAACCAACACGATTGTGTGTTGTTACAAGTCGGGACCCGTCCTGAGATGACGTAAGATTTCGCGAGGACATACAGCAATCATTGCGGTGAACGAGCGGAAGCAAGTCCGGGCTCTCTTTGTCTGGGGAGCGTTTTGTGTGCAGCCACTTGCCGTGTTCTGAATGAGGCGCCGCCCGGCGGCAGCTGACAGCAGTTACACCAGTTGTGTCACTGTCAGCTGACAGCAGGTGGGTGAGCCTTTAGGCTGGTAGTGTCAGCTGACAGCAGGTGGGGCGTTAGGCTGGTAGTGTCACTGTCAGCTGACAGCAGGTGGGGCATTAGGCTGGTAGTGTCACTGTCAGCTGACAGCAGGTGGGGCGTTAGGCTGGTAGTGTCACTGTCAGCTGACAGCAGGTGGGGCGTTAGGCAGGTAGTGTCACTGTCAGCCTACAGCAGGTGGGGCGTTCGGCTGGTTGTGTCACTGTCAGCTGACAGCAGGTGGAGTGTTAGGCTGGTAGTGTCACTGTCAGCTGACAACAGGTGGGGCATTAGGCTGGTAGTGTCAGTGTCAGCCTACAGCAGGTGGGGCGTTAGGCTGGTTGTGTCACTGTCAGCCTACAGCAGGTGGGGTGTTAGGATGGTAGTGTCACTGTCAGCTGACAGCAGGTGGGGCGTTAGGCTGGTAGTGTCACAGTCAGCTGACAGCAGGTGGGGCGTTATGCTGGTAGTGTCACTGTCAGCTGACAGCAGGTGGAGTGTTAGGCTGGTAGTGTCAGTGTCAGCATACAGCAGGTGGGGCGTTAGGCTGGTTGTGTCACTGTCAGCCTACAGCAGGTGGGGTGTTAGGATGGTAGTGTCACTGTCAGCTGACAGCAGGTGGGGCGTTAGGGTGGTAGTGTCACTGTCAGGTGACAGCAGGTGGGGTGTTAGGCTGGTAGTGTCACTGTCAGCTGACAGCAGGTGGGGCGTTACGCTGGTAGTGTCACTGTCAGCTGACAGCAGGTGGGGTGTTAGGCTGCTACTATAGTGCTAGTGTCACTGTCAGCTGACAGCAGGTGGAACGTTAGGCTGGTAGTGCCTGAATCGGTTGAAAATGTCATGAACAAATTGGTTATATGCCATGGATAGGCCTACAGAATATTTTTTATCAGCTTCATGCAGCTAAAGTTTTTGCCACAATAGACCTAAAATCTGGTTATTGTCAGGTAATGGTAGATGAGGAAAGTAGAGCTAAAACAGCTATTAACACACATATTGGACTTTTATTCACCTGACGAGAAAAGTCATCCACAAGATGTAGCTACCATTTTGGCCATCTTGCAGGATAATTGTATGACTATTAAAGAATCCAAATGTGAATTTGGAGTGTCTGAAGTAAAACTCTTGGGTTGAGATTGTATTAACTTTTCTAGTTCCAAAAATCTTACTCGGCAGGTGCGTGGAGGACCAAGACTGCATAGCAAAGCGCCTTGATTCATGCATTACCATAATAATCATAGTAATTTCTCAATCCTGAAAATTTATTTCAGACTACTAATCTATGTACTCTTTTCCTACTCATCGTTCTCACTTGGGGAAAAGTGAATGCGAATAGCAGATAGAGATTCGGGAAAGAGTAACTTTTTCATGAATATACGGTATCCGGTTTATAAATAATCAGATACTTGACGCAGGAGTCTATTCTTATTGGGTGTTGACGGCGCATGCGCGAAGCAACTTCGGTTTTCGTTGAGCTTGAGTGAAGCTGCATTTACAGTTATTTCACCGGTGGTTGAAGCGAAATTAAACAAAACATGATGTACATAAGAGTTTTGTCACACATAAGGTTCTTTTTGTTGTGGATGACAAAAGATTGGCGTGGGCATGATGTCATCGGTCGGCACTATGATAGAGTTCCATACATATGTTTATATTCTTTGAAATGCATAACTAAAGACCTACGACACTTAGAAACATGAGATAAAAGAACTATGATATCTAGAGAATCTATTCTATATTACTATATGTACTACAAAGAATAAATACATATATAAAAATATGAAATATAATACTAGTTAAGTTAACTTTCTTAAAGCACTTTCCATTTCTATAAAGAATTATTCTAAATATTATTTAATAAATATAATAATATATATATATATTAAACAAATATTTATTTAATAAAAATAAATACAGAAATGATGATAATATTTTTCAGAAATACTCTTCTCTGTTTTCGTTTGGCGATGGCAATAGATAATGCCTGGGGAGGCATATGTAATGCCTAGGGTATTGAAGAAGCCTAATCATTTTTCAAAAGCGAGTGTTCGTTGGGAGCTCAACTCAAATGATCAGAAAGATTTCTTCCTTTTTTTCTCTATTGTTCGCGAGGCGATTGCATGAGGTTCTTTCCACTGCTTTTTAGCATAGATAATGCCTGGGGAGGCATTGATAATGCCTAGGGCATTGAATGAACTCTGATCATTTTTTTTTCAAAAGCCAGTGTATGTTGGTAGCTCAGCTCAAATGATTAGAAGGATTTCTTTTTTTTTTCATGATCACTTTCCAATAGTGAGTGTGGTGACACCTCAGCTAAAAGGTGATAAAATGTGTTCTTGATATCCTTGATCACTTTTCAAAAGCGAGTGTGTGGTGACAGCTCAGCTAAAAGGTGATGAAATTTTGTTCTCGATACCCTTGATCACTTTCCAAAAGCGAGTGTGTGGTGACAGCTCAGCTAAAAGGTGATGAAATTCTTGTCCTTCTTAAATTGTTTAAACATCTACGGAACAATTCATCTACGAAACTATTAAACTCCCACAACTACAAAACTATTAAAACTACAAAACTGGTAACTGATAGAAACATACAGTAGGTTGACAACTACAAAACTAATATTACTAATTTTACATATAAATTCGACGCGTGCCGCCGATCCTCGCCGTCCATCAACGAATACCAACGTGCGCCTAACGGGCGCGTAACGCTTCCTGACGTATCCTGACGTTGCGCCAAAAAATCAGATACGTCGATGCGCGTTGGTGAGAAGCGTCATAATGTGACAGCACCATAAGGTTGAATCGCCAGGTGACGCCACTAACGATCTGTGTGGAGGAGTCGATCCGTTGGGGGACTTCAGATCCAACCCTGTATGTCTTGAACATTTGCTAGGTTTGTGGGCCGGATGTATTTCCAGCCAGAATATATAATAAGACCATCTAGTGAAACCAAGTGTGTGTTTGTTGTTTAGTGGAGTGTCACCACATGTCACATTCACATAACCTATAATATATATTATATATTTGATGTATAAGAATTATACGAGTATAAATGCATGAAAGGGAACGTTCCCAATATGATCACCCATATGTTGTGTACTACTTTATGGGTGACCCCTTTTTCACAGTTGGGCTAGGTGGTGTCACCACCCCCAACCCAACCAGTGGCGCGAAATACTGTCACTCGTGCACTGAAAAAAATCCGCCAGTGGGAGTGACAAAAAAAAGGCCAACGTTAAGCGACATTGATCAGCATTCTGCCAGTGTTCCGCCGGCACGCCGGCAACGTGTATTGACGTGTTGGTAACGCGTCCGTAATGCGCCCTCCAACCCGTTGGAGCGCGTCGCTGCGCGCCGACAGTTTTGTGCAAGCAAAAAACGATCGGCGCGCCCCAACGCGCGCTGACGGCCGCCGACGTGTTGATTCACACGTTGCTCTCCCTCAACGTGTACCGACGCGCCGGTAACGCGCCGGTAACGCACCAGACGTGTACCGACGTTTCGCCCAAAAAGGCAACACGTCGCCATGCGTCAAAGCGCGTTCGTGAGAAACGTCGTAGTGTGACAGGGCCTTAAAGGACGGGGCGGACTTAAAGCACGGGGCGGACTCTGAATGCTGAAGGTTCGCGCCCAGATTAATGGAGATGTCACAAGCGGCTCTGGTCGGTGCTATGGTGACCGCAGTGAGACGTGTCGGCTTGACCCCGGGGTCACCAACGCACGGCGTGTAAAGGAATGCCGGTGCGTGCCACACTTCAGCGTTTAACTTTGCACTTGTGCAGCTTCACCACCGCATCCTGTCTGCTTTACACCTGTTGGTGCAGCACCGTTATGTGTCAACAGTTCACCCTGGTTTTGTCACCGCATCCTGTCTGCTTTACGCCTGTTGGCTGCAGCACCATTATGTGTCAACAGTTCACCCTGGTTTTTTCACCGCATCCTGTCTGCTTTACACCTGTTGGTGCAGCACCGTTTTGTGTCAACAGTTCAACCTGGTTTTGTCACCGCATCCTGTCTGCTTTACACCTGTTGGTGCAGCACCGTTATGTGTCAAAGGTTCACCCTGGTTTTGTCTCCGCATCCTGTCTGCTTTACACCTGTTGGTGCAGCACCATTATGTGTCAACAGTTCACCCTGGTTTTGTCACCGCATCCTGTCTGCTTTGCACCTGGTTGGTGCAGCACCGTTATGTGTCAACAGTTCACCCTGGTTTTGTCACCGCATCCTGTCTGCTTTGCACCTGGTTGGTGCAGCACCGTTATGTGTCAACAGTTCACCGTGGTTTTGTCACCGCATCCTGTCTGCTTTACACCTGTTGGCTGCAACACCGCTATGTGTCAACAGTTCACCCTGGTTTTGTCACCGCATCCTGTCTGCTTTACGCCTGTTGGTGCAGCACCATTATGTGTCAACAGTTCACCCTGGTTTTGACACCGCATCCTGTCTGCTTTAAGCCTGTTGGCTGCAACACCGTTATGTGTCAACAGTTCACCCTGGTTTTGTCACCGCATCCTGTCTGCTTTACGCCTGTTGGCTGCAACACCGCTATGTGTCAACAGTTCACCCTGGTTTTGACACCGCATCCTGTATGCTTTACGCCTGTTTGGTGCAGCACTGTTATGTGTCAACAGTTCACCCTGGTTTTGACACCGCATCCTGTCTGCTTTACACCTGTTGGTGCAGCACCGTTATGTGTCAACAGTTCACCCTGGTTTTGTCACTGGATCCTGTCTGCTTTGCACCTGGTTGGTGCAGCACCGTTATGTGTCAACAGTTCACCCTGGTTTTGTCACCGCATCCTGTCTGCTTTACACCTGTTGGTGCAGCACCGTTATGTGTCCACAGTTCACCCTGGTTTTGTCACCGCATCCTGTCTGCTTTACGCCTGTTGGCTGCAACACCGTTATGTGTCAACAGTTCACCCTGGTTTTGGCACCGCATCCTGTATGCTTTACGCCTGTTTGGTGCAGCACTGTTATGTGTCAACAGTTCACCCTGGTTTTGTCACCGCATCCTGTCTGCTTTACACCTGTTGGTGCAGCACCGTTATGTGTCAACAGTTCACCCTGGTTTTGTCACCGCACCCTGTCTGCTTTACACCTGTTGGCTGCAACACCGTTATATGTCAACAGTTCACCCTGGTTTTGTCACCGCATCCTGTCTGCTTTGCACCTGGTTGGTGCAGCACCATTATGTGTCAACAGTTCACCCTGGTTTTGTCACCGCATCGTGTATGCTTTGCACCTGTTGGCTGCAGCACCGTTATGTGTCAACAGTTCACCCTGGTTTTGTCACCGCATCCTGTCTGCTTTGCACCTGTTGGCTGCAGCACCGTTATGTGTCAACAGTTCACCCTGGTTTCGTTACCACAACCTGTCTGCTTTGCACCTGTTGGCTGCAGCACCGTTATGTGTCCATAGTTCACCCTGGTTTTGTCACCGCAACCTGTCTGCTTTGCACCTGTTGGCTGCAGCACCATTATATGTCAACAGTTCACCCTGGTTTTGTCACCTCATCCTGTCTGCTTTGCACCTGTTGGATGCAGCACCGTTATGTGTCAACAGTTCACCCTGGTTTTGTCACCTCATACTGTCTGCTTTGCACCTTTTGGTGCAGCACCGTTATGTTTCAACAGTTCACCCTGGTTTTGTTACCGCATCCTGTCTGCTTTGCACCTGTTTGGTGCAGCACCGTTATAAGTCAACAGTTCACCCCGGTTTTGTCACCGCATCCTGTCTACTTTGCACCTGTTTGGTGCAGCACCGTTATGTGTCAACAGTTCACCGTGGTTTTGTCACCGCATTCTGGCTGCTTTGCACCTGTTTGGTGCAGCACCGTTATGTGCCAACAGTTCACTCTGGTTTTGTCACCGCATCCTGTCTGCTTTACACCTGTTGGCTGCAACACCGTTATGTGTCAACAGTTCACCCTGGTTTTGTCACCGCATCCTGTCTGCTTTACGCCTGGTTGGTGCAGCACCATTATGTGTCAACAGTTCACCGTGGTTTTGTTACCGCATCCTGTCTACTTTGCACCTGTTTGGTGCAGCACCGTTATAAGTCAACAGTTCACCCCGGTTTTGTCACCGCATCCTGTCTACTTTGCACCTGTTTGGTGCAGCACCGTTATGTGTCAACAGTTCACCGTGGTTTTGTCACCGCATCCTGTCTGCTTTACACCTGTTGGCTGCAACACCGTTATGTGTCAACAGTTCACTCTGGTGATGGAGATTAACCCCAAGTGCCCAAACGAAGTGGCCGATTTTTCCTTTTCGCAAAAGTGTTGACTTCATGACACAATGATAGGGTTGGGCGGGTATTACCAAAGCAAAGTTAACACCTGAGGTATTAAATAGAGGTGATTTCAAAAGATGTCCGCATTCCTCAAATGTGCTCACTCACACCGCCGACAGGTTTGGTAGTGCTGGGCCACATTCAGGGTACGACTCAGAGTCGACTCCGAGAAGTTTCTGCGACGTCTTTTTTGCTAACTTGCATTCATCTTGTGCCTCGGAGTCGACCCCGAGATGTCACGCTTTTCAAGTAGGAGGTAAAAATGAACAACCGGTTGCACATGCGCACTGGGAAGTGCACATCATGGAGGCGGCCATTTTCGAGGCACCCAACTGCTAAAACGCCGTTCAGAGTAGTGTGGCATTTGGAATTTCTCCGAGGCGCCTCGTTGAACGCAGCCCTGGTCTGCGACTAAACGCCGACTGACCCACGTGTTGCATCATGCTGACAGGCCCGGTCACATACACGTTAGTGGATGTGCTTGAACGTAGTGGAGGCTAACGTAGTTGAACGTACTACGTTAGAGACTGAATTTGCATCCATGATGCTAACATACTCTAGCGTACTCTAGCATGCTCTAGTGTGCTCTAGCATACTCTAGTGTACTTGGAGGAAGCCCTGGTCACATATCCGTTAGTGGACTTAGGAGAACATAGTGGAGGCTAATGTAGTTGAACGTACCGGCATCGGTACCATAACGTACTTATCTGTATCGTAATGTATTTATCCGTACCAAAACCTGCCATACCTTAACGTATTTCAAAGTAGTTTAACATACTTACACCACGTTTGACCCACATTAGCCTCCACTACGTTCACCTACGTTCAACTACGTCCACAAACGTCTATGTGACCGGGGCATAACATTTAGTAACACGAGTCGCACGGCGGAACGCAGGCAGCATATGAGTTTTTTATGACACAAAGAACGCGGCCTGAGAATACAGTAAACCGACACACACATATATAGGCATCTGCCCTGAGAGAAGAAACCTGGTTTTGTGCTGAAATAGTTACTTAATGCTTGGTAGTGCGATCATTGGATCTACGGTTTTCATAGTTTATCCCAATATAATTGAGTTTGTCAGCAGTGAATTGGGGCACGAGACGCAGCATCTAAACACTGAGAGGGTGGGGGCAATGGATGACGTCATAGCAATAGGATACAGGCATTTGTAAGCAGACACTTGTAATGTCTCCTTACTGGCCATGCAATATGTAGTCAAGATAAAATCTAATGCATTGAATCCTGCACACAATTGTCTATTCGAGCAACATGACGAATCCAGGTATGAAGCCAGGCCGAATTACATCTGGCCACTGAGGCTCCGAATGAAACCTCATTTGGAGGCCTTGGGCGTGGATTTGGACATGTTGGAGGATGCCAAAGTCCCAGAACATCCCCCGTGATCGTTGAGGAAGCCATCGGTTATCCACCGATTCACGGAACTGAGGAAGTCTGGGACACATCCACTCGAGTACCAAGGACTGTGTGCAGAGATTCAAGGCCAGTTTGCAGACCACCTCTCCATATACACTGATGGTTTGAAAGACCAAAGCCAGGTAGCTGCTGCGGCAGTCTGCCAACCTGAAAAATTTGGCGTACGCTTGCCCGATCAAAGTTCAATTTTCACTGCAGAAGTCCGAGCACTCCTTCTCGCGTTGGAGTGTATCAAGGTATCCAACCACACAAACTATGTTATATACAGTGATTCGTTCTCTTGCCTCCTGGCTGTTGCTGGACTGAAAACGAATCACCCTATTCTAGCAACGGTCATTTATCAAATGAACCAACTGACAACGGATGGTTATGACATCCACCTGTGCTGGGTGCCTAGCCATGCCGGCATACAAGGAAATGAACGAGCTGATTGGGCTGCGAAGAAGGCCCTGAACTGTGATCTTGAACCGTGTCTGATCCCTCACTCTGATCTGAAACCACGAATAGCCACCCACATAACATCCAAATGGCAACATGGGTGGGAGGAAAACATTAATAAACTTAAAGAAATTGAACTATCTGTGGGAAAACCACCGCAGACTCATGCTGGAGGTCGGCGGGACCAAGTGGTCCTTAGCCGCTGCCGTATTGGCCACTCATGGCTTACACATGCTTTTCTGCTCAAGGGGGAACCTCCCCCTGAATGTATTGGGTGTCAGTCCCCGCTGACACTCAAACACATTTTACTAAGTTGCGTTAATTTGTTGGCCCTGCGCCAACAGTTCTACACTGCAGACAGTATGCATGACCTTTTTACTAAGATAAAACAGGAAAACATTTTAGCCCTTTTGAGGGCAGCTGGACTGTACCACCTCATATAGTTTACTAAATAGATTCTATCAATTATTTATAAAACTTTTCTTTTTCTATGGGAATTTGTTTCCCTTGACCACAAATATATGATTGTGAGCTTTCTAATTTAATGAGTGTCTATTGGCACATAATTGATTGTCTGCTTTTACATGTAAGAGCGATGGTTTGAACAAAAAACAAACATTTCTCACCGTGAATATGGCCTATGCTGCCGACACGGCGTAAAGCAACCACCAATCAATCAATGTACTGTCTCCTGTCACTGTCCTGTGTTCACACCACTCTGAGTGACGTCACACTGGTGTGAAACTGACAGTCATCTCCTGTCACTTTTGTGTGTTCACACCACACTGAGTGACGTCACACTAGTGTCAAACTAACAGTCTCCTGTCACTGCGCTGTGTATATGGCTAGGTGGCGCTACCATAGACCTATTTCAATGTTTACTAACATCGTGTATGTGCGCGCAGTTTGGCTGCAGAACGAAGGGACACTGCGATTGAGTTTGCCGGTACGCGCAGTGCAAAACGTTTATTTTATTCAAAATTAATAGAAATGCAGAATCCTAACCTTATAAATTTAATATAATCTATTCGTTGAATATGTTTTCTATATGTGTACCATGCGGTTTGTCTCTAGGTGGTGTGGTTTTAGAGATATTTCACTCTTTCTGTATGAATATAATTCAAAGATTGCTCATGGCCATTGACAATGCCTTGAGTTTGCCGGTACGTGCAGTGCAAAACGTCCATTTTATTCAAAATTAATAGAAATACAGAATGCTAATCTTATAAATTTAATATAATCTATTCATTGAATATGTTTTCTATATGTGTTCCAAACAGTTTGTTTCTAAGTGGTGTGGTTTTAGAGACATTTCACCTTTTCTCTATAAAGATTGCTCACAGCCATTGACAATGCATTGAGGTTACCAGTATGCACAGACTAAAACATCTATTTTATTAGAAATTAATAGAAATGCAGAACCCTAACCATATAAAGTTAATATAATCTATTCATTGAATATGTTTTCTATATGTCTTCCAAGCAGTTTGTTTCTAATTTGTGTGGTTTTAGATATATTTCACCTTTTCTCGATGAAGATTGCTCATAGCTATTGAGTTTGCAGTGTGACAGTGCGCACTGACCTAGATACCCGTGCTGACGTGACATGAAATAGGTCTATACCCTTTAACGTTAACCCCACCCCGCCACCCCCAACCCCCAACCCCCAACCCCCAACGCCTAACCCCAAGCCCAGCCCGGGGATGAGAAGAGTGTGTGTGTGCGTGTGTGCGTGTGTGTGTCTTAGGAGGGGGTGGCAGTGTCTGTCCCAAAAAGGGCCCTCTTAGCTCAACAATAGTCCGCGGTGCAGGCACTGATTAGCTTCGCACCTGAACAGGTGTGCGCGCACATCCCCCCTCCCCGCCCCTGACGACAAAGCCGCGTACTACCGCCGCCACCGCCCGGCAAGCCGACCTTTGACCCCGCCACCTAAGGTCACCGCTGGATTACAGTTATTTCTGGTCTATTTCACGCGCATTAAAGGCTGGTGTGATTGTGTGTGGAGGCGCCCCCCTACACACCCACACCCACACACCCACACACTCTCGTCACCCGCTCCTCAACCCCCACATTCTCTGACCGGCGCTGCCTCCCGCCCTCATTGAGAGGTGAAAGTGAAACCCCTGCTCGTTCCATTAAAACAAAACAAGTCATGGGTGAGATTCGGCATCGGAAAGAAAGACCACCTTGTACTCCATGGAAAGAAAGACCACCTTGTACTCCATGGAAAGATAGACCACCTTGTACTCCATGGAAAGAAAGACCACCTTGTACTCCATGGAAAGAAAGACCACCTTGTACTCCATGGAAAGAAAGACCACCTTGTACTCCACGGAAAGGAAGACCACCTTGTACTCCACGGAAAGGAAGACCACCTTGTACTCCATGGAAAGAAAGACCACCTTGTACTCCACGGAAAGAAAGACCACCTTGTACTCCACGGAAAGAAAGACCACCTTTTACTCCACGGAAAGGAAGACCACCTTGTACTCCGTGGAAAGAAAGACCACCTTGTACTCCATGGAAAGAAAGACCACCTTGTACGCCCCTGAAAGAAAGACCACCTTGTACTCCACCAAGGTCACTTGCAATCTGGACTGCACTTCATCCACCCCCCTCTCTATCTCCTCTCCGCTGGCCATGCTCCTCCTTGATATTGTCTGAAAAGAGTTCCAGGAGGGGGAGCCTGCCAGCATTTCACTTTCTACTCTTACTCTGTCCGTGTCTTTGGCTCGCTGGCTGGTCACGATAGAGCAAATAGACATGGACCTTTTACTCAAGTCTCCTCATTTCTCTTTCCTATACTCTACTCTTTTTTTTTTCTCCCAGGCTTACGTCTCCCTCTGATCAAGGGAGTTGTTTGCTTGGGTGGGGCTCTTTACCTTTATGTTTCTCTCGCTTTGTTCTCATTGCTGGAACCGCTGGACCCATCTTTACCTTCCCCTCCACCTTCCTCCCTCCTCCCCGCCTGCTGCTTCTCCCTCCCCCTCCACCTTCCTCCCCCCTCCCCGCCTGCTGCTTCTCCCTCCCCCTCCCCCATCCTCCCCCCTCCCCGCCTGCTGCTTCTCCCTCCCCCTCCCCCATCCTCCCCCCTCCCGGCCTGCTGCTTCTCCCTCCCCCTCCACCTTCCTCCCCCCTCCCCGCCTGCTGCTTCTCCCTCCCCCTCCACCTTCCTCCCCCCTCCCCGCCTGCTGCTTCTTCCTCCCCCTCCACCTTCCCTCCCCCCTCCCCGCCTGCTGCTTCTCCGTCCCCCATCCTCCCACCCTCCCCGCCTGCTGCTTCTTCTCCCTCCCCCTCCACCTTCCTCCCCCCTCCCCGCCTGCTGCTCTCTCCCTCCCCCTCCACCTCCCTCCCCCTCCCCCATCCTCCCCCCTCCCCGCCTGCTGCTTCTCCCTCCCCCTCCCCCATCCTCCCCCCTCCCGGCCTGCTGCTTCTCCCTCCCCCTCCACCTTCCTCCCCCCTCCCCGCCTGCTGCTTCTCCCTCCCCCTCCCCCATCCTCCCCCCCACCCGCCCCCTTCTCCCTCCAACTCCTTTCCTCCCCCACCATTCCCGCCCCCTTCTCCCCCCCCCTCCCCCCGTCCAACCCCATCCATCCTGCCCCCTTCTCCCTCCCCTCCCCTCCCCCGTCCTCCCCCACTATTCCCGCCCCCTCTCCCTCCCCCGTCCACCCCCACCCCTCGCGCTCCCTTCCCTCTCCCACGTCCTCCCCCACTATTCCCGCCCCCTTCTCCCTCCCCTCTCCCCCCGTCCCCCCCCACCATATCCGCCCCCTTCTCCCCTCTCCCGCGTCCTCCCCCACCCCTCCCGCCCCCCTTCTCCCTCCCCTCTGCCCCGTCCTCCCCCACCATTCCCGCCCCCTTCTCCAGCCCGTCCCTCATCTCCCTGTGCTAGTCCTTCCCCTGAAATAATGTGTCTTTTTTTGTTTAACTTGAAAACATGTTTATTCAGGAACTATATATAACATGATGGGAAAGTACAGTTGCTATTAGGGAACAAGCATGTGTGCGACCAATCACGACAGAGGGCGTGCATGTGTGAGTGGAGCCTTATCCGCCGCCCCACCGTCTCCAGGCCAACGTGCTGAGGCTGGGTGCAGCCGGGCGGAAGTCTAACGGACCCGCCCGGGCGCCAGCCAATCAGCGCGCAGCAAGCACCGGGCCGGCCCGGGGCGGGCTGCAGGACCCATCTGTCGGGCAGGCGGCGCGGGGACAATGTGGCCCGCCTCTCCACCAACCCACACACCCACACACCCACACACCCACACACCCACACACCCACACACCCACACACCCACCCACCCACTCACCCACTCACCCACACACCCACACACACCTACACATACCCACATCCACGCATCCTAACACATTCACACACACACTCCAAAATATTAAGCACCACAAACCCACACATACCCCAACATACTCATACAGACTACAATCCACTGACACACTCACACAAATTAACGCACACACCTCAACACCCCCCTCATTTATAAATACCCAACACACTCACACATCCACACGCACAAATACCCACACATACCCCCGACACACTGACACCCCACCAGACATACACCACCCTCATCCACCGCCACCCCCCCCCCCCTTCTCCGTCCTGTCCTCACCTCTCACCTCCCTGCCTCTCTTACATCCCGACCCCCGGGCCACTTCGTTTACTCACAGTTAGACCCATCATTTAGCAACATTCACTTTTATTGTCAGGGGTTAATGTGATGGTTGGCAAACTACATGAGCCTGGCACAGGCACTGACAGTGACAGTGTGTAAGTAAACAGACATACAAGCATGCACTGCCAGACTACATGACCATGTCACAGTGCACTGACACTGTGTAAGTAAACAGACATACAAGCATGCACTGACATACTACATGAACCTGTCACAGTGCGCTGACAGTGTGTAAGTAAACAGCCATACAAGCATGCACTGACAGACTACATGAGTCTGTCACAGGCACTGACAGTGTGTAAGCAAACAGACATACAAGCATGCACTGACAGACTATGTGAGGCTGTCACAGTGCACTGACAGTGTGTAAGTAAACAGACATACAAGCATGCACTGACAGACTACATGAGCCTGTCACAGTGCGCTGACAGTGTGTAAGTAAACAGCCATACAAGCATGCACTGACAGACTACATGAGCATGTCACAGTGCACTGACAGTGTGTAAGCAAATAGACATACAAGCATGCACTGACAGACTATGTGAGCCTGTCACAGTGCACTGAAAGTGTGTAAGTAAACAGACATACAAGCATGCACTGACAGACTATGTGAGCCTGTCACAGTGCACTGACAGTGTGTAAGTAAACAGACATACAAGAATGCACTGACAGACTATGTGAGGCTGTCACAGTGCACTGACAGTGTGTAAGCAAACAGCCATACAAGCATGCACTGACAGACTACATGAGCCTGTCACAGGGCACTGACAGTGTGTAAGTAAACAGACATACAAGCATGCACTGACAGACTACATGGGCCTGTCACAGTGCACTGACAGTGTGTAAGTAAACAGACATACAAGCATGCACTGACACACTACATGAGTCTCTCACAGGCACTGACAGTGTGTAAGTAAACATACATACAATCATGCACTGACAGACTACATGAGCATGTCACAGTGCACTGACAGTGTGTAAGTAAACAGACATACAAGCATGCACTGAGAGACTACATGAGCCTGTCACAGTGCACTGACAGTGTGTAAGTAAACAGACATACAAGCATGCACTGATAGACTACACGAGCCTGTCACAGTGCACTGACAGTGTGTAAGTAAACAGACATACAAGCATGCACTGATAGTCTACATGAACCTGTCACAGTGCGCTGACAGTGTGTAAGTAAACAGACATACAAGCATGCACTGACAGACTATGTGAGCCTGTCACAGTGCACTGACAGTGTGTAAGCAAACAGCCATGCAAGCATGCACTGACAGACTACGTGAGACTGTCACAGTGCGCTGACAGTGTGTAAGTAAACAGACATACAAGCATGCACTGATATGTGAGCCCATCACAGTGCACTGACAGTGTGTAAATAAACAGACATACAAGCATGCACTGACATACTACATGAGCCTGTCACAGTGCACTGACAGTGTGTAAGTAAACAGACATACAAGCATGCACTGATAGACTACATGAGCCTGTCACAGTGCGCTGACAGTGTGTAAGTAAGCAGACATACATGCATGCACTGCTAGACTACATGAGTATGTCACAGTGCACTGACAGTGTGTAAGTAAACAGCCATACAAGCACGCACTGACAGACTACATGAGCCTGTTACAGTGTGCTGACAGTGTGTAAGTAAACAGACATACATGCATGCACTGACAGACTACATGAGCATGTCACAGTGCACTGACAGTGTGTAAGTAAACAGACATACAAGTATGCACTGATAGACTACATGAGCATGTCACAGTGCACTGACAGTGTGTAAGTAAACAGACATACAAGCATGCACTGACAGACTACATGAGCATGTCACAGTGAGCCTACAGTGTGTAAGTAAACAGACATACAAGCATGCACTGACATACTACATGAGCATGTCACAGTGCGCTGTCACAGACTACACAAGCCTGTCACAGTGCACACGCGTTGTGCAGATAAGCAGCTACAAGGAGGCATACCCATGCAGTAACAGCGTGTAAACAGTTCAAAAGCTGACAGTACCCGAGATAACATTAGACAATAAGAGCCAAAGATGCGAAAGACAACGCGATGCAACGCGAGACAACGGGGGACAACGCGAGATAACGCGGGGCAAGGCTAGAAAACACGAGAGAGCGCGAGATAGCACGAGACAATGCGAGACGACGCGAGATAACGTGAGTATACGCAAATGACCGCGATACAGCGCAAGACAACGTTAGATAACGCGAGACAGTGAGGGACAGTGAGGGACAGTGAAGGACAGTGAGGGACAGTGCGGGACAGTGAGGGATAGTGCGGGACAGTGAGGGACAGTGTGGGACAGTGAGGGACAGTGTGAGACAGAGTGGGGCAGTGAGGGACAGTGAGGGACAGTGAGGAACAGTGAAGGAGAGTGTGGGGTAGTGAGGGACAGTGAGGGACAATGAGGGACAGTGCAGGACAGTGGGGGACAGTGAGGGACAGTGTGGGACAGAGTGGAGCAGTGAGGGACAGTGAGGGACAGTGAGGGACAGTGCAGTACAGTGGGGGACAGTGAGGGACAGTGAGGGACAGTGAGGGACAGTGCAGGACAGTGTGGGACAGTGAGGGACAGTGGGGAACAGTGAGGGACAGTGAGGGACAGTGAGGGATAGTGCGGAACAGTGTGGGGCAGTGAGAGACAGTGAGGGACAGAGAGGCACAGTGAGGGATAGTGAGGGACAGTGAGGGACAGTGTGGGACAGTGAGGGACAGTGTGGGACAGTGAGTGACAGTGTAGGACAGTGTGGGACAGTGCGGGTCAGTGCAGTACAGTGAGGGACAGTGAGGGATAGTGAGGAACAGTGGAGTACAATGTGGGACAGTGAGGAACAGTGGGGGACAGTGAGGGACAGTGAGGGAGAGTGAGGAATAGTGAGGGACAGTGCAGTACACTGTGGGACAGTGTGGGACAGTGATGGACAGTGCAGTACAGTGAGGGACAGCGAGGGACAGTGAGGAGCAGTGAGGGAGAGTGAGGTACAGTGAGGGACAGTGAGGGACAGTGAGGAACAGTGCAGTACAGTGAGGGGCAGTGAGGGACAGTGAGGTACAGTGAGGGATAGTGAGGAACAGTGCAGTACAGTGAGGGGCAGTGAGGGACAGTGCAGTTCAGTGTGGGAAAGTGCAGTACAGTGAGGGGTAGTGTGGGACAGTGAGGGACAGTGGGGGACAGTGTAGGACAGTGTGGGACAGTGCAGTACAGTGTGGGACAGTGAAGGACAGTGAGGGGCAGTGCAGAACAGTGAGGGACAGTTCAGTACAGTGAGGGGCAGTGAGGGACAATGTGGGACAATGCGGGGCGAGGCTGTGATTGACCGCCGGGAGCCAGGTGTGAGGTGAACAAAGATGGGGCACCAGCTGTCACCTTGTTGGTTACCTGCAGACGACGCGCGAAACCAGCGAGCAGAGGGCGCTGCGCATGCGTTACGGGATGTTATCTGCACGGCCCCATTGAGGCAGCTCGCCGACAAGGGGTGCCACGGGCAGTAGGTTGTTTGTGGAAGCCGCGTATAAAAAGGAACCAAACTGACGCTTTACTAACGGCTTCTGTGCGACAGGTCCGTTGTGAATGGTAGGTTCCAGCCCATTATGAAACACATAGAATTGGACGCTGACTGGATCTGAAAGGGATTTGGGGCACACCGCCCCGACATCCGGGGTGCTGCACCACCCCGTCACCACGTCACCATTCCATCATCATGTCACCACCATGTCACCACCCAGTCATCACGTTACCACCCCGTCACCATGTCACCACGTCATCATCACCACATCATCACCATGTCAACACCACGTCACCATCACGTCACCACCACATCACCACAACCACCACCACGTCGCCACTAGGTCACCACAACCACCACCACCAACCCCCACATCACCACCACGTCACCACCCCATCGCCACCACATCACAACCACCACGTCACCACCACGTCACCACCACGTCACCACCATGTTACCACCACATCGCGACCACCACGTCACCACCACGTCACCACCACATCGCCACCACCACCACCACGTCGCCACTATGTCACGACCACCACGACCACCACCACATCACCACCACGTTACCACCACGTCACCTCCACATCACCACCACCACGTCACAAGCACATCACCACCACGTCACCACCACATCACTACCACCACTTAACCACCACGTCACCTCCACATCACCACAACCACGTCACAAGCACATCACCACCACGTCACCACCACATCACTACCACCACGTAACCACCACGTCACCACCACATCGCCCCACCACCACCACGTCGCCATTAGGTCAGGATGACGACCACCACCACCACATCACCACCACCACTTTACCACCACGTCACCACCACATCACCCCGACCACGTCACCACCACCACATCACCACCACGTCACCACCACATTGTCACCACTACATCACCACCACGTCACCACCACATCGCCCCCACCACCACCATCACCACCACGGCTCCACTAGGTCACGACCACCACCACCACCACATCACCACCACCACACCACCACCACCACCATGTCACCACCACGTCACCACCCCATCGCCACCACCACCACCACCACGTGGCTACTAGGTCACGACGACGACCACCACCACATCACCACCGCCACATCACAACCACGTCACCACATCACCACCACGTCACCACCACAGGTTGGTACAGAAGTAGGTACGGGAACCAGTGGAGGTTGGTACAGAAGTACGTACAGAATCAGCTGAGTGCTAGGTGTGAATGGCTGCAGGTGGCGCTACTTCGTCACGTGACTCTTCTTGTAGTTAGTTGAGATTTGGGTATTTCGGTTCGGACCTGTAAACTGCTACTTCGGCCTTTTGTTAGCCAAAGTATAACTCACATTAAACATGCAGTGCTATTTTTATCATTATTTTATTCCTCAAAATACATCCTTCATCAGCACCCAAGCACTTGCATTCCAGTCAGGTATGGTTGTAGTTGTTTAACAATTATTTTGATGAGAACCACCACGTCACCACCACCACGTCACCACCATTTCACCACCACGTCACCACCACATTGTCACCACTACATCACCACCACGTCACCACCACATCGCCCCCACCACCACCATCAACACCTAGGCTTGTACGTAATGACAGACAGCACATTAATGCAATGAACCAAACAAAGAAAGGTGGAGGGGTTGCCATTTACTGCAAAGCCACCAAAAACCTAGACACTGAAAAGCTAAAACCAGCAAATCTCTCAAATGAGCACATAGAGCTACTATGGTGCCTAATCAAAAACGAAAAGCAAGCAAATGTAGCCATAGCGAGCCTCTATAGGTGAAATTGAAGTATTCCTTGAAGAACTAGAAAAGAGCATAAACACTGTAAAAAAAATCAACAAATGCAGAAATTTTGTGCTAGGGGACTTCAATGTGAATTACAGCAGCAATGACAAAAATAAACTAATGCTGCAAACCACCATCAAGATCTTAGGCCTGCAGCAGCTCATCACTGAAAACACAAGGCTAAGCAACAATAGCTCAACAATAGACCTAATATTAACCAACTCAAACCAGGCCACAAAATGGGGCACTAGAAGCTGGGGTATAAGCGACCACGAACTAGTATATGTAACCAGGAAAAAGCTCAAAAGCACAAATCACTATGAATACAAAATGGGCAGGTCCCTAAAAAACTAGTCAGAAGATACATTAAAAAATAATCTGCACCAAAACATAAACAATATCACACAAAACAGAGATGATGTTGATATCTATTGGGACAACATCATCACAGAAATAAGAAAATCAACTGATGAGATGTGTCCCATGAAGAAAATAAAAGTACGAAAAAACCAAGACCCTTGGGTAGACAAAGACCTGCTAACACTCATCACAACCAAAAGTAAACTGGGTGATAAAGCAAAATGCACAGAAACAATAGAAGACAAACTGGCCTACCACATCGCCAGAAACAACTCTCTCAAAGCTGTGAGAACAGCAAAAAAGAAATACATAATAAAGCAGGACAAAGACTGGGGAAGCAACACAAACAAATTCTGGAAAAATGTAAACCTATTATTCCCAAAAAAATAACTAAGAAGAGCATACAAACTTCCAAGATAACGAAGGGGCAATGCTCACAGACAAAGATGCAGCAAACAAACTGAACAGACACTTTGCCACAATAGGGCAAAAGCTGTCAGAAAAATTCAAAAAAAGATGGGAAAACAGATCAGGAACTGTGGAGAACGAAATCCCCACCTGCAAAACAGATATGATAGAAGTAAAAAAATTAATAAATGACATAGACACGAATAAACCAAGTGGAATAGATGAAATACCAACCAAAATACTGAAAGAGGCACTCCAAGCCATCCGGGCCACCATAGTAGACCTATTCAACATCTCCTTTGAGCAGGGGCATTTTTCTCAGCCTGGAAAATGGCAACCATCACCCCCATTCACAAAGGTGGAGACAAACAAAACATGGGAAACTACAGGCCAATATCAATTCTTCAAACCCCAGGCAAGCTCATTGAAAAAGTGTTACATAGACACATCAATGAACACCTGGAAAAAAACGATATACTAAACGAAAGACAAGGGGGCTTCAGGAAACTGGACTCCACCTCAAAAACAATAGCTAACCTAACAAATGACATAATGGCATCAATGAACCAAAGACAATTAGTTGGAGCCGCCTTCATTGACTTCAGCAAAGCATTTGACACAGTAGACCACAAAATACCACTGGAAAAACTAAAAACCATGGGCATAAAATCCAACACTATGGATTGGATAAGATGCTACCTGAACAACAGGCAACAGAAAACAAAAATAAACAATACACTATCAGACAACCAACCTGTCACATGTGGTGTACCCCAAGGGTCAGTGTTAGGGCCACTACTCTTTATAATCTTTATAGACGACCTTGAAAAATGGTTGCAAACTGAATGCCTCCAACTATATGCAGATGACACAGTCATATATGCAAATGGCACCACAGAAGAGGAGGTAATAACTAAACTAAATAAACTCCTACTAAAACTAGATGAGTGGTGTGAGTCAAACAAAATAACCATCAACACAAGCAAATCAAAAACAGTACTCTTCTCGCATAAACAAATGCCAGAAAGAAAACTGGACTGTAAGTTAGAAAACCAAACACTAGAAAATGTAGACCATTACAAATACCTAGGCCTTGAGTTAGACAGCCAACTAAACTACAACCTATGTATAAATAAAATTATACAAAAAGTAAACCACAAACTGTGGCTATTTGCAAAACTAAGAGACTACATGGCACAAGAAATGTCAATCAAAATCTTCAAGGGCATGGTGCTCCCCTATTTTGACTATGGAGATGTAAACTACATGGGTGCGAGAAAAGAACTACTAAAAAAACTGCAAACACTGCAGAACAGAGCCCTAAAAATCTGTCTAAGAGTAGACAAGCTGCACCCAACCTATGACATACACAAAAGAACCAAAGTGAAACTACTAGAAAATAGGAGAATAATTCATTTGAAAACATTAGCATATAGCTATAGTCAAAACATTAAACTTCTAACAAAACCACAAAGGGCTACTAGAGCAAATAATGCGCCACTACTAAAGCAGACCAGAAGCCAAATAAAAGGTCATGAGAGAAGCACGCTGGAAATGGCTGCCAAGGTGTGGAATGCCCAAACGGTAAAGGAACGACAAATTCCTGACCTAAAAACTTACAAAAAATATCTGTGCAAAATAAGGCTAGGGAACCCCCAGTAAGCTGCACTGCAAAGGGGCAGGTGATATGTCACAGCCCACCAGCGGGATGCCCAATGGAAGGTAACCATGCCAAGAATAGCCAGATAACACACCACACAACTACGTACAAGCCTATGATATGTAAATAGGAGTAGGCTAGTCTAGTAATAAGAGTAGAAAAATAAATACATATATACCAAGAAAATAAAAAAAAACTAACATAGGCTACTAACCATACCAACCAATTATCTATCTGCTACTGAAATGCAGGCAATCAAATACCTTATCAGCAGCCACTGTGTGGTAAGATAACACCAACACTACAACTGGCCAGCATTGAAAACAAGCCTGGGTACCCGGGCTTATATGCTATGGACAGTATAAATACAGCCTCAATAAAAAATAAATAAAAATTTTAAAAATGAGAACAAATGTTAGTAATAGGATTGTGCCTAAAAGAGTGATAGGTATTGGAGATGTTATATTATATGGTTGCTCTATTTGTTTTGTCTGTTTAGTTACTTGTTTGTTCTACATGATGGTGTAATGTAGTGGGTAGTTACTTGTTTGTTCTACATGCTGGTGTTATGTAGTGGGTATTTAGTTGTTTGTTCTACATGCTGGTGTAATGTAGTGGGTATTTATGTGTTTGCTCTACATGGTGGTGTAATGTAGTGGGTATTTACTTGTGTGCTCTACATGCTGGTGTTATGTAGTGGGTATTTAGTTGTTTGTTCTACATGCTGGTGTAATGTAGTGGGTATTTATGTGTTTGCTCTACATGGTGGTGTAATGTAGTGGGTATTTACTTATTTGCTCTACATGCTGTTGTAATGTAATGGCTATTTACGTGTTTGCTCTACATGATGGTGTAATGTAGTGGGTATTTGTGTGTTTGCTCTACATGCTGGTGTAATGTAGTGGGTATTTACTTATTTGCTCTACATACAGGTGTAATGTAGTGGGTATTTACTTATTTGTTCTACATGCTGGTGTAATGTAGTGGGTATTTACTTGGTTGTTCTACATGCTGGTGTAATGTAGTGGGTATTTACTTGGTGGTTCTACATGCTGGTGTAATATAGTGGGTATTTACTTGTTTGTTCTACATGCTGGTGTAATGTAGTGGGTATTTACTTGGTTGTTCTACATGCTGGTGTAATGTAGTGGGTATTTACTTATTTGCTCTACATACTGGTGTAATGTAGTGGGTATTTACTTATTTGTTCTACATGCTGGTGTAATGTAGTGGGTATTTACTTGTTTGCTCTACATGCTGGTGTAATGTAGTGGGTATTTACTTATTTGTTCTACATGCTGGTGTAATGTAGTGGGTATGTACTTGTGTGCTCTACATACTGGTGTAATGTAGTGGGTATTTACTTGTTTGCTCTACATGCTGGTGTAATGCAGTGGGTATTTACGTGTTTGTTCTACATGCCGGTGTAATGTAGTGGGTATTTACTTGTTTGTTCTACATGCTGGTGTAATGTAGTGGGTATTCACGTGTTTGCTCTACATGCTGGTGTAATGTAGTGGATATTTACTTGTTTGTTCTACATGCTGGTATAATGTAGTGGGTATTTACTTGTTTGTTCTACATGCTGGTGTAATGTAGTGGGTATTTACTTATTTGCTCTACATACTGGTGTAATGTAGTGGGTATTTACTTATTTGTTCTACATGCTGGTGTAATGTAGTGGGTATTTACTTGTTTGCTCTACATGCTGGTGTAATGTAGTGGTATTTACTTGTTTGTTCTACATGCTGGTGTAATGTAGTGGGTATTTACATATTTGTTCTACATGCTGGTGTAATGTAGTGGGTATTTACTTGTTTGCTCTACATGCTGGTGTAATGTAGTGGGTATTTACTTATTTGTTCTACATGCTGCTGTAATGGAGTGGGTATTTACTTGTTTGCTCTACATGCTGGTGTAATGTAGTGGGTATTTACTTGTTTGTTCTACATGCTGGTGTAATGTAGTGGGTATTTACTTATTTGCTCTACATGCTGGTGTAATGTAGTGGGTATTTACTTGTTTGCTCTACATGCTGGTGTAATGTAGTGGGTATTTACTTGTTTGTTCTACATGCTGGTGTAATGTAGTGGGTATTTACTTATTTGTTCTACATGCTGCTGTAATGGAGTGGGTATTTACTTGTTTGCTCTACATGCTGGTGTAATGTAGTGGGTATTTACTTGTTTGTTCTACATGCTGGTGTAATGTAGTGGGTATTTACTTATTTGTTCTACATGCTGGTGTAATGTAGTGGGTATTTACTTGTTTGTTCTACATGCTGGTGTAATGTAGTGGGTATTTACTTGTTTGCTCTACATGCTGGTGTAATGTAGTGGGTATTTACTTATTTGTTCTACATGCTGCTGTAATGGAGTAGGTATTTACTTGTTTGCTCTACATGCTGGTGTAATGTAGTGGGTATTTACTTGTTTGTTCTACATGCTGGTGTAATGCAGTGGGTATTTACTTATTTGCTCTACATGCTGGTGTAATGTAGTGGGTATTTACTTGTTTGTTCTACATGCTGGTGTAATGTAGTGGGTATTTACTTGTTTGTTCTACATGCTGGTATAATGTAGTGGGTATTTACTTGTTTGTTCTACATGCTGGTGTAATGTAGTGGGTATTTACTTGTTTGTTCTACATGCTGGTGTAATGTAGTGGGTATTTACTTATTTGTTCTACATGCTGCTGTAATGGAGTGGGTATTTACTTGTTTGCTCTACATGCTGGTGTAATGTAGTGGGTATTTACTTGTTTGCTCTACATGCTGGTGTAATGTAGTGGGTATTTACTTGTTTGTTCTACATGCTGGTGTAATGTAGTGGGTATTTACTTATTTGCTCTACATGCTGGTGTAATGTAGTGGGTATTTACTTGTTTGTTCTACATGCTGGTGTAATGTAGTGGGTATTTACTTGTTTGCTCTACATGCTGGTGTAATGTAGTGGGTATTTACTTGTTTGCTCTACATGCTGGTGTAATGTAGTGGGTATTTACTTGTTTGTTCTACATGCTGGTGTAATGTAGTGGGTATTTACTTGTTTGTTCTACATGCTGGTGTAATGTAGTGGGTATTTACTTATTTGTTCTACATGCTGGTATAATGTAGTGGGTATTTACTTATTTGCTCTACATGCTGGTGTAGTGTAGTGGGTATTTACTTGTTTGCTCTACATGCTGGTGTAATGTAGTGGGTATTTACTTGTTTGCTCTACATGCTGGTGTAGTGTAGTGGGTATTTACTTGTTTGCTCTACATGCTGGTGTAATGTAGTGGGTATTTACTTATTTGCTCTACATGCTGGTGTAGTGTAGTGGGTATTTACTTGTTTGCTCTACATGCTGGTGTAGTGTAGTGGGTATTTACTTGTTTGTTCTACATGCTGGTGTAATGTCATGGGTATTTACGTCTTTGTTCTACATGCTGGTGGTTATGTAGTGGGATAATGTAGTAGATATTTACTTGATTGCTTTACGTGTGCTACAGTCACATTATCCTGATACTGAGCGAACCAGCCCTGTCCTAGTAATGCCGAGTGCCAAGCCAAGTACTGACAAGCATCAGTTTTGCAATTCATAGGTTTGACTCGGCCGGGGTTTGAACCCATGACCTTCCGCACGAAAAGCCAGCCCGCACACTGACCAGCTGGCCCCACCACCCGGTACCCAACTGGCATACACGGAACATGTGATGGCATACACGGAGCAGATCTCGGCATACACGGAGCAGATCTCGGCATACACGGAGCTGATAGCGGCATACACAGGGCAGATGTTGGCATGCATGGAGCTGGTAGTGGCATACACGGAGCAGATGTCGGCATACACGGAACATGTGGTGGCATACACGGAACAGATGTCGGCATACACGGAGCTGATACTGGCATCCACAGAGCAGAAGTCGGCATACGCGGAGCTGATAGTGCCATACACGGATCTGATGCTGGCATACATGGAACAGATGCCGGCATACACAGAGCTGATACTGGCATACATGGAACAGATGCTGGCTTACACAGAACTGATTCTGGCATACATGGCGCTGATAGCGGCATACACGGAGCTGATGCTGGCATACATGGAACACATGCCAGCTTACACAGAGCTGATTCTTTTTTTTTATTGAGGCTGTATTTATACTGTCCATAGCATATAAGCCTGGGTATTCAGGCTTGTTTTCAATGCTGGCCAGCTGTAGTGTTGGTGTTGTCTTATCACACAGTAGCTGCTGATAAGGTATTTGATTGCCTGTATTTCAGTAGCAGATAGATAGTTGGTTGGTCTGGTTAGTACTATAGTAGTCTATGTAAATTTTTTTGGATTTTCTTGGCATATATGTGCTTTATTTTTTCTACTCTTATTTCTAGACTAGCCTACTCCTATTTACATATCATAGGCTTGTACGCAGCTGTGAGGTGTGTTATCTGGGTGCTTTTGGTATGGTTACCTTCCATTGGGCGTCTCGCTGGTGGGCCGTGACATGTATCACCTGCCCCTTTGCGGTGCAGCTTAGTTGGGGGTTCCTAGCCTTATTTTGCACAGATATTTTTTGTATGTTTTTAGGTCAGGAATTTGTCGTTCCTTTACTGTTTGGGCATTCCACACCTTGGCAGCCATTTCTAGCGTGCTTCTCTCATGAGCTTTTATTTGGCTTCTGGTCTGCTTTAGTAGTGGCGCATTATTTGCTCTAGTTGCCCTTTGTGGTTTTGTTAGGAGTTTATTGTCTTGACTATAGCTGTATGCTAATGTTTTCAGATGAATTATTCTCCTATTTTCTAGCAATTTTACTTTGGTTCTTTTGTGTATGTCATAGGTGGGGTGCAGCTTGTCTACTCTGAGGCAGATTTTCAGGGCTCTGTTCTGTAGTGTTTGCAGTTTTTTTTAGAAGTTCTTTCTTTGCACCCATGTAGTTTACATCTCCATAGTCAAAATAGGGTAGCACCATGCCCTTGAAGATTTTTATTGACATTTCTTGTGTCATGTAGTCTCTTAGCTTTGCAAATAGCCACAGTTTGTGGTTTACCTTTTGGACAATTTTGTTTATACATAGGTTGTAGTTTAGTTGGCTGTCCAACTCAAGGCCTAGGTATTTGTAATGGTCTACATTTTCTAGTGTTTGGCTTCCTAGCTTACAGTGTAGTTTTCTTTCTGGCATTTGTTTATGCGAGAAGAGAACTGTTTTTGACTTGCTTGTGTTGATGGTTATTTTGTTGGACTCACACCACTCATCCAGTTTTAGTAGGAGCTTGTTTAGTTTAGTTATTACCTCCTCTTCTGTGGTGCCGTTTGCATATATGACTGTGTCATCTGCATATAGTTGGAGGCATACATGGAGCTGACAGCAACATACGCGGAGCAGATGTCGGCATACATGGAGCAGATACCGACATAGCAGATGCCGACATAGCTGACAGCGTCATACGTGGAGCAGATGTCGGCATAGATGGAGCAGATACCGACATAGCTGATACCGACATACATGGAGCAGATGCCGGCATACACAGAGCAGATGCCGACATAGCTGATACCGACATACACGGAGCAGATGCCGACATAGCTGATACCGACATACACGGAGCGGATGCCGGCATACACGCAGCAGATGCCGGCATACACAGAGCTGATGCCGGCATACCCGGAGGCGGTCAGCTTTTGGCATGAAGCCACCAGAGATTGGTTCGTTCGCCCAGAGTGGCTACACTGACCAGGTTTAAATAAATGCTGCAGTCTAATTTAAAGGCGCCTATTCACGTCTGATCCTATAGAGAACCGTGTTGCACAAAGCACACGGAAATAGAACTCACACAAATAACCACAAACGATCCCAGCTGCACAGTAACACGGCCCAGGTTCAGGTCTGGGACCAGGATGGGCCTTCAGCACAGCAGGTGCCACGTCACCCTGACCACGAGTACAGTCTGCCCGAGTTAGGCCGGCCCCTCTGAGCACGACGTGGGGTGGCGAGTCACCTAAGTCTGCACGCACTGTACACCTTACCACGAGTACAGTCTGCCCGAGTCAGGCCGGCCCCTCTGAGCATGACGTGGGGTGGCGAGTCACCTAAGTCTGCAGGCACTGTACACCTTACCACGAATAGAGACTGCCCGAGTCAGGCCGGCCCCTCCTAGATAAAAGATTCACCCGGTACTTGCAGTACACGGGTGAAGGACAACATAGTGTAACTACGGGTGAAAATAGTTTTAGTATGGAACAGGAACTAGAAAATGTGGCTCCAGTAACAAATGGCTACCCATATATGCACAGAGTTGCTGAAATGGGCGAGAATGCAAAAATACAAGATGGTGGCCATAGGATGCCGTCGATTTCACTTTTAAATCTTATTAAACTAGATATTTTATTATATTTTTCAACTCAAAGGTAGCGGGTAAATATGAAGACATCTACAAAGAATAAATGTTGCTTCTTAGATTGTGAAATAGGCTCTCATTTCATTAACCCACTTTTTCGACCGTTTTTATATAGGGCTGGTATTCACCCATGTACTGCGAGTACCGGGTGAATCCTTTATCTAGGCCACTCCGAGCACAATAGGGGGTGGCGAGTCACCTAAGTCTGCATGCACTGTACACCTTACCACGAATACAGTCTGCCCGAGTCAGGCGGCCACTCCGAGCACAATAGGGGGTGGCGAGTCACCTAAGTCTGCACGCACTGTACACCTTACCACGAATACAGTCTGCCTGAGTCAGGCCGGCCACACCAAGCACAATACGGGGTGCCGAGTCACCTAAGTCTGCACACACAGTACACGGTGTCTGGTGACTCATCCCACATGGGCGGGGCGGGTCGTGAGGGGGGGGGGGGCGAGAGGGGGGGGGGACGGGGAGCGAGAACTGGGAGGTAGGGGGAGGGGGCGGTCAAGGAGCTGTGGAGCAGGAGGCGGGGAGGGGGGATGGGGGCGGGGGTGCACAATGGGACCTGCTGACTCACACCGTTAATAACCCTTACACGTACAGCGCCCGTTTGTTGCAATACGTCGTGTTACTCTCGGCGCGGTTCTTATTTAAACATTAATGTCTGTAAATAAGGAATGTCCCACCCCGGCTTTGAACGCTTCTCAAGCCGAGAGGGTCGACAAAAGCACATCACATACTCTGCGACATCACGACGTAACTTGCAGTGTGCGCGATACACTCAACGACACTGCGCTTACTTTGCACAGATAAGCCCAGATCGGTCCTGATCGGCCCAGATCGACCCAGATCGGCCCAGATCGGCCCAGATAAATGTTTTATTATTATTTAACATGCCGGTGTCTCGTGGCCTGTTTAACCTGTTGGCATCTCATGGTCTGTTTAACCTGCTGATGTGTCATGGACTGTTTAACCTGCTGGTGGCATGTGGCCTCTTTAACCTGTTGGTGTCTCGTGGTCTGTTTAACCTGCTGATGTGTCATGGACTGTTTAACCTGCTGGTGGCATGTGGCCTCTTTAACCTGTTCGTGTCTCGTGGCCTGTTTAAAGTTGCATACAGATTTGATTCTACATATTCAACTTCGACACTGGTTCACTTATTAAACATTTGTTGCTGCATAGAAGGGCATAATAAATCAATTAATAGAAACCGTTACTACTGAAGTCTATGGTGTCAGTGTTTTGGTGTGCTTGCCAAAATTATTTTGACATGTTTTGATGTCAAATATCTCCAAACATAGCCATTTAAAATTAAAGTTACTTCAAACTAAAGTAAAGTAGATTATAACAATTAGTATAATATATTTATCTCAGAAAATAGCAAAAACTCAAAAGCATTGGACTAGGCAACTTTAACCTGCCGGTGTCTCATGGCCAGTTTAACCTGCTGGTGTATCATGGACTGTTTAACCTGCTGGTGTCTCGTGGCCGGCTTAAATTGTTGGTGTCACGTGGCATGGTCTGTCCTGCTGGTGTCTCGTGGCGTTTTTAACCTGCTGTGTCTCGTGGCGTGTTTAACCTGCTATGTCTCGTGGTATGTTTAACCTGCTGTGTCTCCTGTCCTGTTTAACCTGCTGTGTCTCCTGGCCTGTTTAACCTGCTGTTTCTCATGGCCTGTTTAACCTGCTGTGTATTGTGGCCTGTTTAACATGCTGCGTCTCATGGCCTGCTTGACATGCTGTGTCTCGTGGCCTGTTTAACCTGCTGGTGTCACATGGCATGGTCTGTACTGCTGGTGTCTCATGGCCTGTTTAACCTGCTGTGTCGCATGTCCTGTTTAACCTGCTGTGTCTCGTTGCCTGTTTAACCTGTTGTGTCTCATGGCATGTCTAAGCTGCTGTGTCTCATGGCCTGTTTGACCTGCTGTGTCTCATGGCCTGTTTAACCTGCTCTGTGTCGTGGCATGTTTAACCTGCTGTGTCTCATGGCATGTTTAACCTGCTATGTCTCATGGCCGGTTTACCCCACTGGTGTCACATGGCCTGTTTAATTTGCTGTGTGTCGTGGCCTGTTTAACCTGCTGTGTATCATGGCCTGTTTACCCTGCTGGTGTCTTGTGGCCTGTTTAACCCGCTGGTGACTCATGGCCTGTTTAACCTGCTTTGTCTCATGGCCGGTTTACCCTGCTGTGTCTTGTGGCCTGTTTAACCTGCTGTGTCACAAGTCCTGTTTAACCTGCTGTGTCTCGTTGCCTGTTTAACCTGTTTTGTCTCATGGCCTGTTTACCTGCTGTGTCTTATGGCCTGTTTAACCTGTTGTGTTTCATGGCAGGCTTACCCTTACATGGCCTGTTTAACATGTTGTGTCTCGTGGCCTGTTTACCCTGCTGGGCCTCGTGGCCTGTTTACCCTGCTGGGCCTCGTGGCCTGTTTAATCTGCTGGGCCTCGTGGCCTGTTTACCCTGCTGGGCCTCGTGGCCTGCTTAACCTGCTGGGCCTCGTGGCCTGTTTACCCTGCTGGGCCTCGTGGCCTGCTTAACCTGCTGGTGTCTCTTGGACTGTTTACCCTGCTGGGCCTCGTGGCCTGCTTAACCTGCTGGGCCTCGTGGCCTGTTTACCCTGCGGGGCCTCGTGACCTGTTTAACCTGCTGATGTCTCATGGCCTGTTTACCCTGCTGGTGTCTCGTGGCCTTTTTACCCTGCTGGTATATCATGGCCTGTTAACCCTGCTGGTGTCTTGTGGCCTGTTTAGTCTGCTGATGTCTCGTGGCATGCTTACCCGTCTGTGTTGCCTGGCCTGTTTACCCTGCTGGGTCCCGTGGCCTGTTTAACCTGCTGTGTCTCATGGCCTGTTTACCCTGCTGGGTCTCGTGGCCTGTTTAACCTGCTGTGTATCATGGCCTGTTTAACCTGCTGGTGTCACATGGCATGTTTAACCTGCTGGTGTCACCAGGCCTGTTTAACCTGCTGGTGTCACGTGGCCTGTTTAACCTGCTTGTGTCACGTGGCCTGTTTAACCTGCTGGTGTCTCGTGGCCTGATTAACCTGAGGTGTCTCGTGGCCACCAGCCACCACCCAACACCCACCACCCACCACCCACCACCCACCACCCACCAGCGGCGAGCAGTCGGGCGTAGTCGGCCTGGAGTCGGTTGAGCAGGATGATCAGGAAACTGGGTGCGGCAGACAATGCCGGACAATATCGGACAATGCCGGACAATGCCGGACAATGGCTCTGGACAAACACGGCGTCTGGATCGATTGTGAGACTCCAAGGGACGCCATTCAGCAGGCAGCAGCTGGAAGCCGCACAAAGCGGCACCAAGCGGCACAGAGCGGCACAGGCGGGAGGGCACGACGTGGTGGGAGGGCACGACGTGGTGGGGCGGTACCACGTGGTGGGGTGGTGGCACCACGTGGTGGGGTGGTGGCACCACGTGGTGGGGTGGCACCACGTGGTGGGATGGCACCACGTGGTGGGGTGGTGGTACCACGTGGTGGGGTGGTGGCACCACGTGATGGGGTGGTAACACGTGGTGGGATGGCACCATGTGGTGGGGTGGTACTATGGTAGTACCATGTGGTGGGATGGTACCACGTGGTGGGGTGATACTACGTTGTTTTGTTGGTACCACGTGGTGGGGTGGTACCACATGGAGGGGTGGTGGCACCACGTGGTTGGGTGGCACCACGTGGTCGGGTGGTACCACGTGGTGGGGTGGCACCACATGGTGGGGTGGCACCACGTGGTGGGGTGGTCGCACCACTTGGTGGGTTGGTGGCACCACATGGTGGGGTGGCACCACGGGGTGGTGGGGGTGGTACAACGTCGTGGGGTGGCACCACGGGGTGGGGGGGTGGTACCACGTGGTGGGGTAGTACCACGGGGTGGGGTGGTACCACGGGGTGGGGGAGGGGTGGTACCGCGTGGTGGGGGGCGGTACCACGTGGTGGGGGCGGGCGGGACCACGTGGTGGGGGCGGAGTGGTACCACGTGGTGGGGGCAGGGGTTGTACCATGTGGTGGGGGTGGTACCGCGTGGTGCGGGCGGCGAGGCCCCGGTACCTTCGCGGAGGGCGCGCAGTCGTAGATCAGGTCGGCGCTGCCCACAGAAACGGTCAAGAAGGATACCTGCTGTAGACGGGGTGTGACTGTAGCCACCTTACTCAGGTGCGTTTTGTGAGGGGGCAGGCAGACAGGGGGCGACTGTAGTTACCTGAATGTGATGTGTGTTGTGAGGGTAGGGCAGACGGGGGTGACTGTAGACACCTGAGTGGTTTGTTTTGTGAGGGGCCGACAGACGGGGGGTGACTGTAGCCACCTGAGTGGGGTGTGGTACGTGAGGGGCAGGCAGACGGGGGGGTGACCTTAGTCACCTGAGTGTAGTACGGTATGTGATGGGCAGGCAGACAGGGTGTGACTGTAGCCACCTGTGTGGGGTGCGGTACATGAGAGGCCGACAGACGGGGGGTGACTGTAGCCACCTGAGTGGGGTGCGGTACATGAGGGGCAGCCAGACGGGGGTGACCTTCGTCACCTGAGTGTAGTACGGTATGTGAGGGGCAGGCAGACGGGGTGTGACTGTAGCCACCTGAGTGGGGTGCGGTATGTGACGGGCAGGCTGGCGGGGTGTGACTGTAGCCACCTGAGTGGGGTGCGGTACATGAGGGGCAGGCAGGCGGGGTGTGACTGTAGCCACCTGAGTGGGGTGCGGTATGTGAGGGGCAGGCAGACGGGGGTGACTGTAGACACCTGAGCGGTTTGTTTTGTGAGGGGCCGACAGACGGGGGGTGACTGTGGCGCTGCGTCTCGGCCCGCTGACACCGGCTTCCTTTGACTGCTGACGGCAGGGCGGCGTACAAAAGCGGCGCGGTTCGCTGCGGTAGGTGGCCGCCGGGGGGGGGGGGGGTGAGGGAGGGGGAGGGGGAAGGAGGGGGAGGGAGAGGGAGATGGGGAGGGAGGTGGAGGGGGGGGGAGGGAGAGGGAGGGGGTGCAGTGAGGCATGACGAGGCAAGACATCGGCGGAACTCTCAGCCCTCCGCACTCAGACGCGACAACTCGCCACGTTCACACCGCCTCACGGACAGGCCGTCACACCACCTCACGGACACACACCTCCACCATCACACCACCTCACGGACACGCCATCACACATCCATACCATCACTCCACCTCACGGACACACACCTCCACCATCACACCACCTCACGGACATGCCGTCACACCTCCATACCATCACACCACCTCACAGACACACATGTCCACCATCACACCACCTCATGGACACGCGTCACACCTCCATACCATCACACCACCTCACGGACACACACCTCCACCATCACACCACCTCATGGACACACACCTCAATACCATCAGACCGCCTCACGGACACACAACCCAACCATCACCACCGCACCGCCACACCGTCACACCCCCACACCACCACACTGGCACACTGCCATATTACAACACCATTACACCATGACACCTCCACACCACCACACCACAACACCGCCAGACGGCCACACTACCACAGCACCACACCACCACAACACCACCACACCACCACACCACCACACCACCACACCACCACACCAACACACCACCACACCATCACACCACCACACCACCACACCACCACACCACCACAACACCACACCGCCACACCACCACGCCACCGCAGCACCACACCGCCACACCACCACGCCACCACACAACTCAACCATCACACAGCCTCAGGGACATGGCAACACACCTCCATACCATCACACCACCTCACAGACACACACGTCCACCATCACACCACCTCACGGATACACAACTCCACCATCACACCACCTCACAGACACACCATCACACCTCCATACCATCACACCACCTCACGGACACACACCTTCACCATCACACCACCTCACGTACACACCACATACACGCACTCAGACTCTCCACCGTATCTCCACACCGCCACACCGGCACGCCACCACGCCACCACTCCATCAAACCACCACATCACTACGCCGTCACACCGTCACATCTCCACAACATCACACCACCACACCACCACACCGACACACTGCCACACCACCACACCACCACACTGCCACACTGCCACCCTGCCACACCAACACACCGCCACACTGCCACACCACCACACCACCACACTGTCACACCTCCACACCATCACACCACTACACCATCACACCCCCACACCATCATACCATCACACCATCACACCGCCACACCACCACACCGCCACACCGCCACAGCGCCACACCACCACACCGTCACACCACCGCACCACCACACCACTGCACCACCACACCACACCACACCGCCAGACCAACACACCGCCACACCAACACACTGCCACACCACCACACCACCACAACGCCACACCGCCACACCGCCACACCACCACACCATCACACCACCACACCACCAAACCGCCACAGCGCCACACCACCACACCACCACACCGCCACACCACCACACCACCACACCATCACACCTCCACACCACCACACCGCCACACCACCACACCACCACACCACCACACCACCAAACTGCCACAGCGCCACACCACCACACCACCAAACTGCCACACCATCACATCACCACTACACCACCACACTGCCACACCGCCACACTGGCACACTGCCATATTACTACACCATTACACCACCACACCTCCACACCACCACACCACCAAACCACCACAGCCACCACACCACCACACCACCACACCACCACATCACCACACCACCACATCACCACACCACCACGCCACGACACCACGACACCACCACACCACCACACCACCACACCACCACACCACCACACCACCACACCACCACACCACCACACCACCACACCACCACACCACCACACCACCACACCACCACACCACCACACCACCACATCACCACACCACCACACCACCACACCACCACACCACCACACCACCACACCACCACAGCGCCACACCACCACAGTGCCACACCACCACACCACCACACCACCACACCACCACACCACCACACCACCACACCACCACACCACCACACCACCACACCACCACACCACCACACCACCACACCACCACACCACCACACCACCACACCACCACACCACCACATCACCACACCACCACACACCACACCACCACACCACCACACCACCACACCACCACACCACCACACCACCACACCACCACACCACCACACCACCACACCACCACACCACCACACCACCACACCACCACACCACCACACCACCACACCACCGCATGAGCTGCCACCAGTTCCGGTCGGTCTGACGCTGTTCGAGTGCAGGACACGGACTTTGCCGCCTGAGGGACTTGTAGCGAGGAGGCTGCACTTCAGGATACCGGGTACGTGGTGATGTGATGAGGGGGAGGGGCGGGGCGGAAGGGGGCCGGGTGGAGGAGGGGCGGGGCGGGGTGGAGGAGGGGCGGGGTGGAGGAGGGGCGGGGCGGGGCGGGGCGGGGCGGGGCGGGGCGGGGCGTGGCGTGGCGGGCGGGCGGGGCGGGGCGGGGCGGGGCGGGGCGGGGCGGGGCGGGGCGGGGCGGGGCGGGGCGGTTTTGGGAGGGGTGGGCCGGGGCGGGTCGGAGTGGGGCTGGGCAGGGTGGAGTGAGGTGGGGCGGGGTGGAGTGGGCTGGGGCGGGTCGGAGTGGGGCGGGGCGGGCTTGAGTGGGGTGGGGCGGAGCTGAGTGGGGTGGGACGGGGCGGCCCAGGAGGGACCAGGCTAGACTAGGTGGGCCCAGGAGGGACCAGGAGAGACCGCGCTGTGCCAAGGTGGACCAGGCGGGATTAGGTGGGTCGGAGATGGCGGGATGGACCTTACCTCGCCCCTCGCTGACCCACCCCACACCCTAGACGCCGGTCAGCAGGCCAGGGGGACGATGTGTGTCCTGCCTGCCCATGTGTTACACCAACCTCTACCACTACACCAGGGTGAACTGTCACATTGACATATAAGTGTACCGTTGCACCAGGGTGAACAGTCACATTGACATACAAGTGTGCCAGTACATCAGGGTGAACAGTCGCAATGACATACAAGTGTGCCAGTAAACCAAGGTGAACAGTCACAATGACATACAAGTGTGTGGCTACACAAGGGTGAACAGTCACATATACATAGGTTCCTGACATACAAGTGTGTGGCTACACCAGGGTGAACAGTCTCATTGACATACAAGTGTGCCAGTACACCAGGGTAAACAGTTGCAATGACATACAAGGGTGTGGCTACACCAGGGTGAACAGTCACATTGACATACAAGTGTGCCAGTACACCAGGGTGAACAGTCGCAATGACATACAAGGGTGTGGCTACACCAGGGTGAACAGTCACATTGACATACAAGTATGTGGCTACACCAGGGTGAACAGTCACATTGACATACAAGTGTGCCAGTACACCAGGGTGAACAGTCGCGATGACATACAGGGGTGTGGCTACACCAGGGTGAACAGTCACATTGACATACAAGTGTGTGGCTACACCAGGGTGAACAGTCACATTGACATACAAGTGTGTGGCTACACCAGGGTGAACCATCACATTGACATACAAGTGTGCCAGTACACCAGGGTGAACAGTCACAATGACATACAAGTGTGTGGCTACACCAGGGTGAACAGTCACATTGACATACAAGTGTGTGGCTACACCAGGGTGAACAGTCACATTGACATACAAGTATGTGGCTACACCAGGGTGAACCATCACATTGACATACAAGTGTGCCAGTACACCAGGGTGAACAGTCACAATGACATACAAGGGTGTGGCTACACCAGGGTGACCAGTCACATTGACATACAAGTGTGTGGCTACACCAGGGTGAACAGTCACATTGACATACAAGTGTGTGGCTACACCAGGGTGAACCATCACATTGACATACAAGTGTGCCAGTACACCAGGGTGAACAGTCGCAATGACATACAAGGGTGTGGCTACACCAGGATGAACAGTCACATTGACATACATGGGTGTGGCTACACCATACCTCAGGCTATTTGTAGTCAGTCCGAGACAGGTCGCCGAGCGGTCAAATCTACGACTGCGCAAAGTCTACTGTAATCACGTAGACAGTTATACTGCGACACAGGGTTGAGAGTAGCCGCAACGGCATAAAAGTCAACTACACACAACAATGGCATACAAGTATGTTGCCACACAAGTGGGCCCCCGCCGCCGGGGTGGTGAGCAGTGCTCCATCTACCGATGCATAGTGGTGAGTAGTGCACCATCTACCGACGTCTGGGGGTGAGTAGTGCACCATCTACCGACGTCTGGGGGTGAGTAGTGCACCATCTACCGACGTCTGGGGGTGATAGTGCGCCATCACCTGGCATCTGGTGGTGAGTAGTGCGCCATCTCCCGGCATCTGGTGGTGAGTAGTGCGCCATCTACCGGCATCTGGTGGTGAGTAGTGCACCATCTACCGGCGTATAGTGGTGAGTAGTGCACCATCTACCGACGTATAGTGGTGAGTAGTGTGCCATCTACCGACGTCTGGGGGTGAGTAGTGCACCATCTACCGACGTCTGGTGGTGAGTAATGCACCATCTCCCGGCGTCTGGTGGTGAGTAGTGTGCCATCTCCCGGCATCTGGTGGTGAGTAGTGCGCTATCTACTGGCATCTGGTGGTGGGTAGTGCACCATCTGCCGGCGTCTGGTGGTGAGTAGTGCGCCATCTCCCGGCATCTGGTGGTGAGTAGTGCGCCATCTCCCGGCATCTGGTAGTGCACCATCTACATGCATCTGGTGGGGAGTAGTGCACCATCTACCGGCATCTGGTGGTGAGTAGTGCACCATCTACCAGCATCTGGTGGTGAGTAGTGTGCCATCTCCCGGCATCTGGGGGTGAGTAGTGTGCCATCTACCGGCATCTGGTGGTGAGTAGTGCGCCATCTACCAGCATCTGGTGGTGGGAAGTGCGCCATCTACTGGCATCTGGTGGTGAGTAGTGTGCCATCTATTGGAGTCTGGTGGTGAGTAGTGCACCATCTACCAGCGTATAGTGGTGAGTAGTGTGCCATCTACCAGCATCTGGTGGTGAGTAGTGCGCCATCTACTGGCATCTGGTGGTGGGTAGTGTGCCATCTACCAGCGTCTGGTGGTAAGTAGTGTGCCATCTACCGGACATCTGGTGGTCAGCAGTGCGCCATCTGCCAACGTCTGGGGGTGAGTAGTGTGCCATCTCCCGGCATCTGGGGGTGAGTAGTGTGCCATCTACCCGCATCTGGTGGTGAGTAGTGCGCCATCTACCGGCATCTGGTGGTGGGAAGTGTGCCATCTACTGGCATCTGGTGGTGAGTAGTGTCCCATTTATTGGAGTCTGGTGGTGAGTAGTGCACCATCTACCAGCGTATAGTGGTGAGTAGTGTGCCATCTACCGGCATCTGGTGGTGAGTAGTGTGCCATCTACTGGCATCTGGTGCTGGGTAGTGTGCCATCTACCAGCGTCTGGTGGTAAGTAGTGTGCCATCTACCGGACATCTGGTGGTCAGCAGTGCGCCATCTCCTGGCAGTGTCTGGGGGTGAGTAGTGTGCCATATACCGGCGTCGGGTGGTGAGTAGTGCGCCATCTCCCGACATCTGGTGGTGGGTAGTGCGCCATCTACCGGCATCTGGTGGTGAGTAGTGCGCCATCTACCAGCATCTGGTGGTGAGTAGTGCACCATCTCCTGGCACCTGGTGGTGAGTAGTGTGCCATCTCCCAGTATCTGGTGGTGAGTAATGCGCCATCTCCCAGTATCTGGTGGTCAGCAGTGTGCCATCTCCTGGCATCTGGTGGTGAGTAGTTCGCCATCTCCCGGTGTCTGGTGGTGAGTAGCGCGCCATCTACCAGCATCTGGTGGTGAGTAGTGTACCATCTCCCAGCGTCTGGTGGTGAGTAGTGCCCCATCTACCAGCATCTGGTGGTGAGTAGTGTGCCATCTACTGGCATCTGGATGTGTGTAGTGTGCCATCTACCGGCATCTGGTGATGAGTAGTGTGCCATCTACCGGCATCTGGGGGTGAGTAGTGCACCATCTACCAGCGTCTGGTGATGAGTAGTGTGCCACCTACCAGCGTCTTGTGATGAGTAGTGCACCATCTACCGGCATCTGGGGGTGAGTACTGCGTCATCTACGGCGTCTGGTGGTGAGTAGTGCGTCATCTACGGCGTCTGATTATGAAATCCTGTGATTGCTAGGATAACCCCAACAAAGTTTGGTTCATAAATATAGAAGTGGCCGTTCCCGCTATGTGGCACCCGAGGTTACGACTGTTCCCCACTCGCCCGCCAACCTGTCGGCTGTACTGGCAAAGGGGCTATACTGTCCCTGTATCCAATTCACACTATTCACGCGTGACCTATTTAGGCATCAGAACGAGGTTGACTATGCGTCGGATATTGGAAATGGCAGTAAGGTACTCCTGTGTGCTGATATGTATGAACTACAACAGAAATTAAAGGAGTAAAATTTGAAGATATTCCCATTTTAAACTATCAGTTTCATTTTTGGATACATTTGTTCTATCTATTTGTTAATTTTCATGATGATTGAGTCATGATCAGATGCATTTCAGTAGGCGATGTTTACAAAGTAGCTCACCCTGGTTGCCAATCTTTTCTTAAATTCAAAATTACATAACTTTCTTAATATATATATATATTTAAAAAATATATTTTAACCCTTTTAAAGCTTTTTTTATTAATTTGTAATTACTAAGACTAGTTGTTTAACTGTGTTACACAGATAACTACGCTGACAGTGCTGCATTACATGATACCACCATAACTTTGCAGACTTGAAGTTGACAGTCACATTGTAGTTAAAGAATGGGAAAATCACCATGCAAGGGTCACCAAATCTTCGTGAAAATTGGCCAATAGATAGAATACAGGTATGCAAAGATGACAATGGTAGGTTAAAAAATTAATACCCTAAAATTTGAGTGATTTCGAAAGGCATTGATTGACAATAAAGTATTCACATTACTTTTCATACAGCAGTGCCTCGCAGATGTGTACGTGGCCTCGGTATGGTTTCAACATGGCCGTGGCGTGAATAGCATCAATTTACTGGGGGACCTCATGGGGCTTCCCGACCAGGACCCCACGGGGCTCCCTGACAGTGGCTGCTAGTCACTGTCGCTCCTCACGACGATGGCGAGTGCAGCTCGGGTGTCAGACAAGTTGTGTGGTGGGCCGAGGAAGTCTCGGATGGCGGTCCTATCAAAGGCCACACATGACGCCAAGACGTGGGCGACGTTGAAGATTTTGTCACCGCATGGACATCGTTGCAATGCAGGGGTATCGATGAACCGCCTGTATCCAGTCCTGAAGCGCATGACCGCCTCTTGCACGGATGCAGAGAGGTTTCTTGGGACTGGTAGGCGTGCCCTGACATTTTTGTGCCAGGCCTAACTGATGGAGTATGGGTTCCTGACGGTGGTGTCATGGAGGGAAGCCTCCCACAGGGCTTTGGTGGCTCTAGCATGGGTGGCTTTGAGCTTGGACAAGGAGTGGTCTATGACGAGGTCGATCTCAGGATGGCGAGAGCCGTCCAGAGCAGATGAGTCAGCCTGGTCATTACCGGGAAGTCCTATGTGGGAGAGGACCCAGGCCAGCACTGTGTCGAGTTGAGCTTCATGCCTGGTGACGGTGGCGTTCTGGATCAAGGTGGCCAGAGAGTGGTTAGCTCTGTGGTCCTTGATCTTGCGGACTGCGTTGAGTCAGTCAGTGACCACTATGCAGCTGCAGTGCTGCAGGTGGGTCAGTGCATGGTGGATGGTGGCGAGCTCTGTATCGAGGGTGGAGGAGTAGTCCATGACCCTGATAAGGCATCTAGCCTGCCCGTCTGGTAGGAAGTAGCCAGCCCTGGCTCGTCCTGTGTCAGGGTTGAGCGAGCCGTCGGTGTAAACCGTGGTGGCTAGAGGGAAGTCCTCTTTGGCCCGGGCAATGGTTTCCTGTTCCAGGGTTTTGAGGACTATAGTCGGGTAGTTGGTTCGGGCTGAGCCGAGGCTGGTGAGCCTGACCTCAACAGGCATGGGGTACCAGAGGGGTCTCGCCCGGAGGTCAGGGACATCAGCGAGTGCCAGCCCGTGGGTTTCTTTCAGGGTGCGGATGGCCGTTTTCACTCCCCAGGAGAGGCCGAGGAGCCGTCCTGGACCGTTTTGTAGGCAGGACGCTGCGCTGTGGTAGAAGGTGGAGTGGCCTGTGGACAGGGCTTGGCAGAGGTGGTTTGCCAGCAGCTGTTGTCCGCGTAGGTGGAGTAGTGGGAGGTTGGCCTCAAGGAGGAGGATCTCAACCCTCGTTGTCCTGCGAGCTCGGGTGGTATTGGACTCTTTCCAGCGGGAGGAGGTCTTTGGTCAGGGTGCTACTGTGAGGGAGGCGTGCCTTACGGTTCTTTCTGCAGTGACCAATCCAGGAAACAGTGTTGGCTGCATAGTCATAGAGGGCCCGCATGGCCTGGTTGTAGAAGAGGCTGAGCACTTCAGCTGGTGCTCCCCAGTTGAACCCAGAGATTCTAGTCATTAGAAGAAGTCTCTTGTTCATTTTAGAGGCCAGATGCTTCACAAGTGGACTCATGGTGACTTTGTGATCGAGCCTGACTCCGAGGTAGTCGAAGGTGTCCACCCACTCAACGTCCAAGTCTGCAGCACGGAGTGGGTGGAGAGGCTGATCGGCAAACATCATCATAGCTTTGGTTTTGTTTGCGGATATTTTTAGCCCCAGCTCACGGCAGGAGCTGCTAAGTAGGAGCAGGACATCCACCACGAGGAGGGGCACGTCCCTGGTGCGTGAGCAGATGACAGCGATGTCGTCTGCATAGCACAGGATCTTGACGTGTTTGAGGCGGTGTTCAGTGATGCCTGTTTTCAGTCGGCTTATGAGGGCAGCGACTACAGCATTAAAGAGGAAGGGGCTGAGGACAGCCCCCTGTGGGACGCCATTTTTTAGGTGGTTGAGGGGAGAGGCGCTGCCCTGGAAGCGGACACTGGCTCACCTATCACTTAGGTAGTTCTTTACGAATGCCAGAGGCTTCCCGGTGACTCCCAGCTCAACCATGGAGGCAAGGACTATGTTGTGGTTGACCAGCTCGAAGGCCTTCTCCAGGTCGAGGAAGATAACAGCCGTGCCAGAGCGTCGTCCCTTGGTGCGTACTATCTCCTCGACGAGGGTGAGGACGGCGTGCTGCGTGCCACGTCCGCCTCGGAACCCGACCAGTTCATCGGGGAAGCCATTGGCCGGGTCGCTGAAGAAGGTCTCGAGCCGGCCCAGTACAATTCTCTCTACCACTTTCCCGAGGGATTGTAGCAGCCAGATCGGCCTGAACTCGCCCGGGTCTTCCTTTGGGATGGGTATGATGACCGTGTCCTTCCACGATTGCAGTATAATTGCCCGTGTGTAGACCGAGTTTAGGAGGGGGAGCAGAGTTTCCCTGTTTTGTATGGAAAGGCGGGTCCACAGCATGGTAGGTACACCATCTGCTCCGGGGCTCATTTTCTTCTGTGGGGGGTGGAGTGCCCTCCCGAGCTCGGTCTTTGTAAGGGGGCGGTCAAAGCCATGGGCGGAAGGGAGGTCTATAGCGTTGTTGATAGCTTCCTCTCACTGAGGGGTGTCTCTGGCGAGGGTTTGTAGGTGTGTGTTTGGTAAGCAGAGTTGTGGGGCTGTCCTTTAATGAAGGTGGCGAGTTGCTTTGTGGCTGCTTGTAGTGGGTTTGGCTCGAGGGGTGCCCATGGGGTGGTTCCCTGTAGGTTATGTAGTTTCTGCCAGAGGCGTGTGAGTGAGGTGTGCCATGAAATTTTGGTGCACCACAGTTTCCACTTTCCGTCGTTTTCAGTTGTGATGAGCTCATTCAACCATTGGGTGGCAATGTTGACTAATTTTTCAGTGCCTGGGTTGGGGTTGGAACGGAGCTTGCGGAGGAGTTTGTTTTTGTGGTGTTTGGCTCTCCTGATGGCGGGAGAGTTTGTGGTGCCCGGGAGCCGGCGTTTTTTTGTCTGTTGGATGGTGGCTTTCATGGTGTGGCGGACAAGTGTGGTGACCTCATCGCAAGTGTTGGGGGGGTTGGTGTGTGTGAGGTGTTGTAAGTGTTGGTTGAAGGCTTCCCAATCAGCTCCATTGTCCAGCTATCACCCTCCCTTCCCCCTATCCTGTCTAGAGCCTAAATTAGGAGCTTGCCTCACAAGACACAACACACGATCCGAGCTCAGCACCAGCCAGAAGAAGACTGAATGCCTGTTTTTATTTACATATATAATATTTACTAGACACACACAATGGTAGATGGTACCGCCATTCTTATTGGCTATTACACCCATGCACACCAGTCATTCCTAGCCTGCATGATCATTCCCTGACATAGCTTCCCATTGGTTGCCTTCATGATCCACCACACTCCCACCCAGACCTGGCCACTGTCCAGCTATCATGGTAATACCACGGACCGCTCTGACATGTCGCTGGGCGAGATAAGAGGGGGATCATGATTGAAGGAGCACCTCTCCCCTCCCCTTGTGAGAAACATGTTAAAGGGGGTACTGTTTCTCACCCAGCTATATCGATACACACTACATACTTAATCGGAGAATTTTACATGGTGGTGAGTAGTGTACCATCTACCGGGGTCTGGTGGTGAGTAGTGTGCCATCTACCGGTGTCTGGTGACCGGCATCTGGTGGTGAGTAGTGTGCCATCTACCAGCATCTGGTGGTGAGTAGTGCACCATCTACCGGCGTCTGGTGGTGAGTAGTGCACCATCTACCGGTGTCTGGGCATGAGTAGTGCACCATCGACCGGCATCTGGTGGTGAGTAGTGCACCATCTACCAGCATCTGGTGGTGATTAGTGCACCATCTACCAGCATCTGGTGGTGGGTAGTGCACAATCTACTGGCGTCTGGTGGTGATTAGTGCGCCATCTACCGGCGTCTGGTGGTGAGTAGTGCACCATCTACCGGCGTCTCGTTCTATTTTAATTGAGAGTCTGGTTCAAACCCTAACTCGTAGCGCGTCAAATCGGGCGCGGCTTGTAAACCCTCACCACTCGCTCAGCACGTTAGCTTGTCTCCGTCTGGTTAAGGGTACACAATATACCTCATGATGACGTCACTCTGTACGACGTGCTCGCCGCTGTCACGTGACCAGTGTATAAGACATCTTTCATGAATAGTTTATTAATTGTAATAACTCTTGGCCCTGATCTGAGGCCAAATGGTTGCAAGTATATCAAATCGAAATCACAGCGTGCATGGGATGAACATCCGCAGGATCAGCTCCTTCACCTCATTAATTGAAGAACAGTGAAATCATCTTTCTGGGTGTTGATGGGACCAAATGGTCCGCACTCGACGCTCCATTCGCCGCTCCTGGCTGATTCAAGGAAGTGCAGCCTGAATGTGTTAGTGTCACAGAACCTCGGCACATTCTACTCAAATGTGGAGAATTATTGGCCTTGAGCCAACAATGTTCTAATCTAAATAAGATACAAGGTTACTTTATCAATGTAAAGCAGGACACAATCATGAACAAATTTTAGCATTTTTATGAACAACTGGACTATTTCGACTTCTGTAATTTTAGCTCTTTTGTGAGTTTGATTGTGCTGTCGCTTGACACAAATTTAACATGTTTAAAATTGCATCTGAGATGAACATTTGACACAAATCTGAGCATTATAAATTATTGTGTGAATTTCTTTGCGCATAGGTAGGCCCCTGTATACGCCCCACGTACCACAACGTGTTGTTTTCCCGTAGCTGACTCGTTTTAAGGCGCGTTTTCTTTACACAGAGGCAGAAGTCGGGAACCAGCTCCAAGCACAGCAGGGCCACGTGACCAACGTTCGATGGCAGACCACATGTCGTCTGCTCATGTTTTGATTGTTGCTCAGAAAGCCGAAAAGAGTTCGACTTGGCTATCGAGCATCAACCAAAAACTGAAGCAGGCGACGAATCAACCTCTACCAGAACGAGGCGACGAATCAACCTCTACCAGAACGAGGCGACGAATCAACATCTACCAGAACGAGGCTGCTATAGGCCAGAGTCGGAAAGGGGCGGAGAGAGGGAGAGAGAGGCGGAGGGAGGCGGTGTGAAGCGGAGTGAGGCGGAGAGAGGCAGTGAGAGGCAGTGAGAGGCGAAGGGGGCGGTGAGAGGCGAAGAGGGGCAGACAGAGACGAAGAGGGGCGGTGAGAGGCGAAGACGGGCGGACAGAGGCGAAGAGGGGCGGGGAGAGATGGACAGAGACGAAGAGGGGCGGACAGAGGTGGAGAGGGGCGGAGAGGGGTGGAGAGGGGCGGGCGGTGGCGAAGAGGGGCGGGCAGAGGTGGAGAGCGGCGGAGAGAGGCGGAGAGGGGCGGACAGAGACAGAGGGGAGGAGAGGGGCGGAGAGAGGCAAAGAGGGGCGGACAGAGGCGGAGTGAGCCCGAGAGGGGCGGAGAACGGCAGAGAGAGGCGGAGTAAGGCAAAGAGGGGCGGAGAGAGGCGGAGAGGGCGGGGAGAGGCGGAGAGAGGCGGAGTGAGGCAGAGAGACGGAGTGAGGCAGAGAGGAGAAGTGAGGCGGAGAGGGGCGTTGTGAGGCAAAGAAGGGCGATGAGAGGCGGAGAGAGGCGGAGAGGGACGGAGTGAGGCGGAGAGAGGCGGAATGAGGCAGCGAGAGGCGGAGTGAGGCGGAGAGAGGCGGAGTGAGGTGGAGAGAGGCGGAGTGAGGCAGGGATGGGCAGTGAGAGGCGTAGAGAGGCGGAGAGAGGTGGAGAGGGACGGAGTGAGGTGGAGAGAGGCGGAATGAGGCAGAGAGAGGCGGAGAGAGGCGGCGTGAGGCGGAGAGAGGCGAAGAGGGGCGGAGAGAGGCGGAGTGGGGCGGAGGGGGGCGGAGGGGGCGGAGTGATGCGGAGACAAGCCGAGAGGGGCAGACTGAGGCGGAGTGAGGCGGAGAGAGGCGGAGAGAGGCGGATTGAGGCAGAGAGGGCGGAGAGAGGCTGAGTGAGACGTAGAGAGGAGGAGTGAGGTAGAGTGAGACGTAGAGAGGCAGAGCGAGGCGGAGAGAGGCGGAGTCTGTGTATCAGCATACAACAGGGTAAACCACGATGTCGGTGTATCAGTGTACAACAGCGTACACGACCAGGTTTGTGTATCAGTACCAGTGTATCAGTGTACAACAGTGTACACAATTCTGGCTGTGTATCAGTGTACAACAGTGTACACCACCATGTTTGTGTATCAGTGTACACCAGTGTACGCCACTCTGACTGTGTATCAGTGTACAACAGTGTACACCACCATGTATGTGCAACAGTGTACACCACCATGTCTGTGTATCAATGTACAACAGTGTACACCACCATGTTTGTATATCAGTATTCACCAGTGTACACCACTCTGACTGTGTATCAGTGTACAACAGTGTACACCACCATGTATGTGCATCCCTGTTCAACAGTGTATACCACCATGTCGGTGTATCAGTGTACAACGGTGTACAACATCATGTTTGTGTATCAGTAACAGTGTATCAGTACAACAGTGTACACAATTCTGGCTGTGTATCAGTGTACAACAGTGTACACCACCATGTTTGTGTATCAGTGTACACCACTTTGACTGTGTATCAGTGTACAACAGTGTACACCACCATGTATGTGCATCCCTGTTCGACAGTGTACACCACCATGTCGGTGTATCAGTGTACAACGGTGTACAACACCATGTATGTGTATCAGTGTACAACAGGGTACACCACCATGTATGTGCATCAGTGTACAACCGGGTACGACACCATGTATGTGCATCAGTGTACAACAGGGTACACCATATCTGTGTATCAGTGTACAACAATGTAAACCACCATGTATGTGCAACAGTGTACACCACCATGTTTGTGTATCACTGTACAACAGTGTACACCACCATGTTTGTATATCAGTATATAACAGGGTACACCACTGTCTGTGTATCAGTGTACAACTGTGTACACCACCATGTATGTGCATCACTGTACAATAGTATACACCACCATGTCGGTGTATCAATGTACAACGGTGTACAACACCATGTCTGTGTATCAGTGTACAACAGAGTACACCACTCCGTATGTGCATCAGTGTGCAACATTGTACACCACCATGTATGTGCAACAGTGTACACCACCATGTCTGTGTATCAGTGTACAACAGTGTACACCACCATGTTTGCATATCAGTATACACCAGTGTACACCACTCTGTCTGGGTATCAGTGTACAATTGTGTACACCACCATGTATGTGCATTACTGTACAACAGTGTACACCACCATGTCGGTGTATCAATGTACAACGGTGTATAACACCATGTATGTGTATCAGTGTACACCAGAGTACACCACTACGCATGTGCATCAGGGTACAACATGGTACACCACCACGTATGTGTATCAGTGTACAACAGTGTACACCGCATCTGTGTATCAGTGTACAACAATATACACCACCATATATGTATATGAGTGTACAACAGCGTATATATGTGTATCAGTGTACAACAGGGTACACCACCACATATGTGTATCAGTGTACAACAGTGTACACCACCATGTCTTGTATAAGTGTACAATGGTGTACACCACCACATATTTGTATCAGTGTACAACAGTGTACACCACCATGCCTGTGTATCAGTGTACAACAGTGTACACCACCATGTCTGTGTATCAGTGTTCAACAGTGTACACCACATATATGTATCAGGGTACAACAGTGTACACCACCATGTCTGTGTATCCGTGTACACTAGTGTACAACACCCTGTATTAGTGTACAACAGTGTACACCACCACGTCTGTGTATCAGTGTACAGCAGCATACACCGCCATGTATGTGTGTAGCAGTGTACAGCAGCGTACACCACCATATATCAATCAGTACCACAGTGTATAAGTGTACAACAGTGTACACCACACTGTCTGTGTGTGGTAGTGCAGGGGTGCACCAGTGTCCGACTGAACTCCTGGTGTAGGTCACTGAAGGGCCTTGACCTACTGACCTTGCATGATGTAACGCGATCCTTTGCCCTACGACCTGGATACAAGGACCACCTGTTGAGGTACTTCCTGCGGCCCAGTCAGACCTTACCGGACTGAGTACCGGACACCACCGGACAAAGAATTGTCTAGTCTGGTGGTGTTCGGTATCAAAATTTATCGAAATGTGTCAAACTGTTGCAATGACCGCTGGACAAAAAGGACACTAAATGGACAAGGAACGTAGATTAACGATTAGCCAACGGACGATAACCAGCCGATAATCGGACAATAACCGGTCGATAACTGGACAACAACCGAATGTCAAATGGGCAGACCGAACATATTACGAATAGCCACCGGACTGTCACTGTGTGGTGTGTGGTGAGTGGTGTGTGGTGTGTGGTGTGTGGTGTGTGGTGTGTGGTGTGTGGTGTGTGTGGTGTGTAGTGTGTGCTGTGTGGTGTGTGGTGTGTGTGGTGTGTGGTGTGTCTGGTGTGTGGTGAGTGGTGAGTGGTGTGTGCAGCCCCCCCCCCCCCCGGACTGAATTCCCCCAACACCATCAACGGACTCTGCAGGAAGCAAACCGGAGATGTAACTGATGGGTACTGGACATGAAACGGACAAAATGGACAAAAGGGACTTAAACCAGACATCAACCATACAGGTCAGTCCGGCGGTGTCAGGTACAAGTTGTGTGCATGTTCAAAACTTGTACCGGACACTGCCGGACACCACCAGAGATAGAACGGACACGCCGGATGGGTACCATATATAAACCGTACATTGCCATATTTCACCGGACAGCGTTCATTTTCTATCCGGTTCCTCAATGCGGTGAGGTCTGACTGGGGGCCTTACACCCACCATTGAAGATACAGTGAATATTTTACCCAAGCAAAATTCTACAGACATACAGACATGTATTGCATATGCGTTTTATGCATAGGTTTTGCACTGTATAAGTGTTGTATTTTACACGTGTTTTACCCACCTGTTGAACCGATATGTTGCACTGTACATGTGCTGTACTGCGCATATGTTGTACCGTACATATGTTGTACTGTATATGTGTTGTATTGTACATGTGCTATACTGTACATGTTGTCCAGTACATATGTTGTACTGTACAAATGTTGTACTGTACACGTGTTTTACCCACCTATTGAACTGATATGTTGCACTGCACATATGCTGTACTGCACATATGTTGTATTGCACATGTGTTGTTCCGTACATATGTTGTACTGTATATGTGTTGTATTGTACATGTGCTATACTGTACATGTTGTCCAGTACATATGTTGTACTGTGCAAATGTTGTACTGTACACGTGTTTTACCCACCTATTGAACCGATATGTTGCACTGCACATATGCTGTACTGCACATATGTTGTATTGCACATGTGTTGTATTGTACATATGTTGTATTGTATATGTGTTGTGTTGTCCATGTATTGAACCGACATGTCTTGTATTGTACATGTGTTGTACTATACATGTATTGTACATGTGGTGTACTGTACATGTATTGTATTGTACATGTGTTGTACTGTACATGTGTTGTATTGTACATCTGTTGTACTGTACATGTGTTGTACTATACATGTGTTGTACTGTACATGTGTTGTACTGTACATGTGGTGTACTGTACATGTATTGTACATGTGTTGTACTGTACATGTGTTGTATTGTACATGTGTTGTACTGTACATGTGTTGTACTGTACATGTTTTGTACAGTTCATGTGTTGCACTGTACATATGTTGTAATGTACATGTGGTGCACTGTACATGTGTTGTACTGTACCTATGTTGTACAGTACATGTGTTGTACTGTACATGTGTTGTGCTGTACACATGTTGTACGCTACGTGTGTTGTACTGTACATGTGTCGTACTGTACATGTGTTCTACTGTGCATGTGTTCTACTGTGCATGTGTTGTACTATTCATGTGTTGTACTGTACATGTATTGTACAATACATGTACAGTACAACACATAAATAGTACAACACATGCACAGTAGAACATATGTACAGTACGACACATATACAGTACAACACACATAGCGTACAACATGTGTACAGCACAACACATGTACAGTACAACACATGTACTGTACAACATAGGTACATTACAACACATGTACAGTGCACCACATGTGTTGTTCTGTACATGTGTTATACTGTACCTATATTGTACTGTACATGTGATGTCATGTACATGTGTTGGACTGTGCATGTGTTGTACTCTACATATGTTGTACTGTACAAGTGTTGTTATGTACAAGTGTTGTACTGTACTTGTTTTGTACTGGACATGTTTTGTACTCTACATGTGGTGTACTGTACATGTGTTGTACTGTACATGTGTTGTACTGTACCTATTGTGTACTGCACATGTCCTGTACTGTACATGTGTTGTACTGTACATGTGTTGTACAATACATGTGTTGTACTATACACGCGTTGCACTGTGCACGTGGTATATTGTACATGTGTTGTACTGGACATGTGTTGTACTGTACATGGTTTGTACTGTGCATGTGTTGTATTGTGCCTGTGTGGCACTGTAGATGTGTTGAACTGTAGATGTGTTGTACTGTACAGATGTTGTATTGTACATGTTTTTGACTGCTCATGTGTTTACTGTACATGTGTTGTACTGTACATGTGTTGTATTGTAGCTGTGTTGTACTGGACATCTGTTGTACTGTACAAGTGTTGTACTTTACATGTGTTGTTCTGTACAAGTGGTGTTGTAATGTATATGTACTGCTGGTCACTGGCGAGAGTGACCAGCCGCGCCGGAACCAGCCCAGGGTGGTCCAGAAATAAACACTTGATACTAAGACGTCTTCGTGTCCAGTCGAGTCTTTACTCGACTGGCCACAGCAACAACAACAAAGGCCACATGTGCTTGGTGTGGGTATGTGCACAGACGGGGCGTGTGCCCGGCGAAAGGGAAAGCATGTGCAGGATGCAGCAAAATAGGACACTTCGTCAAGGTGTGTCGCAGTACACAACAATCAGCCACACTAGTGGACGACATTGCTGTGGACACACATAACATCCTGGAGGAATGTAAGCAGGAAGGATTGGCCTCCAGCGATGACGAGCTGTTTGTTGGAGCGATGGACAAGGAACTCGCCAGGCTAAAACCGGGCCTGTGGTACGTGGATTTAGCTGTGGAAAAAACACTGGTGCGTTTCAAGCTTGACACAGGATCGCAAGCGAACATTTTGCCTGTGCGCGTATTCAACAAACTGAAGAAGACAACCCTGGCGGCACCGACATGCAGGCTGATCACCTATTCGGGCCACAGGATACAACCGATCGGGGAGGCGACAATCACCGTACGAGATCAAGAGTTGCGGTTCCAAGTGATCGCAGAGGGAGGGCCGATCCTAGGCAAGGAGGCGTGCGTCAGCCTCAACCTGCTCAACCGCGTAGATGACATCGATGCTGATTCGGTGCAGCAGGTTCCACCAAGCATAACGTCCTCGGCGGCTGAAAAACTGGTAATGTCCTATTCAGATGTGTTTAAGGGGCTTGGCACCATAAAAACCGGTGCAAAAATACATGTAGACACAGACATTCAGCCAACGATTGACCCTCCACGACGCGTGCCTCACGCGATTGAAGAGAAAGTGCGAGATGAGCTTGATAGAATGTTGAAGTTAGGGGTGATTGTCGAGATAACTGAACCTACTCCCTGGGTAAATTCCATCACTATTGTGAAAAAGCCGAATAAGATTTGTATCTGTTTAGATCCTACCAAGCTGAATCGAGCAATAAAAAGAGGGCCGTACCCAACCCGTATGGTCGAGGAAGTAGTGTCCAAATTGGAAGAAGCAAAAGTGTTCTCAGTGTTAGATGCCAATAGCGGCCACTGGCAAATCGAGCTGGACAATGACAGTTCCAAATTAATCACCTTTAATACTCCTTGGGGTAGGTACAGGTACACAAGGCTGCCGTTCGGCATAAAAACTGCCGACGACATATTCATTTATGAGATGAATCGCATATTAGGTGACCTCAAGGGTGTCAACGTAGTGACAGATGATATCCTAGTGTACGGGCAAACTGTAGAGGAGCACAACGCTAACCTTAAAGCAGTCCTAGAGCGAGCACGGCAGGTAAACCTCAAGCTCAATCCGAGCAAATCCAAGATTTGCCAGTCAGAAGTGTCTTACGTGGGGCATGTAATAAGTAAAGATGGTCTAAAACCCAGCAGAGAACGAGTTCAAGCAATAAATGACATGCCGACACCCACAAACGTAGCAGCAGTTCAGCGGTTCCTGGGTATGGTAGGTTATGTAAACAAATTCATACCGAACATGGCCAGCATCACTAAGCCACTCAGAATACTGTTGAACAAAGAAGTCGCATGGCATTGGGACAGTGAACAGCAGACACCGTTTGACAAACTAAAAGCACTATTAACTAGAGCACCCGTACTAAGGTTCTATAATGTGTCCAAAGAAGTGGTACTGCAAGTAGATGCATCCAAATCAGGGTTGGGTGCAGCCTTAATACAGGAGGGGAGACCCATAGCATTAGCATCCAAAGCACTAGATGATACCCAAAGCAACTATGCCGTAATCGAGAAGGAATTGCTCGCGATTTGCTTTGGGTGCACTAAGTTTCACAACTACATATTTGGTAAAAAAGTGGTGATCCAAACTGACCATAAGCCGCTGGTGGCGATCTTGAATAAACCGTTGCACATGTTTTCTGCGCGCATGCAACGTATGCGCATGCGTCTCTTAAACTATGATCTCACCATAACACACATAAAAGGTTCATCAATGTATGTTGCAGATGCCCTGTCAAGAGACCACAGTTCATCCATAGAGCCGAACAACTTGTTCGACATGAAGTTGACCATAGCAGCAGTTGACATCCTAGGTGGCATCACACAACAGATTCGAGCCGAAACAACACACGATCAGACACTGGAAGACATCAAACAGCTTGCAGAAACAGGTTGGCAAACACATACAAATCAGCTGACGCCCAGCACAAAACTGTACCATACGTACCGACATGATATAACAGCAGAAGACGGTCTGGTATTTAAGGGGGACAGAATTATAATTCCGCAAAAATCACAATCAAAGGTGTTAGCATTGATACACGAAACACATCAGGGCATTGCAAAGAGCAAACAGTTGGCCAGAGATTATATTTTTTGGCCTGGGTTACAGAGGCAAATAGAAGACATGATATCGCGCTGCCCGATATGTCAGAAATTCCAAAACAATCAACAAAAAGAACCGCTGCGTTCGCACAACATCCCAAACGCTCCCTATCAGAAAGTGGGAGTGGACTTGTTCTATGTGGAACAACGAATATTTCTCGTGGTAGTCGACTACTACAGTAAATACCCGGAAATAACAGAATTACCCATAACCACAAGTTTGGCAACGATAGACGCATTAAAGCAACAATTTTGCAGGCATGGCATTCCCGAGATAGTTGTATCCGACAACGGGCCTCAGTTCTCAAGCCAAGAATACAACAAATTTGAAGCCGACTACGGCTTCCAAGCAGTCTTTTCAAACCCTCAGTTTCCCCAAAGCAACGGACAGGCAGAGCGTTACGTGCAAACAATAAAAAAAATTATAAAAAAGCCATCATGGAAGATAAAGATTATCACATATCACTATTAAACTACCGTAACACACCTATAGTAGGGATCGACGCATCACCAGTGCAGCTGCTGATGAGCAGGAGGCTGCGGTCCAAGCTCCCTGTCACACGAGAGCAATTAAAACCTAGGACACAAAGTGCAAAACACAAAGAAATCACCAAGATTCAACAAGCTCAGAAACATTACTACGACAGTCGAGTCGGCAATCAACACCCGAGGTTAGAAATGAATGATGACATTCACTATCTCACGCATCAGGGTACCTGGGCCCCCGGGACTGTTATCGGAGTAAGCATAAGGGTCGATCGGACCATATTCATGAACTTGTTGGAAAAGGGAGGATGTAATGTATATGTACTGTTGGTCACTGGCGAGAGTGACCAGCCGCGCCGGAACCAGCGCAGGGTGGTCCAGAAATAAACACTTGATACTAAGACGTCTTCGTGTCCAGTCGAGTCTTTACAGTGTGATGCACAGGTATTGTACAGTGCGTGTGTTGCACTGTATATGTGGTGTACTGTAATGTGTTGTCCTGTGCGTGTGTTGCACTGTATATGTGTTGTACTGTACATGTGTTGTATTATACATGGTTTGGATTGTACATGTGTTGTAATGTACATGTGTTGTACTGTACATGTGTTGTACTGTACATCTGTTGTACTGTATTTTCATACCAATTGAGGTAGTGACACGTATCAGATTTGTAGGTTCATGGTTTGACTTCAATCCCACCACCTGCCGCACGTGAAGTGATTAACTGTAGGTATCCCAAGTGATTTTCTTTAATAGGTTTGTGTTTCGTTTCAAGGGTTCCATCTGTTTGAATATTTAATTTGACACAAAATACCACTTCATTTGTCAAAATCTCTCTCATATTAAAGAAGATATGGACTTTTTTAGGTTGTTACTTTATCAACCCCACCCAAAACAAAAGAATTAGCATTTTTGATGGTCCCCAAAATTAAAACTAATCAGCCTATCTCACTGAAAATCCACGGCCAGTACAATGAGAATAAAGAGATTCAGGGGTATAAATTGGTTATATTTCAAGATATAGATGTTCAAAAATGCTAAAAATAATGATTTTCTTAAATTCACAAGCACTTTTGGGGGTGTGCTTGGGGAAAATATTGGCACCCTACATGAATTATTCTGATTTTTCCCTGACCTATTTGTGAGTCTTATCATCGCTATTTTTGTTCAGGACTACCTTCTCTTTGGAAAAGTTTTAAAAAGAATGTCAAAAATGCTCCAGAGCCCAATTTGGCAAGTGATAAAATCCTGCTAAAAAGTGCCAAATTTTTAGCAAGTTTGAAATGCCACAGAAAATCACCCATACAAGATAATTGCATGAGATTTCAGGCTGTATTATTCATAATATGCCCTTTGAGCTCATATTATATACAATGCACTTTGATACATGTGATTATTTTATTTTACAGTGATTATGATGAAATCTGGGGAAAAAATCCCTATTTTTAGCAGGTTTGAAATATCACAGAGAATCACCCATACAAGATAATTGCATGAGATTTTCAGGCTGTAATAATCACAATATGCTCTTTCATGTGGTATGAAATACAATACACATTGATACATGTCAATTATTTTATTTTACAGTGATTATCAAATCTGGGAATAAAATCCCCACTTTCAAGCAAGTTTAAAATGGCACAGAAAAAACCCATGCAAGATAATTGCATGACATTTTCAGACTAGTATCCTCAATATTCTCTTTCTGTTTACATTATAATTTAAATACAATGCACTTTGATAAATGTCAATTATTTTAATTCTGCAATGATTTTCATGCATCTTCTTTAAATCTAACAAATTCTGCACTCGGCACACCAAGCAATAATTACTAATAGTAATAATTGTACTATCTGTGACCATAGCCAGTTAACTAGACACATTACAAATTAATCAACATCTTTTCCTTGATATTTCAAATAGAGTTTGTCTATTTCCTTGAAATAGGGCACTGCACACGCTTTACTTCTATGACCACTAGGGACAATATCAACATCCCATGCAAAAACAAATTGTGCTTCTACTTCTTCATCTAAGTCTTCAACCTGTGGCCATTGAAATGTTTGTTGGTACCCCACCCGCATGAACTGAATGGTGGCCTTATTGGCATTAGTAATTTCTACAACTTGCCCAAGAAAATATTCATCATCATATGCAACTGCAACAGTGTTGCCCAGCTTTGTGAACTGGAACTTTTGAATTTGATTAATATTAGAGGTAGACTCAGGGTTAACAATGTCATTAATTTCCCCATGATCTGAATAATCACAATTAGATTTAGAATATTTAGTCACATGAGAACTTTCAGTTTCACTTTCACTGCTATATGTGTGTTTTCTTTTTTTAGAGATGGCACCACTTGAGCTAGCATAATGTAGCAGTCACACTACGACGACAATGGGAGGACGACAGCCCGGCGGCTGGAGTTTTGAGAAATCACGACGACATATGCAAATTCGGGCTAAATTGGACGACAATCGGACGACAATCAGACGACATCCGGACGACATTGGGACAACAGACGGGACGACAGCGGGACGACAGTGTCTGTGTGTCTGTGTCTGTGTGTGTGTGACTCTGTGTCTCTGTGTGTGTCTCTATGTGTGTGTCTGTGTCTATGTGTGTGTCTGTGTCTATGTGTGTCTATGTGTGTGTATGTGTGTGTGTCTGTGTATGTGTCTGTGTGTGTCTGTGTGTGTGTGTGTCTGTGTGTGTGTGGGTCTGTGTCTGTGTGTGTGTGTGACTCTGTGTCTCTGTGTGTGTCTCTATGTGTGTGTCTGTGTCTCTGTGTCTATGTGTGTCTGTGTCTATGTGTGTCTATGTGTGTCTGTGTGTGTGTCTGTGTGTGTCTGTGTCTCTGGGTGTGTGTCTGTGTCTGTGTGTGTCTGTGTGTGTCTGTGTCTCTGTGTGTGTGACTCTGTGTCTCTATGTGTGTGTCTGTGTCTCTGTGTGTCTGTGTCTATGTGTGTGTCTGTGTCTATGTGTGTCTATGTGTGTGTATGTGTGTGTGTCTGTGTGTGTATGTGTGTGTGTCTGTGTGTGTGTCTGTGTGTGTATGTGTCTGTGTCTGTGTGTGTCTGTGTCTCTGTGTGTGCCTCACTCTCACTCTCAGTCTGACTCTGACTCTGACTCTCACTCTCAGTCTGACTCTCACTCTCACTCTCAGTCTGACTCTCACTCTGTTTATGTGTGTCTGTGTGTGTGTCTGTGTGTGTGTCTCTGTGTGTGTCTCTGTGTTTCTGTGTGTCTCTGTGTCTCTGAGAGTCAGAGTCAGAGTGAGAGTCAGAGTCAGACTGAGAGTCAGAGTCAGAGTCAGACTGAGAGTCAGAGTGAGAGTCAGACTGAGAGTGAGAGTGAGAGTCAGACTGAGAGTGAGAATGAGAGTCAGACTGAGAGTGAGAGTCAGAGTCAGACTGAGAGTCAGAGTGAGAGTCAGACTGAGAGTCAGAGTGAGAGTCAGACTGAGAGTCAGAGTCAGACTGAGAGTGAGAGTCAGACTGAGAGTGAGAGTCAGAGTCAGAGTCAGAGTCAGACTGACAGTGAGAGTCAGACTGAGAGTGAGAGTGAGGCACACACAGAGACACAGACACACAGACACAGACACACACACACAGACACACACAGACACAGACACTCACAGAGACACAGACACACACACAGACACACACATAGACACAGATAGACACACATAGACACAGACACACACAGACACAGACACACACACAGACACAGAAACACACACAGAGACACAAACACACACACACATAGACACAGATACAGACACACAGAGACAAAGACACACACAGACACACACACAGACACAGACACAGACACACACAGACACAGACACATACACACTCACAGAGACACACACACATAGACACACATAGACACACATAGACACAGACACACACAGACACAGACACACACACACACAGACACACACACACAGACACAGACACACACACATAGACACAGACACACACATAGACACAGACCCACAGAGACACAGACACACACACAGACACACACACAGACACACACACACAGACACAGACACACACACAGACACAGACACACACAGACACACACACAGACAAAGACACACAGACACAGACACACACACACATAGACACAGACACACACATAGACACAAACACACAGAGACACAGACACACACACAGACACACATACATGGAGAGAGAAGCAACTACAGCTTAACGACAAGACGACAGTGCCGCGACAGTGCTGCGACAGTGCCGCGACAGTGCGACAGTGCTGCGACAGTGCCGCGACAGTGCCGCGACAGTGCCGTGACAGTGCCGCAAAATCGGCTGTCGTCGAAGTTTTTCAACATGTCCAAAACAACTACGACAACCCGGCGACAGTCGAGAAAGTGTGGAAAAAGTGGAGGTGTCGCGGAGGTGCTGCGGAGGTGCTGCGGCGACACCTACTCGACATCTGCGCGACAATCAACGACAACCGGAAATCCAGCCGCCGGGCTGTCGTCCCTCCCTTGTCGTCGTAGTGTGACTGCAACATTAGTAACGATATCAGCAAGAGATGTCAGTACACTTATCAAGTCTGTTTGAATAATTTCTATGCTCTTTTCCCTAGCTAGTTTCAAGAGCCTTGATTGTTTGACAGGGGTCTTGGAAGAGAGCCAACCAGAGATGGTTTCATTTCTCTTGACGATTTGAATACCAGAATGGTAGTGCAGAGATGCACTCCTCCTTTTGAAAAACCCTAAATCTAGGTCCCCAAACTCATTTTCACTCAGGAGATTGGTCAGTTTGGAATGTCGCATTTTCTCCCTGAAATCTGGGTTTGGCTCTCTTCCAAACTTACCATCAGGCAGAAAGTCTGAAAGCTGTCTCTCTGTGACCTCGATAAAAGAAATCATCAGACTCTCTAACGTGAATTTTATTTGGTCATCTGGTACATCTATGATGTCTGAAAATATCTTTTCAAAAATATTGTCTTTCTTGGGGGGTTGGGGGGGGGAAGCTGTAAAAATACTGTGATCATTTTTTGGCATTAACAATGATGAATCTTGAGCCGAGATCTGAAATTGGGAGAGCATCTCTTGTATGTACAGTATTGGTCTACGTACTGGACTCCACCCTGTAGCATTTCCCAGAAAGGGTCTGTCACTTTATAGTATATAATACCAAGAGCTCTAGTGAGACTTTTCAGTGATGGGCATCGACAATCTGCCAATACACTTTCCAGTTTTAAATTCAATTTAACCCTGTAATCGTTCAAGCATGAAACAGTAAGGTAGCAGCACCAAGAAAGAAATTGTTGAATCTGTTCATTCTGAAACTTGTGACCTTCGATTTTTTCTGAAGTTTTTCTTGCAGAAATGGGTCCCACAAATGTTTGCATCAATTTTTGGCATCCCCCCCTTGGCCCCAGGACATCACACCCTGTTCTAACAAAACGGCAGGTGGCTGATTCTGATCCTGAGCTCTAGTGCTTAAATTTATCTAAGACATCCCGCCCCAATTTGTGACCCACTTCCTTGCAAATATTGGACTCAATGACTTTCAGTTGTTTTTCACACGTGTCAGTTACCACTGCCATTGTAATTGATTCATGTTGAAGCTAAGGGTTGCCATTTTTAAGAGAACGCACCATGTGCATTGTGACCTCACCTTTATAATCCCATAGTGACTGGTCCTCGTGACCTTCTTTCCTTCATAATCCCATGGTGACTGGTCCTCGTGACCTTCTTACCTTTATAATCCCACAGTGACTGGTCCTTGTGACCTTACATTCATAATCCCACAGTGACTGGTCCTTGTGACTTTCTTACCTTCCTAATTCCACAGTGACTTGTCCTCGTGACCTTCTTTCCTTCATAATCTCACAGGGACTGGTGCTCATCTCCTTCCTACCTTCATAATTCCACAGTGACTGGTCATCATGACCTTCTTACCTTCATAATCCCACAGTGACTGGTCGTCATGACCTTCTTACCTTTATAATCCCATAGTGACTGGTCCTCATGAACTTTATCCCTTCATAATCTCACAGTGACTGGTCCTCATGACCTTCTTACCTTCATAGCCAGACTGAATGGCTGAATGAGTTAGAGCATCCGTCTCCCGTGTTGGTAGACCATGGGATCATGGTTCGAACCCTGATTGAGTCAAACCAATGACTTAGCAATGTATACTTGTTGCTTCCTAGCCTCACACTTGGCATTATTAGGATAGGGCAAGGACTGGTTGGCTCAGTGTCAGGATCATGTGACTGAGTTGGATATCAGGTCATGGTGCTGGTGGCGTGATATCCCAGAGGGGCAGCACTAAAAAGTCGCCATGAGTGCGCACTGTCACAAGTCGGTACCCATTCTGATATGACCTTAGATGTTGCTAGGACGCAAAACAACAACAAGCAAACAACAAACAAACAAACCTTCATAATTCCACAGTGACTGGTCCTCCTGACCTTCTTACCTTCATAATCCTACAGTGACTGGTCCTCGTGCCCTCCTTACCTTCGTATTCCCACTGTAACTGGTCCTCATGACCTCACTTTCGTTATCCCACAGTGACTGGTTCTCATGACCTTCCGACCTTTATAATTCCACACTGACTGGTCCTCATGACCTTTTTACCTGTATAATCCCATATTGACTGGTCCTCATGACTTTCCTACCTTAATAATCCCATAGTGGTCTTTATAATCCAATACTGACTGGTCTTCATGACCTTCTTACCTATATAATCCCACAGTGACTGGTCGTCATGACCTACATACCTTCATAATCCCACAGTGACTGGTCCTCGTGACCTTCGTACCTTCAAAATCCCACAGTGACTGGTCATCATGACCTTCTTACCTTCATAATCCCGCAATGACTGGTCATCATTGTAAGATATGAGTTTATGAATGCCCCGGCGGAGAGACTTTATGAACGTCCCCAGTGGGGGAAGGGGTCATGTGACGGAAACCGAGTTGTAGTGGTGAACCCAAAGACATAATAAAAAGACTTCTGTACTAGAACTTGTCGTGTCCACTCTTCCGTGCTCTACATGGTGTCAGATGTGTGACGGGTTGTGAGAATGGCGCTCACTGGACTTAGAGCACCGGCGCCCTTGAGCTCAGAAGGTAACTTGGCGGTGAATTGGAGAGATTGGTTCACTTCTTTTGAGATATTCGCAACTGCCACTGGAGCCTCAGGAAAGGCAGAGTGCGTACAATGTTGTATATTTTTGCATATTGCCGGAAAAGAAGCGCAAAAGTTGCATAAAAAGTTCACATTTCAAGACTCAGAAAAAGAAAAGTATGCGCCACACATAGAAGCGTTCAGAAAATATTGTGCCGGTAACGAGAATATTACGGTAACCAGATATAAGTTCAATAGATACAGACAAACTACAGAAGATATGGACACGTTTATCACAGAGGTAAAGAGCAAAATTGCGCAATGCAACTTTGGGCAGTTGGAAGACGCATTGCTATGTGACAAGCTGGTATGTGGGATAAAAAGCGACACATTAAGAGACAAATTGCTACAAACAGAAGAGTTAACGCTAGAGAAATGTTTAAAGGTGTGCCGGTTGAGTGAGCATAACACCTCACAGTTAAGTAATGCGGATAGTAGCAGTGAAGCTGTTAACACTAATGCATGGCAATAGGCAGTACAGTGCTGCCCGGCTGCCGCCACCGACGTGGAAACAACCTACACGTCAGTACCCAGAAGTAAAAATAGACTGTAGCCGGTGTGGGTATCAACATGCACGTCGGCAATGTTCGGCCAAAGGCAAGGCTTGTTTGCTATGCAAAAGAGTAGGGCACTTTGCGAAAGTGTGCAAATCGACGCGAACAAGTAGAAGTTAAGTAAATGCAATAGATGTAGAAAGCAGGCACACGGAAGACAGAGTTCAAGACGAGGCAGGAGAGACAGAAGACGAAGAGTTCTTCATAGGAACGATGGAGGGCCACCATACGGCAAGAGAAAATTTGTGGTATGCAACATTTCAAGTACGCAACATGACAATTAATTTCAAGCTAGACAGTGGGTCCGAGGCGAACCTGATACCAAAGAAGCTGTACGACAAGGTGAAAGGACTGAAATTAAATAGGACTACGTGCAACTTGATAACGTACACCGGACAACGTGTGGTATCGGTGGGCGAAACCGTTATCGACGTGAGGGGGCACCAGCTACGTTTTCAAGTGACGGACAGCGGCACACCAATACTCGGACGGGACGCATGTGTGGCACTGGGTCTCTTGGCACGAGTGGATGAGATGAGCAGTCCAAAGAAGATTGGAACAAAAGCAGCAAAACTGGTAACTGAATATAATGATGTGTTTGTGGGATTAGGGAGGATAAAAGTTAATGCTCATATACATATAGATAGAAAGGTATCTTCAATAATTGACCCACCACGAAGAATGCCGCATGCAGTGATTGATGATGTAAAATGTGAATTAGATCGTATGTTAAAATTAGGGGTGATTGTGCAACAAGTAGAGCCAACCCAGTGGGTCAACTCAATCACCATTGTACGTAAACCAGGGAAGACGCGTATATGTTTAGATCCTACTAAACTTAACAAGGCATTGTTAAGGGGTCTGTACCCAACGCGCACTATAGTGCGTTATTTTTCTCTACTGGATACTAATTCGGGGGTACTGGCAGATCGAATTAGACCAAGAAAGTTCCATGCTGTGCACCTTCAACACCCCATGGGGGAGGTACCATTACACAAGGCTGCCATTCGGAATAAAAACTGTCGGAGATATTTTCATAGAGCAGATGAATGAAATATTAAAAGATATAGAGGGTGTTAGTGTAATTACGGATGATATATTAATTTATGGGAAAACAGAAGAAGAGCACAACCGAAGGTTAGAACAGTCATTAAGAAGGGCAAGGGAGGTAAAGTTAAAATTGAATCCAACAAAATCGTGAATTTGTAAGCAGGAGGTGAACTACATGGGGCATACATTGTCACCCAGCGGGTTAAAACCAAGTAAGGAGAGAATCCAAGCGATAGTAGATATGCCCACCCTGCAAGACAAGCCAGCCCTGCAACGATTTTTAGGAATGATAGGATATATCGGGAAGTTCATCCCAAACCTAGCCACTGTGACTGCACCCTTAAGAGTAGTGCTAAAAAAAGAGGTGGCATGGCACTGGCAGGACGTGCAAGAAAAAGCGTATCAAAAGTTAAAAGACTTGTTAGTGAATGCACCAGTATTAGCATTCTACAATGTAAAACAGCAGATTGTAATGCAAGTTGATGCATGTAAGTTAGGGCTAGGGGCAACCATTTTTCAAAATGAAAAACCAGTATCCATGGCATCCAAAGCCTTAAATCAAGCTGAAATGAATTATGCAATAATCGAAAAAGAATTGTTAGCCATTTGCTTTGGATGTAAGAAGTTTCATGAGTACATTTATGGTAAGCCAATAATTATTCAAACTGATCACAAACCCCTAGTCTCGATCATGCAAAAGCCATTACATTTGTTGTCAGCAAGGATGCAGAGAATGAGGTTACGGTTGCAAAATTATGATTTAAATGTTGTACATGTTCAAGGAAAATAGATGTATTTTGCAGACACCCTATTGCGAGCGCACTCCTTAAAGACAACACCGGCACACGTGTTCGACAAGGACGTAACTGTAGCTGAAATCAGCGTGGCGAGAGGCCACATCCAACAAATCAAACAGGAAACCAGCAACGATATAGTCCTGCAACAAATATTAAAGTTAACAGAAAATGGATGGCCAGACAACAAAAGTAACATAAGTAATGAAGTGAAACCATATTACACGTTCAGAAACGAAATTACGGTACAACAAGATATATTATTAAAAGATGATAGAATAATAATTCCAAAATCAATGCAGAAACAAATGCTGGCGATTATCCATGAGTCTCACATGGGCGTGGTAAAATGTAAGCAGGTAGCAAGAGACAGTGTATTTTGGCCTGGTATTAGTAAACAAATTGAAGATTTAATAAGTAGATGTACAACATGCCAACAATTTCATAATGCACAGCAAGCTGAACCTTTAATTCCACATCCAGTTCCAGAGTTGCCGTTCCAGAAAATTGGAATAGATTTTTTTCATGTACAACACTGCACGTTCTTATTAGTAGTAGATTATTACAGTAAGTTCCCTGAAATAAGTGAAATGAAGTCTGTGGTGTAGTGAAAGCAGGCGAACACCGTGACGTCCAGTCTGTCAATGTCTTTATTTACTTCCAATCTATGACGTCATTCCCTCGAAACATGTGAACCCTGTTCCTGTGTACTGTCCTCCCTGCACTGTTCTTAATTACATAGTCTTTCCGGTTCCGCTTGGTTGTTTGTGTTACTGTGCCAGCCCTCCATTTGCCCTCATGTGTTTTGTATTTGATGTGATCATCTATCTTTAGCTCTTGTTTGTCTTTCCCAGCCCTTCTGTCATAATATTATTTTTGTCGCTCCTGTAGTCTGGCGATGTTTTCCGTCTTGGAATTCTGAACCTGTGGGTACAATCGGTCTGTAGTGATGGGTATCTTAGAACGAAGCCGACGACTCATGAGGAGTTGGGCTGGAGAGGCATTCACCAGCCTCAAGGGGGTATTACGGTAGTTTAGTAAGTATAGGTTGAAATCCTGATAATTTTCCCCTGCTTTCTTCATCATTTTCTTTATCGTCTGCACATAACGTTCTATCTGACCATTACTTTTAGGGTAATATGGGCTAGAAACAATGTGGTTAAATTTATATTGGTTTACGAACGCTTTGAATTCGTTGCTAGCAAACTGTGGTCCATTGTCAGAGATGAGGGCGGTTGGTATGCCATAGCGTCCATAAATCACTTTTAGAGCCTTAACAATAGCATTTGATGTTGTGAGAACCAGTTCAACAACCTCAGGAAATTTAGAGTAATAATCCACCAGAATGAGATATGTTTTACTTTGGTATTCAAATAAATCCACCCCCACTTTACAGAAAGGTATGTCGGGTATCTCATGAGGGGTCATTGGCTCAGCACTAACTGAATTCCTATGATTTTGGCATGTGCTACACCAGGATATTAAATCTTCGATCTGGGTGTTCATCCCCGGCCAAAAAACAGTGTCTCTCGCTAGCTGCTTACTTTTTATTATTCCTAAATGGGTCTCGTGTAGTATGCTCAACATTTCCTTTTGTAGCTCATAGGGTATAACTACCTGTGCTCCCTTGAATATCATACCGTCTGTGCTAACTAGGTCGTCTTTGTATGTAGAAAACGGTTTAGCACAGGATTTCACCCAGGTATTTTTATTAAGCCACCCTTCATTTACCAACTTAGTAACTTCAATAAGGGCAGCATCCGTTTTAGTAGCAACTGTGATGCGCTCCAGCATGTCATGGGCGATACCTAAGGTTGCTATGGAAATTGTGTCGTCAAACAGTTTCTGTGGTGTCAATTTGTTGGTGTGTGCACGTGACAGTGTGTCAGCAAAAAACATTTCACTGCCTACGACATATTTCATTATGATGTTATAGTTTTGTAGTCTCATCCGCATCCGTTGCATCCTGGATGACAACATGTGCAACGGTTTCGACATTACAGACACAAGCGGTTTATGATCAGTTTCAATGATGACTTGTTTACCATATATGTAGTCATGGAAACAGACACACCCAAAACAAATTGCTAATAACTCTTTCTCAATTACAGCATATGAAGATTGGCATTCATCCAAAGCCTTTGATGCCATCGCAATGGGCCTACACTGCTGGAAAATAGCAGCGCCGAGGCCAGATTTGGAAGCATCTACCTGTAAAGTTATTTGCTCATCTACGTCATAGTATTTCAATACAGGTGCTGTTACTAAAACATTCTTAAGAGTGTTAAAAGCATGTTCCTGTTCATGTTGCCAATACCACACAATGTTTTTAGCTAGGATTTGTCTTAACGGTTTGGAAATGTTTGACAGGTTTGGGATGAATTTTCCAACATACCCTACCATGCCCAAAAAACACTGAACAGCAGCCTTGTCAGTTGGGGTGGGCATGTCGACAATAGCCCGGATGCGGTCTTCAGTGGGTTTTAATCCACCTTGGGTTAGTGTGTGCCCTACATAGCTTACCTCGGTTTTGCAAATGACAGATTTCTTAGGGTTGAGGCAAAGGTCAGCCTCACGAGCCCGTTTAAACACATTTTCTAAATTGGTATTGTGTTCACCTTCAGTGCTGCCATACACTAAAATATCGTCAGGAATCACATTAACTCCGGCCAAACCGTGCAATATTTTGTTCATTTCCCCAATGAAGATGTCACCAACTGTTTTTATACCGAATGGCAGCCTGGTGTAACGGAAACGCCCCCATGGGGTATTAAAAGTACATAATTTTGAACTCTCATAATCTAACTCAATCTGCCAATATCCACTATTTGCGTCAATGACAGAAACAAATTTAGCCTTGCTAGTCTTAGCTATTACTTCTTCAATTGTCCTTGTAGGATATGGGGTACTTAAAATGGCCTTATTAAGTTTGGTGGGGTCCAAACACACTCTAATCTTATTAGGCTTTTTTACAATTGTTATAGAATTCACCCATGGGGTGGGGTCGTTTTGCCGTACAATAACACCCATATTCAACATCCTATCTAGTTCAGCCTGTACCTTGTCAACAATTGCATGGGGGATTTGTCGTGGTGGGTCGAAAACCAGGTCTATATGACTGTCGATATGAATTTTTGCATTGCTTTTGATCCTCCCTAGGCCTGTGAAAATGTCCGAATACTTTTTTACCAAACGGTCTGCAGCCAGACCGATGTGTGTAGATTGTCTTGTTCGTACGGAGACTTCTCCAATGCGCTGCAGAAGGCGTAGTTGAACACACGCCTCTTTCCCCAGGATGGGTGTTCCGTTCGTCGTCACTTGAAATCTCAACGGCAGACCATCGACGTCGACCGTTACCTCACCCTCAGGACGAATCCGATCACCTGAGTACGTGACGAGACAACAAAGTGAGGGATTTAGTACGACGTCGTGTAGTGCATCGTAGATAGGACGAGGAATGATATTGGCTTGGGAACTAGTGTCCAGTTTGAAACGAATAGGAATGTTTTACACAATGCAGTCAACGTACCACAAGCTGCTGCTGTTCGTCCTTTTGGCCATTATCTCGCCGATAAACAGTTCGTCCGCGTCCTCCCCCGCGGTATCCTCTGCCTCGCCTACTCGTACATCTAGTTCGTTCACTTGTGCACGATCCGGCCGACGGGATCGGCAGACTCTTTGGAAGTGTCCATACCTGTTACATAGCAGACACTGCTTGTCTGCCGCCGGGCACTGGCCGCTGCCGTGCGTATATCCACAACGGGGGCAGTTCACACGAGGCAGAATGGCTCATGTGCGTTGCTCTGGCCACCTGCGCATGCGCGATGTTGATGCATATCTTCCGGGACGTGACGCGTAATCCTCTTGTTTCCTGGACACCACGTCCACTTGCTCCTCCGTATTTTTGTGTTCGCCCGAGTCCAATTGCTTATCAGTGTTTTCACTCAATCTACACATATCAAGACAAGATGTCAGAGTCAAATTAGGAGTTTGTAGTAATTTATCGCGTAGTTTCTTGTCTTTAACACCGCACACCAACCTGTCGCATAGCAACGTGTCTTCCATCGCCGCATAGTCACAGTAAGTCACTCTGTGCTTTAGCTCTCTAACGTACGTATCCATGGTCTCCGATGTTTGATTGTACGAGTTAAACTCGTAGCGAACGACCGTGCTGTTGGTTTTACCAACACAATAGTCCTCGAACAGGCTGATGACATGGTCTATCTTGTCTTTCTGTGCATCTTGTATTTTAAAAGTGAGGTGTAGTTTCTGGGCTTCCTGTCCAGCTACGTGAAGGAAGACGCAGCACTGGATTTTTTCTGTCTTGTTCGCAGCACCTGATGCGATACTGTAAATGGTGTAAGCGTGATGCCAAGCCCTCCAATTCATGGCCAAATTTCCCTCCAAGTTCAAATGTAGTGGTGGTTTCAAACCTGATAAAGCCATGGTCCACTCTTGGGCGTGGAAAGTTCGTATTTACAATCTGACACCATGTGGTGTAGTGAAAGCAGGCGAACACCGTTACGTCCAGTCTGTCAATGTCTTTATTTACTTCCAACCTATGACGTCATTCCCTCGAGTCACAAGCTATGCGCACTGTACGCATACCATACAAAGTCGACTACAAGTAAAGAAACAATTGAGGAACTAAAAAAGATATTCAGTAGGCATGGGATTCCTGAGGTAGTAGTGTCCGATAACGGACCCCAGTTCAGTAGTGCAGAATACCGGGTGTTCGCGAAAGAGTATGGGTTTGTGCCTAAGTTTAGTAGTCCAATGTATGCTCAAAGTAATGGATAAGCAGAAAGATTTGTGCAAACAATAAAGAAAATGTTAAAGAAATGTATAACAGAAAATGGGGACATACACATATCACTGTTGAATTACCGAAACGCACACATGCAGGGGCTGAACGCATCCCCAGCTCAATTGTTAATGTCGCGAGAGTTGAGAACGAAATTACCAAAGTTGAAAATAAAATTAATGCCACAAATGCAGAGTCAAGTAAAAAAAAAGCTAGAGGAGTGCCAGGATAAACGTGGAACAGTAGTGCACTCGACTTTACAGGAGGGGGATGAAGTCAGGTACAGAGACCAACATGAGAATTTGGAAAAAGGGGTAGTGTTAAGAAAATCAGGTACATATCCTCGAAGTTACAACATAAGAACACCAAATGACAAAACCGTAAGGTGAAACTGTAGGCATATAATTAATGTGTCGAGCAGAGAGAATGATCGAAACAGTAGAAAACAGAGTCAAAACAGTAGGACATGCAAACAAAACAACCAGAGTCAGACCGATCGAAGCATGTACAAAAATAGAGAGCCAGGCGAATACATATCAAAGTATGGTAGAAGAAGCAAAAAGGTGGAAAGGTATACATCGGAGAAATACAAACAAATTTAACCTTAGTCACTAAGACAGGTAGCTGCACAGATTTCGAAAGAAAAAGTAAAGACATGTATAACACGGTAATTAAACTTGAAGGGAAATATAAATTGGTATAACAAAACATGAGTAGTAAAAAAGTTACTAACATCTTTACAGATATTGCTGCGTATGACCGAGGTGTGTGACATGTAGGATTAAGAGAGTTATTTGTCAAGACAGATAGTAGTAAAAGCAAGTTCAACATTGTTGCGAAGGGAAAAAGGGAGATGTAAGATATGAGTTTATGAATGCCCTGGCGGAGAGACTTTACGAACGTCCCCAGTGGGGGAAGGGGTCATGTGACAGAAACCGAGTTGTAGTGGTGAACCCAAAGACATAATAAAAAGACTTCTGTACTAGAACTTGTCGTGTCCACTCTTCCTTACTCTACAATCATGACCTTACTTTCATAATCCCACAGTGACTGGTCCTCAATACCTTCTTACCTTCATGAGCCCACAATGACTTGTCATCATGTCCTTCTTACCTTTATAATCCCCCAGTGATTGGTCCTTGTGATCTTCTTACCTATATAATCCAATAGTGACTGGTCCTCGTGACCTTCTTACCTTTATAGTCCCACAGTGACTGGTCCTCATAACCTTCTTACCTGCATAATCCCACAGTGACTGGTCCTCTTGACCTTGTTACCTTCAAAATCCCACAGTGACTGGTCATCACGACCTTCTTACCTTCATAATCTCACAGTGACTGGTCATCATGACTGTCTTACCTTCATAATTCCACACTGACTGGTCATCAGGTACTTCCTGCCATCATAATCACACAATGGCTGACCCTCATGACCTTCATGCTATCATAATCAGATAGTGGATGACCCTCACAGCCTACATACCATCATACCCCTACAATGGCTGACCCTCACGACCTGCTTACCGCTGTAGCCCTACAGTGGCTGGCTTGTATTGCTTATTTGGAAGCCGTGCAGACTTTGATTGCCTTTCTTTGACATCTACCTAAAAGCGCTAACTAGCAGGAGATCCATGTCCGTCATTAAGATCCAGACACGAGTTGACACGTGCGGATTTAAATGCGCATGTATGTAGAGAGGTGCTAGTTGCTACTTTAGCTAGTAAACCGTTTACATCTCGGGATATTTCAGCTGAATCCAGAAGCCAACATCACATATGTGTCTCAATTTTTTCTGTGTAAAATCGAAGGAAGCGTTAAATGACAGGGCTAGTATTTGAACTAGATGGAGACGAGCGGAGATTTAAATCTCGACGTGTGTGGCGAGTGGCTGCCCCAGCTGCTGAGTATTTCAGTGACGGCCTGTGAGACGACACAGACGGACACCCGACCTGAGGCTGACTTCTTGAATCGCCATTCTATTTAGGTTAGTTTTTAGCGAGGGCAGAGGGCGGGCAGGGTTCGTGGCCATTGGGGTGTCGGGCCTGAGTGGTGATCCCCAAACGAGGCCTGCACACGCTCCCCCCCCCCTCCCTCCCCCGCCCCCAGCTCTCTCGTGTGTGTAAATAAGATTTACCGCTTTCAGCGGAGCCCATTCAGTGCTGCAGATGTGCAGCCTTCAGCGCACCAATGCGACTGAAAACTCCCCAAAAACAATATATAAGATGTTGGTTGGATTTGGAGAAGTGGGGGAGAGGTGGGGGAGAGGTGGGGGAGAGGGGAGAGGTGAAGGAGAGGTGAGGGATAGGTGGGGGAGAGGTGGGGGAGAGGTGGAGAAGAGGTGGGGGAAGAGGTGGGGAGAGGTGGGGGGAGAGGTGGGGGAGAGGTGGGGGAGAGGTGGGGGGAGAGGTGGAGAAGAGGTGGGGGAGAGGTGGGGAAGAGGTGGGGAGAGGTGGGGGAGAGGTGGGGGAGGAGGAGGGGGAGAAGAGGGGGAGAGGTGGGGAATATGTGGGGAGAGGTTGGGGGAGAGGTGGGGGGGAGAGGTGGGGAAGAGGGGGGGGGAGAGGTGGTGAGAGGTGGAGAGTGGGGGGGCTGGTGGGAGAGGTGGGGAATAGGTAGGTGGGAGAGGTGGGGGAGGTGGGGGAGAGGTGGGGTTAGTGGTGGCCTTATAGTGCGTGGTTGTGTATAAGTCTTATGTCATGTAGGGTAGTGGTGGCTTTATTAGTGGTGGGTTGTGTGTAAGGTCTATGTCTGTAAAGGTAGTGTGTGGCTTAGAAGTGGTGGATTGTGTGTAAGTCTATGTATGTAGAGTAGTGGTGGCTTATAGTGGTGGGTTGTGTGTAAGTCTATATCTGTATGGTAGTGGTGGCTTACAGTGGTGGGTTGTGTGTAAGTCTACGTCTGTAGAGTAGTGGTGGCTTATAGTGGTGGGTTGTGTGTAAATCTATGTATGTAGAGTAGTGGTGGCTTACAGTGGTGGGTTGTGTGTAAGTATATGTCTGTATGGTAGTGGTGGCTTATAGTGGTGGGTTGTGTGTAAGTCTACGTCTGTAGGGTAGTGGTGGCTTATAGTGGTGGGTTGTGTGTAAGTCTATGTCTGTAGGGTAGTGGTGGCTTATAGTGATGGGTTGTGTGTAAGTCTATGTCTGTAGGGTACTGGTGGCTTATAGTGGTGGGTTGTGTGTAAGTCTACGTCTGTATGGTAGTGGTGGCTTATAGTGGTGGGTTGTGTGTAAGTCTATATCTGTATGGTAGTGGTGGCTTACAGTGGTGGGTTGTGTGTAAGTCTATCTCTGTATGGTAGTGGTGGCCTATAGTGGTGGGTTGTGTGTAAGTCTATGTCTGTAGGGTAGTGGTGGCTTACAGTGGTGGGTTGTGTGTAAGTCTATGTCTGTATGGTAGTGGTGGCTTATAGTGGTGGATTGTGTGTAAGTCTATGTCTGTAGGGTAATGGTGGCTTACAGTGGTGGGTTGTGTGTAAGTCTACGTCTGTAGGGTAGTGGTGGCTTACAGTGGTGGGTTGTGTGTAAGTCTATGTCTGTATGGTAGTGGTGGCTTATAGTGATGGGTTGTGTGTAAGTCTATGTCTGTAGGGTAGTGGTGGCTTACAGTGGTGGGTTGTGTGTAAGTCTATGTCTGTAGGGTAGTGGTGGCTTACAGTGGTGGGTTGTGTGTAAGTCTATCTCTGTATGGTAGTGGTGGCTTATAGTGGTGGGTTGTGTGTAAGTCTATGTCTGTAGGGTAGTGGTGGCTTACAGTGGTGGGTTGTGTGTAAGTCTATGTCTGTATGGTAGTGGTGGCTTATAGTGGTGGGTTGTGTGTAAGTCTATGTCTGTAGGGTAATGGTGGCTTACAGTGGTGGGTTGTGTGTAAGTCTACGTCTGTAGGGTAGTGGTGGCTTACAGTGGTGGGTTGTGTGTAAGTCTATGTCTGTAGGGTAGTGGTGGCTTATAGTGGTGGGTTGTGTGTAAGTCTATGTCTGTAGGGTAGTGGTGGCTTATAGTGGTGGGTTGTGTGTAAGTCTATGTCTGTAGGGTAGTGGTGGCTTATAGTGATGGGTTGTGTGTAAGTCTATGTCTGTAGGGTAGTGGTGGCTTATAGTGGTGGGTGGTGTGTAAGTCTATGTCTGTATGGTAGTGGTGGCTTATAGTGATGGGTTGTGTGTAAGTCTATGTCTGTTGGTTAGTGGTGGCTTATTGTGGTGGGTTGTGTGTAAGTCTATGTCTGTAGGGTACTGGTGGCTTATAGTGGTGGGTTGTGTGTAAGTCTACGTCTGTAGAGTAGTGGTGGCTTATAGTGGTGGGTTGTGTGTAAATCTATGTATGTAGAGTAGTGGTGGCTTACAGTGGTGGGTTGTGTGTAAGTCTATGTCTGTAGGGTAGTGGTGGCTTATAGTGGTGGGTTGTGTGTAAGTCTATGTCTGTAGGGTAGTGGTGGCTTATAGTGATGGGTTGTGTGTAAGTCTATGTCTGTAGGGTACTGGTGGCTTATTGTGGTGGGTTGTGTGTAAGTCTATGTATGTAGAGTAGTGGTGGCTTATAGTGGTGGGGTGTGTGTAAGTCTATGTCTGTATGGTAGAGGTGGCTTACAGTGGTGGGTTGTGTGTAAGTCTATATCTGTATGGTAGTGGTGGCTTACAGTGGTGGGTTGTGTGTAAGTCTATGTCTGTATGGTAGTGGTGGCTTATAGTGGTGGGTTGTGTGTAAGTCTATGTCTGTAGGGTAGTGGTGGCTTACAGTGGTGGGTTGTGTGTAAGTCTATGTCTGTATGGTAGTGGTGGCTTATAGTGGTGGGTTGTGTGTAAGTCTATGTCTGTAGGGTAATGGTGGCTTACAGTGGTGGGTTGTGTGTAAGTCTACGTCTGTAGGGTAGTGGTGGCTTACAGTGGTGGGTTGTGTGTAAGTCTATGTCTGTATGGTAGTGGTGGCTTATAGTGATGGGTTGTGTATAAGTCTATGTCTGTAGGGTAGTGGTGGCTTATAGTGGTGGGTTGTGTGTAAGTCTATGTATGTAGAGTAGTGGTGGCTTACAGTGGTGGGTTGTGTGTAAGTCTATGTCTGTATGGTAGTGGTGGCTTATAATGGTGGGTTGTGTGTAAGTCTATGTCTGTATGGTAGTGGTGGCTTATAGTGATGGGTTGTGTATAAGTCTATGTCTGTAGGGTAGTGGTGGCTTATAGTGGTGGGTTGTGTGTAAGTCTATGTCTGTAGGGTAGTGGTGGCTTATAGTGGTGGGTTGTGTGTAAGTCTATGTATGTAGAGTAGTGGTGGCTTATAGTGGTGGGTTGTGTGTAAGTCTATATCTGTATGGTAGTGGTGGCTTACAGTGGTGGGTTGTGTGTAAGTCTATGTCTGTAGGGTAGTGGTGGCTTATAGTGGTGGGTTGTGTGTAAGTCTATGTATGTAGAGTAGTGGTGGCTTACAGTGGTGGGTTGTGTGTAAGTCTATGTCTGTATGGTAGTGGTGGCTTATAATGGTGGGTTGTGTGTAAGTCTATGTCTGTATGGTAGTGGTGGCTTATAGTGGTGGATTGTGTGTAAGTCTATGTCTGTAGGGTAGTGGTGGCTTATAGTGGTGGGTTGTGTGTAAGTCTATGTATGTAGAGTAGTGGTGGCTTATAGTGGTGGGTTGTGTGTAAGTCTATATCTGTAGGTAGTGGTGGCTTATAGTGGTGGGTTGTGTGTAAGTCTATGTCTGTATGGTAGTGGTGGCTTATAGTGGTGGGTTGTGTGTAAGTCTATGTCTGTAGGGTAGTGGTGGCTTATAGTGGTGGGTTGTGTGTAAGTCTATGTCTGTAGGGTAGTGGTGGCTTACAGTGGTGGGTTGTGTGTAAGTCTATGTCTGTATGGTAGTGGTGGCTTATAGTGGTGGGTTGTGTGTAAGTCTATGTCTGTAGGGTAATGGTGGCTTACAGTGGTGGGTTGTGTGTAAGTCTACGTCTGTAGGGTAGTGGTGGCTTATAGTGATGGGTTGTGTGTAAGTCTATGTCTGTAGGGTAGTGGTGGCTTATAGTGGTGGGTTGTGTGTAAGTCTATGTCTGTAGGGTAGTGGTGGCTTATAGTGGTGGGTTGTGTGTAAGTATATGTCTGTAGGGTAGTGGTGGCTTATAGTGATGGGTTGTGTGTAAGTCTATGTCTGTAGGGTAGTGGTGGCTTATAGTGGTGGGTTGTGTGTAAGTCTATGTCTGTATGGTAGTGGTGGCTAATAGTGATGGGTTGTGTGTAAGTCTATGTCTGTAGGTTAGTGGTGGTTTATAGTGGTGGGTTGTGTGTAAGTCTATGTCTGTAGGGTACTGGTGGCTTATAATGGTGGGTTGTGTGTAAGTCTATGTCTGTATGGTAGTGGTGGCTTATAGTGGTGGGTTGTGTGTAAGTCTATGTCTGTAGGGTAGTGGTGGCTTATAGTGATGGGTTGTGTGTAAGTCTATGTCTGCAGGTTAGTGGTGGTTTACAATGGTGGGTTGTGTGTAAATCTATGTCCATCGGGTAGTGGTGGCTGTGATGCGCGAAAAGGAAGAAAGGAGGCGGATGTGGGAAAAAGAGGCGTTTATTGGTACGCCTCGGGAAAGAGACAAAATACAGAGGAGCAATACAATACAACAATACACAGAGGCTCAGATGAGCAACTAGCAATGAAGAGAGGCATAAAAGTGATAAATACAGAGGAGTGCTCATGAGGAGCAAGGTAGCATATATGATGATCTTGTAGGGAGGCCCAGGGGAATGTCCGAGGTGGCAGTCCTGTGAGTTCATGTGAGGGGGGGCGCCGAAGAGCCCTCCACCACAGCTGAAAGAGTAGTAGGGGTTAGAGAGAGTTGGGTGGGTGGGTGGAAGAGAAAGGGCAGCGTGGAGGAGGCTTGGAAGGCGAGTGACTGAGGGAGGCCGGCGGGCGGCCTTATAAGGGAGGCGGGTGAGCGATGGCAGGGGAGGCGTGAAAGCAGCGAGGCCGGGGGAGGGCGAAGGAGAAAGCTGAGAGGCGGGCGTCGGGGGAGGCGTGAATGCTGCGCGACAGCCCGAGGGGGGGGGAGGGTCTCTTCCTCTCCACGCATCAAACGCAATGCTCGCATTACGACCGATGCGCGAAAAGGAAGAAAGGAGGCGGATGTGGGAAAAAGAGGCGTTTATTGGTACGCCTCGGGAAAGAGACAAAATACAGAGGAGCAATACAATACAACAATACAGAGAAAGGCTCAGATGAGCAACTAGCAATGAAGAGAGGCATAAAAGTGATAAATACAGAGGAGTGCTCATGAGGAGCAAGGTAGCATATATGATGTTCTTGTAGGGAGGCCCAGGGGAATGTCCGAGGTGGCAGTCCTGTGAGTTCATGTGAGGGGGGGCGCCGAAGAGCCCTCCACCAGGACGGAGGAGAGGGCTCGAGGCGCGCCCGAGGGGGCGAGGCGGGGCACGTATGAGTGCACCGCCTCAGAGGTCCAGGTCCCCTGGGCCATGATCTCGGGGAGTGGCACCCCGGCACGCTGGCAGGCTTGCGCGGCACCTCGGCGGAGGCTGTGGAGTGTGTAGCTTTCGGGCGCCGGCACCCCTTGGGCCTGCAGGGCGCCCCTCAGGAGTCCGGTGAGGGAGCGCGGGTCGAGGGGCCGGCCGGAGGGCATGATGAAGGCGGGCGCGTCGGAGGGCGCCGGGTGCTGGGCGAGGGCACGCTGCCAGGCCGAGACGGGGCAGAGGGTGGAGCCCGGGATGGCAGGGACGAAGAGGGCGACCGCGCCCGAGGGGCCGGAGATGGTTTTGGAGCTCCTGATGATGAGCCGGAGGCCCCCGGCCACGGGGCGGTCATCAGCACGGGTGAGGGTGTGGGGGCCCCCCCACCCCTCGGGGCTCGGGGCCAGAAGGTTTGACTGGCGGAGCATCCTGAAGTACCCGAGGAGGAGGGCGGCCCGAGGGACGAGGGAGGCAGGGCCCGCTCGGGCGAGGTGGGCGACGGCGAGAGTAAGCTGATGGGGCGTCAGAGGAGGGGCCTGGCGCGGGACATGGGTGGAGGTAACGTCTCCCCCCCCCGCCCCCCGCCCCCCCTCCCCACCCGGCCCCCCCCGACAGACGTCCTTGGCGAGGCGGGCGTCGAAGCCCGAGGTGAGGCCCCCTGCCCCCTCCACCCAGGACCGCGCCCCCGAGACGGCGTTCTTGACGGAGGCCGGGGCAAGGGCGCGGGCGAAGAGGTAGGCGCTGAAGGTGGCGACGTCGAAGGCTGACGGTGCGAGGGGGTCCACGCCTCGGGCAACTGTGTGGGCCACGTAGTCCTCGGCCTGGCGGCGGCGGTTCCTCCAAGTCGCCGGGGCGAGCGCTGCAAGGCGGGGCCGGGCGACATCGGCGACCTCGGCAGAGGGGTAACCTAGAGGCCGGGGCAGAAGGGGAAGGAATCGTGAGAGGCGTAGGCGGGCAGGAGCCCGAGGCGGGCCACCTCGGTCCGGGCCGTGTCCGCCCAGGGGCCGGCAAGGTGGGCGCGGCTGAGGGCGTCGGCGAGGAGGAGATCCGCCCCGGGCTTGTGGGCGATCCGCAGCTGGAAAGATCCGGAGGCCGCCAGCAACCAGAGCTCCCTCGCGCAGGTCCCGAGGGTGGGGTCTCGGGCGCCCCCCGACTCGAGCGCGGTGGCGGATGCCATGTTATCTGTATTGATAACCACCGTCGCCGCCGCGATGTCGTCCGGGAGGAGGAAACGGAGGGCGACGACGAGGTTCACCGCCTCGAGCTCGTGGATGGAGGGGAAGCGCGCCCGGAAGTCCGCGGAGTACCCTCGGGCGTAGTAGTGCATGGGGGAGTAGGCCCCTCTGCCGGTTAGGCAGGAGTCGCACTCGATTATCACGCGACGGCCCTCCGGGGCCCGAAGGAGGCAGAGGCCGTTGGAGACCCGCCTGTAGGCGGCAAACCACCTCAGATCCCGGAGGGCATCGTCGGCGAGGGTGATGGAGGCGGCCCTGAAGAGCCCCGAGGAGCCGGGCCATGAACCTCCGGCCGGGAGTACGCAGCTGCTCACGTGGTTGAGGCGGCCCAGGAGACTTTGCAGTTCTTGCTTCCCGAGGGTGGGTCGGGCGATGCGAGCGTCGCAGTCGTCGATCAGGGCCTGGATCTTGTCGGGGCGACCCGGATGGTCATCGCCTCGCTGTCGAGGGCGAACCCTAGCCAGGTGAGGCGGACAGCGGGAGGATGACACTTTCCGAGGACCACGTCGAGGCCGAGGGCAGCTGTGAGGGCGAGGAAAGCGTCAAAGGCCTGGCACGCCCTCAGGTAGGAGCCCCCGGAGGGTAGGACAGGTCCACGATGACCCGCCTCTTTCCCGAGTCGGACTTGGGGCAGGTCATCATGGGAGAGACCTGGGTCCAGGGGCTGAAGGGGGGGACGGTGAAGGGGCCAATGAGGGCGCCGAGGGCCAGCTCCGTGTCGACGAAGTCTTGGATGTGGGGGAGGTTCTCGGGGGGCTCACGGTGGTTGGAGAAGTAAGGACGGGGGCGGGTCGAGGCGGAGTAGTTGGCGGAAAGCCGAACTCGAGCAAGTCGAGGACGGTGGGGTCAGGGTAGTCCTGGAGGCGGGCGCGCCAGGCGAGTATGTGGAGGCCTGAGGGGAGGGGGATGCGGGCGGCCAAAAAATTAGGGAGGCCCGCTTCCCGGTGGGTGGTATAGGTGTGGTTGAAGGAGGGGTACCGGGCCCACGCCTCGCCGGAGGTGTGGGGCCAAGTGGATAGGAGGGTGGGGCGGTACTGGGAGGGGGTCGGGCCGCAGGAGGGGGCGGCGGGGAGGGTGGCCTGAAGGTGGGGGTCGATGACGTTGACGGTGGGCTCGTCGAGGGTGAGGGCGGGGGCGGTGGGGGGTTGGGGTGAGGGTGAGGAGGTGCGGTGGGGGCGGGAGAGGGGGGCAGCGAAGTCATGCGGGGTGGGGGGGTCAGGGGGGTGGGGGAGAGGGCGGGGAGTGGGTGGGTCAGGGGGGCAGAGGAAGGCGGTGTCGCCGGCGGTGAGGTGGACATCGGGGTCGAGGGTGCTGGTAGACAGCCGGTGTAGGGAGGCGTTGAGAGCCTTGTGGGTGGGGTGATGGTCCCCGGCTGAGGGGGCGGTGCTGATGGGAGCGGCGCCGAGGCGGTGGATGGGCCGCGCCTCAGGGGAGCTGATGGCGCTCCGGGCGGTCCGGTGGTTGTCCGGCTGGGGGCTGGGGGTGGTGACAGGGGGGCTGGCTGGGCTGGTTGTGTCGGCTGGGCTGGGTGTAGCGTTAGTGGGCCGGTTAAGGGGGGGACCCGCGGACTAAAAATCCGCCGAGGTAGCGGGCATTGGGCGCTCACGTGTGCGCTTAGCCATGCAAACGTCCTCGCTGTGCATGGTAAGGACTTTGCGCACGTTTGCGCAGTAAGCACACGTGTGCCGCTGCCTGGTGCCCCCTTGGCCGTGGGCCTCCCCCGGGGTAGCTTGGGTGCAGGAGGTTGGGTCCCGGTTCCAGGCGTTGCAGGGTGCCCCGTGGAGATCCCTACTGTAGGGCACCCGGGTGTCGGCCTGGGTGCGGGACTGTTGCCGGGGTCTGGCTGGGTCTGTGGGGCAGGCGGGCGTGGTAGAGGCTTGGTGGACGGGCGTGGTGAGTGAGTCCATCCTCAGCATGTTGAGGGCCACCGGGTCGTGCCATCCGTGGGGGAGCCTCCCGTCAGCGATCCATGTAAAGATGGCCTCGGAGTACCGGCGGACGGTCGGCCATGGATGGACCAGGTTGTCCCTCATCACGGTGAGGTGGTGGTGGTGGACACCCTGAAGGGAGTGAGTGGGCGGGGAAGGCTGGATGGCTGACCAGGGTGAGGAGGGCGAGGTTGTATTCGTCCTTACTCGCCTCCCCCCTCTTCACCGGCTTCCGCTCAGGCCCCCTCTCGACCAGGTCCGAGGGGAAAATATAATCTGTAGGAATACCTCGGCGCCGGACGGTGTGTTGCGCCTCGGCGGAGGCCAGGATTTCGCGGACGGCGTCGGCCGCGGATGCTGGGGTGTGCTCAACCGTCTCCTGGCGGTAGGCGGGGGGCAGGGCAGGCGCGGCGGTGAGGCGGCTGTAGCACTCATACTGGGGGTGTACTGCCCCCGGCAGAGTTGCTTGAGGCGGCGGCGGTGGACGGGTCCCGGCTGCGGCGTGCGCCCGAGGTGCTGGGGCGGTTGGCAGGGTGTAGGCGGCCCCTCGCCTCGGCACAGGCGGGGGGCTGTCCGGCGGTCCTCGGGCGACCCCCGACTCGACGGCTTCCAGGCGGGTGGTGAGGTGGTGGATCGCCTCCAGGATGGCGGCCGTGTCGCTGGAGGGACGGCCCGAGGAGGGCCCTGGCATGGCCATGATGGTAGCCCTGGAGCTCTTGCGGCCCTTCCCTTTTCCGTGTCCGGGCATGCTGGAGCGGTCCGAGGAGGTGCAGCGGTCCGAGGTGGAGCAGTGGTGGTGGAAGCCAAAGAAGAGAAAGGGCAGCGTGGAGGAGGCTTGGAAGGCGAGTGACTGAGGGAGGCCGGCGGGCGGCCTTATAAGGGAGGCGAGTGAGCGATGGCAGGGGAGGCGTGAAAGCAGCGAGGCCGGGGGAGGGCGAAGGAGAAAGTTGAGAGGCGGGCGTCGGGGGAGGCGTGAATGCTGCGCGACAGCCCGAGAGGGGGGGGGGGGAGGGTCTCTTCCTCTCCACGCATCAAACGCAATGCTCGCATTACGACCAATGTGATTAAGTGACGAATGACTGCACACATTACGTCTAGTTACTCAATGGTTTATTCAGCCATGCGCTACAACTACACTGGTCCCTCTGGTCGGCCCATCGTCCCAGCCGCCAAGCCGCAGTACAATACATAACATCTCCCTTTTACACAGAAAATAAAAGATAAATGGTTCTGGAATACAAAATACATAGCATAAATGGCTTACATCACGACCTGCCATAATGAGCTCATCAACTACAGTTTGGATTACCAGCCTGGATTTGCATAAACCACAGTCCGATTGTCCTTACGCACAACTTACATAACCGCGCATGTACGCCGATTCATGGTTAGCCTAAGCTTGGTATGTGGTTACATTACTCCGCACTCCGTCCAAACTCATCTTTCCAGGCCAGGTTCACATGCATATGCATACATCTCCCTTCCAAAAAAAACAAATCCAATAAAAAAATGTTAAATGAATGTTAGCGACAATACAATGTGTTATACATAACAATCCACAAGTTCCCAACATCTTGAGTCCGTTTTTGATTTTCTTCATAAATTCCTGTACTATATCATAAGATAACACCACCTGTAGTGCTGCAATGCAAATCTCGCTTCTTTGCTTCCTTCATCGGAACTTCCCACAATATAAATACGCTTTATGTTCTTAACTCTAACATTCACACCGACTCTGGCCTAATCTACATTTACTTTCAGCCTTGTTCACTTACCAAGCGATTAGTCAACCTTATTAACTCAAATCTATCACCGGCCTTACACTTATCTTTATTATAACCTAGATTTTACATACTATCTTGACATGTCAATGATTAACTTTCAATTAACGTGCTTTATTGATATCCTAATCTCCTTACTGGCCTTACTTCTCTACCTCGCTGAGTTACATAGTTAGCTGGTCGGGCATTTATGTTACATGTGTTTCTGGCTTGCTGATTTCCTAGGTTTCGGTTTTGTGTTACTTGTATGTTTCGGTTCCCTCTTTTATCTGTTGGAAATATATGCTTACGATTCCTTCTCATTGTGAGATCGTCCCTGCTGTGTATCTCATAATTCCGTAAGCTTTTCCCTATTTCTTTCGCTATCCTGCCTGGTGCCCACTTTCCTTTGTGTGTGGTCTTGTGTACCTGCTCTCCAGTTTTTAATTTCCTGAACTGTTTCCCTGCATGACGGTCAAAACATTTCTTTTGGTTTAATTGAATCCTTCTTATCTGGCTCTGATCTACCTTTACTGTTTTCGCCCTTAAATGCTTGTCTAGTGATGGCAATTTCAACCGTAATTTCCGGCTCATCAATAATTGAAGTGATGCATCCAATCGCATCAAAGGAGTGTTACGAAAATTCTAAAGAAATAAATTATAATCTTTCGACTGCTGCCCGTTTTTTTGTATCATTGTCTTTACATTGTGAATGTGTCTTTCTGCCCATTGCTCTGTGGGTAATGCGGACTCGAAAACCTCAATTCAAACCCGTATTCTCATGCAAACTGCCTGTATTCCACACTTGCAAATTACGGGCCATTATCCGAAACCACTACCATCGGAATCCCATGCCTACCAAACGTTTGCTTCATTGCTAATATGACCGCTCTACTTGTCGTCGATTGCAATTCCAGTACCTCTGGATAGTTTGAAAAGTAATCAACCAATATTAAATAATGTTGATCTCCTACTTGAAATAAATCTGCCCCTACTTGGTTGAATGGAACGCATGGTATATCATGAGGTGTTAGTGGTTCACTATGCTGCTTGTTTCTGTATTGCTGACACAAACTACATCTCCAAATTACATCCTCTAACTGGGTCTGCATCCCTGGCCAAAACAAATGCTCCCTTGCTAATCATTTACTCTTGATTATACCTTGATATGTTTGGTGTAGCTTGTCGAGCATTATTTTGTGCAATTGTTTAGGTATGATTAATTATCTTATCCCCTTTCAGTAACAGATCTCCACATCATGCCGAAATGTGTGAAATGGTGTTGTACTTTCCGGTATTCATTTTTTGTCTTCGGGCCACCCGTTGTCAACCATGCGTGCTACTTCTCTTAGAACCGGGTCCGTTGCTGTTTGTGCCTTAATTTCTTGCAGGCAACCCTGCACAACCTCTATGGCAGCAATGCTGATCTCCCTGTCGAACAGCTCATTCGGTTCGGTCTTGGTGCTGTGATCTCTGGATAGCGCATCTGCAACAAAGATTTCACTGCCTTTGATATATACCAACTCCAAATCATAATTTTGTAATCTCATCCACATGCATTGCATGTGAGCAGACAGTTGATGAAGAGGCTTATCCACTATTGAGACTAACGGCTTGTGATCTGTTTCTACTCTTACTTTTTTACCAAAAATGTAGCTGTGAAACTTAGTACATCCGAAACATATCGCCAAAAGCTCCTTCTCAATTACTGCATACCTGCTTTGCATATCATCCAGGGCTTTCGAAGCCATGGCAATTGGGTGACCCTCTTGCAACAGAGCTGCCCCAAGCTCTGTTGCAAGAGCAACCGATTTGGAGGCGTCTACCTGCAGTGTTATCACTTTCTTAACATCATAGAAACGAAGAATGGGTGCATGCGTAATCATGCTCTTTAACTTCTGAAAAGCCTTTTCCTGCTCAACTTCCCAATGCCATGCCGTTTCCTTTTTAGTAAGGACAAGTAACGCTTTAGTGATTTCCACAAGATTGGGAAGAAATTTCGCTACATACGCAATCATTCCCAGAAAATGCTGTACTGACTGTTTGTTTGTGGGGGTGGGCATGTCAGTTATCACTTGAACCCTTCCCTTGCTTGGTGTTATCTCTTTTGCCGAAATTCTCATTGTGCATGTTTTAAGTAACATGGGTAATTTACGGGGTGGAGACCTCCCCCCGCCCATACTTAATCCACCAGAAGTGGCGTGCCCCGGCCCGAGTTCCCAACGACCCGGCGCCCTCCTTTCACACTATATACTGGATTAGCTGGATTAACTCCACCGCTGCCCCTAGCGGCATTCTGCCTGACCTGACCGTTTCGAATTTCCCGCCAAATTGATCACGCTGTAAAAATATACGGATTTTCGGTTAAGAATTATATGTTGGCAGAGAGCATTATTAGTCTTGGGCGACGGAGTGGGGACGATGTTATATAAACTAAAAGTAATAATATCCCACTCCCATTATGACATGATATAAGCTGTGTGAAATATATGTTCATATATTATGCCTGCGATTAATGAAGAGATGTTCCTATATAAGAGGCAGTACATGATTGTTGAAATGTTCTCTATGCATCCATAAAGAGTGCAATTGGAGAAAAGACCATTTTAACAGAGATCTATTGTAACTGTATAGCTAGCTACCTGCCCCCCCTTCCTGGACCACTGGGCAGGTCCACCAGCCTAATTTGCATATACACACAGGGCACCACCTGCAGCTGGGTTGAGTGACAGCCACCCCTACTGGGGGAGGGTGCCACCCACCCTGACTGTGGAAGTGCCTGATTGGCTGGCTGTGGACTGCCCAGTCACCTGCATCCCATTGGCCCTCTGACCACACTAGCCTCAAACCTGAGATCATTATTCTGGACTCTGCTTCAGACACACTGAAGAGAGATCACTCTACTCCTGGCTCTTGAGTGAGACACACCTACTCTTGAGCAGGAACCCCAGACACTTTGTCTGATGCTATCAAAATTCATCTATTCCAATTGAGTGTGTACACAGCCATAGGACTCCTGTCCCATGGGCTGTAGGCACTGCTTTCTATACAGGCTAAAGTGGTAATGAGATATTGTGTGGCTAGAAGGCAAGGGGTGTGGATGATAGGTCACTGGTAGGTGGACAGGAGTTGGTGTTATTAAAGCACAACTTATCCACTGTTTATCTGTGTGACTTGTCTTCATTCTTCCTTAGCATTGGTTAATGAGTTGATAGATAAGTGATATGAAGGGGAGAGTTTCTGTAGTATTATCTGGTGTCCCAAACGTGGCCGGGCATTCAGAAATATTATAACGGGGTCCCTCCCAGTCGATCTCAAGTCAAAATTCCCACAGCTCCTTCAAACACAGGATACCTAGTAAACTTACTGTCGACACGGTTCACTCCTGATACTGTCATCGACACGGTTTCGGAACCTGAGCATAAATAATATACTTTACGGTCGACACAGCTAACTGTCTATACCTCCGTCCACACGGCTCAGTGTCTATACTTGATACATTTTTATTCAAAGACATTTGACGTCGGAGATACCCTTTATCTGTGTTCCTACTACTTCCATACATACGATACGGTTTGACTGTCCATACGGATATCTAGCTCATTCGAGACTTTATGACTGACACTAGCCATCACACACGATGGCGCCACCGGTGATAACAACAATGAAATGAGCTTCCAAGAAGTTATGACAGGTGTCGCCATATCACGGCAAATGCAAAATGGCCGCCAACTGAAATCGCTGCTGGGGCAAACCAACTGATAGCCATCACACACAATGGCGCCACCGGTGATTACAACAATGAAAACAGCTTCCAAGAAGTTACGACAGGTGGCGCCACAAGCGTGCCAAAATGCAAAATGGCCACCAACTGAAATCGCCACTGGGGCCAACCAACCGATAGCCATCACACACGATGGCGCCACCGGTGATAACAACAATGAAAACAGCTTCCAAGAAGTTACGACAAGTGGCGCCACAAGCGCGCCAAATGCAAAATGGCCACCAACTGAAATCGCCGCTGGGGCCAACCAACCGATAGCCATCACACACGATGGCGCCACCAGTGATAACAACAATGAAAACAGCTTCCAAGAAGTTACGACAGGTGCCGCCACAAGCATGCCAAATGCCAAATGGCCGCCAACTGAAATCGCCACTGGGGCCAACCAACCGATAGCCACCACACACGATGGCACCACTGGCGATAACAACAATGAAAACATCTTCCATAAGTTACGACAGGTGGCGCCACAAGCGCGCCAAATGCAAAATGGCCACCGACTGAAATCGCCGCTGGGGCCAACCAACCGATAGCCATCGCACACGATGGCGCCATCGGTGATAACAACAATGAAAACAGCTTCCAAGAAGTTACGACAGGTGGTGCCAAATGCAAAGCGTGCCAAATGCAAAATGGCAGCCAACTGAAATCACCGCTGGGGCCAACCAACCGACAGCCAGCACACACGATGGCGCCACCGGTGATAACAACAATGAGCAAACACTAAACGACACAGGGGATGACGTCTATATCCCAACCATAAATTCATGCCCACCGGTAACCCCCATGGATTATAGCCCCATTCCAAACGAGATATGCCCACATCCACGCATTCATCAATCGGAAAAGCGCCGTGAATACCTTGCCATATATCTGAAAGCCTATTCACTCACGGTCTCCAGGCTACCCTGTGAATATTGTATTAAATTGCTCCCTCTATTCCCAGGATACCCCGACAGAACACACAAAAAAAACCTGGAGGTATACCTTGCGGGCCTGGTGTGCGGGACATGGAAGAACAAGGTGATACAGGCAAAGAAGTACATCCAGTTTGAGCCCGCCACGGCATCGAGTCGCTCGCCCCCACGCAGTATGACCTAATGGCACCCATACTGTACCTAAACGAAACCCTCCCATCTCCGGGCACCCGCCGACTCCATCGAAACCTCAGCCAGTCATAAATTCATCATTTTCAGTGACTCTTTTTCCTGCCTTCAGGCTTTAAACAATAGGAAACTGGACCACCCAATACTACTTAAAGTACTCATTAAACTAAACTCTCTTTCAATAGCAAAATTTGACATTCACCTATGTTGGGTGCCTCGTCATGTGGGTATCCCAGGAAATGAGAGAGCAGATCAAGCGGCCACTCGAGCCCTGACTGCTCCTTTGGAACACTGTCATATTCCCCACTCTGATCTGAAACCTACTTTAACCGTCGGACTAATCCACCCCTGCTTAAGGCGAGCCTTCGTGTTAATTTATATAATTATTTCCATGTAAATTTCCTGGGCCAGCGCGGGCCGCCGCTGGCTCTCGTCCCGTCTGCAGGTAGTCTGTGTCCGTCGGTGTCCTTCCCGGGCTAAAGTCGGCCAGCCAGAGTATCGTCTAAATACAGAGGTTTGCCCCCTTCTCGCATTTATCGGCCTAATGCAATTACTTAGTTATTTCAACTAACTGGCTGGTCTACTCGCCTTCCGGTGTATTTTATATGTTTGAATTGATCCAGAACTAAGCAGATGCGCTAGTGTCACTGCCACTGTCACTGATAATCAGCCTAAGTCAATGTCATATTTTAGCCAAAAGATCTATACGTTAATTCGGTTCATATGTCTGGTATAATCTCCCCGCAGATGGGTTAAGTAGCTGCATAAGGCCTATTTAGGCTTAAGGCCCTTAATTATATATATAAAGCAATCCAATGTTAGGTTTGACCATAGCGGTTTACTCCATAGAAAACTGGAGGATAGTAAAGAATGCAAGGAACGTTCCAATCTACTTTTCCAAGAGCTCACAGCTTTTTATTCTTAACCAAACTAACATTCGTTCATAGCACATATCGTATAAGTATTATGCAAACCCCTCCCCTAATCATTAATTTCAAACAAGTTTAGAATTTCGATAATATAGGCCTAAAGCTCGGCTAAAACATCAGAGCGTTATTAAATACGTCTGATCGGTCTGGGTCCGAACGCCCCGACCTTCTATCGTTGCCAGGCGAGTCGGAATTTGCGTCTCCTAGCAACGCTTTACGGCCGGAAACCCGGTGCCTGTGAATGTTTGGCATTCACAAGTCTGCCATGGCGAATAGACCGTATTTCCAAATATGGGTTAATCGGCGCACACTCGCGAATGTCAGTAGGCGAGTAGTCTCGCCCACTTCACTACCATTCAAAAATACATTTGGAACCTATGGCAGATCGAATGGGATGAACACCCAGACAACAAACTCCATAGAATTACCCCCTCCATGAACAGACTGCCTCAGAGTCGCCTGGAAGGGCGACACAACCAGGTTGTTTTAACACGAAGCCATATTGGCCACTCGTGGCTAACACACGTTTTTCTGCTCAAGGGGGAGCCTCCCCCTGAATGTATTGGATGTCAGTCCCCACTGACATTAAAACACATTTGATTAAACTGTGTGGATTTCATGGCCCTGCGCCAACAATTTTACACTGCAAACAACATGCATGACCTTTTTACAAAAGTAAAACAAGAAAACATTTTAGCCTTTTTGAGGGCAGCTGGTTTGTACCAAACTCATATAGGTTTTTAAACAAATTTCATCAGTGAATAATACTATCATTTAGACTTTTATTTAGCTATATGATTGTGAGTTTACAAAATTCATGCGTGTCCATTGACACAAAATTGATTGTATGCTTTTACATGTAAAAGCGATGGTTTGAACAAAAACAAACATTTCTCGCCATGAATATGGCCTATGCTGCTGACACGGCGTAAAGCAACCACCAATCAAATCAAATCTCTCCTCTATATCCCACCCTCTCCTCTACACCACAGCCTCTCCTCCACACCTCACCCTCTCCTCTACATCCCACCCACTTACCTGCACCACACCTTGTCCTCTACACCCCACCCTCTCCTCTACACCCCACCCTTTCCCCTAGACCACACACTTTTCTCCACACCCCGCCCTCTCCTCTACACCCCGCCCTCTGCTCTACACCACACCTTCTCCTACACACCCCACACTTTCCTGTACATCCCACCCTCTCCTCTACACTACACCTTCTCCGATACACCCCACCATCTCCTCTACATCCCACCCTCTCCTCTACACCACACCCTCTCCTCTACACCCCACCCTCTCCTCTACTTCCCACCCACTCCTCTATGCCACACCCTCTGCTGTACACCCCACCCTGTACTCTACATCCCACCCTCTCCTTTACATCCCACCCTCTCCTCTACACCACACCTTCTCCTCCACTCCTCCCTCTCCTCAACACCTCACCCTCTCCTCTACACCCTGCCCTCTCCTCTACATCCCACCCTCTCCTCTACCTCACACTCTCCTATGCACCATGCCCTCTCCTCTACTTCCCACTCTTTCCCCTATAGCACACCCCCTCCTCGACACCCCACACTCTCTTCTACAACCCACCCTCTCCTCTACACCCCACCCTCTCCTCTACACCCCACCCTCTTCTCTACATCCCACCCTCCCCTCTACACCCTGCCCTTTCCTCTAGACCCCACCCTCTCCCCATGCCTTCTCCTCTACATCCTGCCCTCTCCTGTACACCACCCCCTCTCCTCTCCTCTACACCCTGCCCTCTCCCATACACCACACCCTCTCCCCTACACCACACCCTCTCCTCTACACCCGACCCTCTCCTCTACACCTAGCGCTCTCCTCTATACCACAGCCTCTCCTTTACACCACACCCTCTCCTCTAACCCACACTTTCTCCTCTGCAACCCGCCCTCTCCTCTCAACCCACCCTCTCCTCTATTCCCCACCCTTTCCTCTACACCCCATCCTATCCTCTACACCCCACCCTCCCCTTTACACCCTGCCCTCTCCTCTACACCACACCCTCTCTTCCACTATGTGAATCACCCGATGACACGACAGTAACAAGATCACCAAGGAACGTTGCCTGACAACACGTCGAGTAAATAAAGTTAGTTATGAACTAGAACTCAAGGTGTCGACTCGTATCTTATATGGTGTCAGATGTGGATTACCCACCAAGGACTATGCCACTATCAGGATTGAAACCCCCTGTACCACTAAGCTTGGAAGGTAATTTGGCATTGAATTGGAGCCAGTGGCAACATGCATATCAAATTTATGCCACAGCAGCAGGAGTTGCTGGGAAGTCGGAGAAAGTACAATGCTGTGTATTTCTTCATGTGGCAGGGACAGAGGCACATAAAATTCACCGAACACTCAACATTGACAATAATGACTGCGACAAGATCACGCCTCTCATAGATGTGTAATGGCCCACCGCCCTCCGACTCTCACCCTGCCATGCACACACGGAAGAAGCCAAGATCCAATATAAGTACGATTCAACTTGGTTTATTGAACCAATCTGCTCTCCGCGGCGTCCACAGTCATCTGACCAGCCCCCTGACTCGCCAGATCCCACATCGACTCTATAGGTGGGGTGGGGGGGGGTGAGCTAGCCACACGCAGTAGAGGGCAGCCCAGTCGGGGTCTGCCCGGTGGCTAGCCTGTCGCTACCTAGCGCAGTTCAGTGTAACTGCGTAGGTGTGTGGCGTAGTCTCCGCTGCTACCGCGTGGTAGTAGGGCTCATATACAGACTACTACACTGCCCCCCCTAGAGTCTCACTGGTTGCAGACTGCAAACCGATGAGGATTGAGAAATGATAGAAGTCAACATGAGAACTAACTAGAAAAGGAGAGAAGCCTTACAAAGAATCTTCGTATCCATATGCGCAATGCCTTGACCTGCCTGCAGCAAATAGTAATGGCTAGCTAGCTAGCTGCAAGGCAAACATGTCATCAATCTAGGTGAAGAAAGGAGCTTTAAATGAAATGTTGTAACAAACGACCTATCCCAGCCTCTATGTATTTGGTGTATAGAATGTGTGTTGCTGGGAGAGAATTGTTCATACCCTATAAGTGGAACTCCCTCGACAAGAGGAAGCAACGAGCTGCTCAATCCACACCCCGCCGCTCCCCATCTCAGGAGAACCGGTAGTAGGGCGCTCCTCCTTCTGCACAGAGCGGCTCCTCAGTCCGTCCTCCTTGTGCCCGCATCGCCTGGACAGTAGATCACAGACCGTATTACACCATGGACACGTCAAGCAGACACAGCCAGGACCGGCCACGCTCGGCGACCCGCTCCGGTGGAGAGTGCATGAAAGTAGAAGGGCGGTGTTACTTATAACAATTGAGAAAGTCTCCGCAGATACAACGCTAGGCATGTAATACATTCCATCAAAAGTTATGGGTGCCAACGACGACCCAACCTCCTATGGAGAAATCACATCCATGTGCATCCTCAACTGTCCTAACAGGAGCCGATGCACACACTGCCTATCATGTTCTGCCAGAAGCGCTTACTATAAATAGTAAGTATTAAATATAAAGAATGCAGTTTAAATATAAGAGTCAGGGAGACACTGTATATGAAAATAGAGAGTGTGAAATGTAACAGTGCCAACCCTCGAACTCCCACACCATCGACAACCTTGATCCACTAAATAAATTTTGAAAGACTATTTTCTAATAGTGTGGAAAATGGAAGTCAAAAGGGGGTGAAAGTTGAGGAATAATAATTAATGATTTAATGTTATGTATATATATATATATAAAATTATTCCGACCCTTACTGCAAAAATAGGCAGAACACAAGAAAGTAGCTCCTCCAATCAGGAGAAACTGAGCTCTTCACCACAACATATAACATCAACAATCGTACTGCAAAGAAAATATAGCATTAGTAATGGGCAGTACGAAATGCTAATTAACATCGTGGCTATAAATGTAAAAATAGTGCCGTAGCACAAAAAAGTATATATAATATCGTATTATATTAAATAGATATATATACATGGCGGTATCCATCCCCTTAACGGGGACGAACAGTCAGGAAATAATATTTATTAAAAAAAGAAAATAACTGCCAGGGGTGCTGGTCTTGTGATTACCCCTACGTGACACCCAGAATCACTCAGACAGGGCGAGCGCCAGCCAACTGCGCAAGCAGCTAGTCGCCGCTAACCTCACTGTCACCTGTCATCTGATTGTCTACGTGAAGTCCAGAATCCCTTGGACAGGGCGAGTGCCGGCTAACTGCATCAGCAGTTAACCTACAACAACACACTGTCACCTGTCATCTGAACTTTGAGGAGACGTCCAAAATCCCTCGGGTAGGAGAGAGCAGCGGCCAACTGCGCAAGCAGCTAGTCGTCGCTCACCTTCCCTCCACCTGTCATCGGAACGTCACCATCTGCGTCAGGTGGAGCCCTGGCCACTCGACTCAGCAGTGCCTGATACGCAGCAACAGAGTCAGACACCAAGCTAGCCGGCAGCCCATGCAGCCTATCCTCAATGCTGAAGCCAGACAAGTCCAAAGATCTCAAAGACCCATCCCAGCTCCTGAAGTCCCGGTGAAACGAGGTATGAAAAGTCATGTCTATGTCATTAATGACCTCTGCTTGCCGAGCCCTCTGCTCGCGCGATGCCTCCAACTTGCGTTCGACAATCTTCTTGTCCTCAACAACACAGTCGAAGTCTGCACTGCGCCTACCCTCAGCCTGGTGTGTCAGAACTTCCTGCGTCTGAACCATGACCGCGTCATGACTTCTGACATTAGAAATACTGCTTCCTGAGCCTCGCCCCACACGAATTTGATTTTTTTTGCGGTGATGACTAAGTCCTGCAAAGGAATGGCTAACCGTGCAAAATCCGCAATGAAATCGCGGTAATATGACACAAACCCAAGGAATGATCTAACCTCCTTCATATCCTCAGGCCTGGGCCACCCCGCAATTTCAGAGAGCTTCTCTGGGTCTGCCTTAATCCCTCCCGCAGAAACAACCCACCCTAGGTACTGCGTCTCTCGCCTAAAAAGTCTACACTTTGAAGCCTTGAGGTTTAGTCCATAGGAACGCAAATGATCAAACACTGCTTGAAGCCAATCCTGGCATTCGGTAAGCGTTCGACCAAAGACAATGATATCATCTAATTACACCAGACAGATCCTCCACTGAAGACCAGCTAGCATATCCGTCATCATCTTTTCGAACGTGGCTGGAGCATTACATAATCCAAACGGCATCACGTTCCACTCGAACAAGCCCAGGTGAGTACTAAAAGCAGTTTTAGCAATGTCCTCTGGATCCATCGCTACCTGATGATAACCAAATTGCAGATCCAGAGGGCAAAACCACTCATTACCCCCAAACTCTCAAGCGACTCATCTATGCGAGGTAACGGGTAAACATTTTTCTGCTTCACAGTATTGAGTTTTTTTATAGTCAATTCAGAAGCGAATTGAACCGTCTTTCTTCTTGACTAAATGGACAGGTGAACTCCATGAGGAGTCACTACTTCTAATCACCCCACTATCTAACAGCTTATGCGGCTCCGTCTCCAGTGCATCTTTTTTGGAATGCACGAACCGCCGATAGGGAATCCTGAAAGCAGCAGAATCGCCAACATCAATGCCATGCTTAACTACCTCTGTGCAGCCCAGCGTCTCACCAGGAACCGCGAAAACCTGAATATTACTACCCAGAAATTCCACAACCTGAGAGCGCTCAGACTCAGTGTCCACCTCGCACCCCATAGCTAAAGGTACAAGATGGGCAGGCAAGCTGCCACCCAGGACCCCAGATACCTCAGGGGGTGCCACGCACTCCTCAGTAGTACCAAAGATAACTGTATCAGATGCATCCCTCAGCGCCGCAATGCCCACTTCCCCTCTACTACTCACAACAATAGAGAGACAATTGAACTGCGTCGCCCGCTGTTGCGCGACATGCAGATCAGGCCAACCACTGCCCCAATTATCGTATAACTGAGAACAGCTGACCGCGCAACACTGCCCCGCACCAACCCCGACCACTGGGTCAACTGCTCTCACAGCTGACTCGGCGACCTCGTTGCCGCGAGCAATGTCAACATTGGATTGTTTACCTACCTCAACTCTCGCGTATTCGCAATGAACATCGCCAAAGTCAGTAGCTTCACTAATCAACCCGATGGACATACCCTTCTACAACCTAACCGTATAACGATTTGGATTAAACAAAGGCACAACTGAATCAACAGGACTCCACACTAACGTATTCTGACCCCTTAATCCCAGCTCATGCAACTCCGAGACTAATGGTTCGAATAGGCTTTGATGATCCCCGTCAACCCCTACAGCTGTAATTTTAACATCACAACCGGTCATCGGAGCAATACGAACATCTTGCACAACTGCAGACACAGTCTGACTATCGCGACGCAATTCACACTGCACCGTGAGGCGGTACGGATATTGAAGATATAGACTGCCAGCATGTCACAGCTCACAACCGTAATACTAAAAAAAAAACGCACCCAAAATACCATCTTCTGAAATATCGGAAACAGTAGGGGCATAATGAAAAATGTCCTCCCTGATCTCCAGAGATAGTATGGCTTGTCCGTACTGCTTGAGTGGCACACCGGTGACAGTGACAGGCTTCACGCTATTATTGAAAAACACCTTGTCACCATCTAACTTATCGAAGAATTTTCGTCCAACGCTTTTCGTGTATACTGTGAGGGTAAAACAAACATTACTGTAGTAAGGTATCAATTCAATTCATTGAATGTGACGAACGAGAGCATGGACACGTATATTCGCGAACTTCGGAACCACATATTCCACTGTAACTACGATGCGATTGAAGACTCGTTATTATGCTTCAATGTTTCAAGGTTCAAATGCACGAATTGTGGGTACATGCATAACAAGGGACAATGCCCGGCTAAAGACAAACAATGTTCTGGGTGCAGAAAGGTAGGGCATTTCGTAAAGATGTGTAGAAGTAGTGGGCATAGACCGTCAGCAGTCAATGAAGTAAACATGAGACATCACTACAAACCCGATGAGTGGATACGCCCATACACAAATGAACAAAGTGAACACGATTTGTTTGTTGGGGCGCCACAGGAGGATAACAATGAAAGAGAGGAACTTTGGTACACAGATGTCGTGATAGGTGAACGCGTTATTAAATTCAAGCTCGACACAGGATCGGAGGCGAACATCATTCCCAGGAAAGTGTACAAACAACTGAGCAACATGACGATGACTCCACCGCATTACCACCTCGTCACTTACACAGGGCAATGTATACACCCACAAGGAGAGACGTTCATCACGATCGGTGGGCATCGATTGAAATTTCAAGTCACCGGGGCGAGTAGCCCCCTTCTAGGAAAAAATGTGTGTGTCACACTCAAGCTGATCGCACGTGTGAACTCCATAAGCAACACACCAGAGCAAGACACAAGTGCCCAAAACTTGGTAAATATGTATGCTGATGTTTTTAAAGGTCTTGGTAAAATAAAAGTAAATGCCCGTATCCATGTTGATAAAAATGTAACAACAGTAATTGATGCCCCGAGACAAATACCATATGCTATAATTAATGATGTACGTAGTATGCAGGTATTGCAGGTATTGCAATACCTCAGGGAGTTTGACACCCCTGCCCTGCAGAGTTGTAAACCACTGCCTTGTGGTACAGGTTCTTGACAGAACCAAAGGCTAAGAGAGCAAACCCTGAACAGAAAACCATGTCACTGTGGCAGCATCAAGGCCGGTTGATGTATGGAACTCCCAACATCTCCCGACCAGCCAGTGCAGGGACAAATAGTTTTGCGCCTGTCTGGACATGTTCTTGCTGGTGTGAAACCTCTATTTGCTCCCCGAGAGAGTGCCGCTGGTAACTTGCAAAAGCCAGCAGCACTTGAACACTTTTGCAGGCAGCTTTCATGAAATGTACATGGACATCACTCTCACAGCAGAGAGCTAAATGGAGCATGGCAGTCAAGTAATGAAAGCAGTCTTTGTCGGGTCGCGACCGACAGCATGATGATGATGTCATAGAGAGCTGGATAGAATGTTAAGCCTAGAGGTAATCGTAGAACAGATTGAACCTACTCCATGGGTGAGCTCGATAACTATTGTCAGAAAACCCGGAAAAATCAGGATATGTTTAGACCCCACTAAAATAAACAAGGCCATATTGAGAGGTCCATATCCCACACGTACAATAGAAGAGGTAGTAGCAAAAACATCTGGGGCAAAATATTTTTCAGTGATAGACGCCAACAGTGGATATTGGCAAATTCAACTAGATGAAGAGAGCTCAAAATTGTGCACTTTCAATAAACCCTGGGGTAGATATTGGTACACACGATTACCATTTGGCATAAAAACAGCCAGAGATATTTTTATCCAAGAAATGAGTAACATATTAGGAGACTTAGAAGGCATCGATGTTATCACAGATGACATCTTAGTGTATGGTAGCACAGTTGATTAACATAACTCCCGACTGAATAAGGTATTACAGAGAGTTAAAGACGTCAATTCAAAACTTAACCCTAAAAAATCTAAGATTTGTCAGTCACAAGTAAATTATGTTGGACACTTACTAACTCAGGATGGACTGCTACTTAGTAAGGATCGTATACAAGCCATATTGGATATGCCTACACCAAATGATAAAAAGGCGATCCAACGTTTTCTAGGTATGATTGGGTACGTTAGTAAATTCATCCCTAATATGGCCGAATTAACAAAGCTGTTATGGCTAGTTCTCCAAAAAGATATAGCATCGCATTGGCAAGATGAACAAGAAAAATCTTTTAGCAAACTAAAAGAGTTATTGACAGAAGCTCCCGTTCTAAAATCTTTTGATGTAAAAAAGAACATAATACTACAAGTTGACGTATCAAAATCTGGCCATGGGGCAACACTATTTCAAGACCAAAAATCCAGTTGCCATGGTGTCAAAAGCGTTAGATAGAACACAGTCAAATTATGCCATGAGCTTTTAGCTATTTGTTTTGGATGCAAAAGAATTCCATGAGTACATATATACGGTAAAATGACTAAACCCATACGTACACTATCCGCAAGAATGCAATGAATGAGAATGAGATTACAAAATTACAACCTAACAGTCATACATGTTAAGGGCACACTCATGGTTTTTGCAGACGCACTCTCCAGAGCTCATACCAAACAAACTTCACCAGGTGACTTATTCGACACAGACATCTCAGTTGCAGCAATCGGACTATCAGAAGACAGTGTAGCACGAGTAATACAAGACATGGCAAAAGATGATACACTACAACAAGTCATATCCCCTCACAAAAAATGGTTGGCCCAAACATAGTAAAGGTCTACAACATGAAGTCACACCATATTTTACATACAGACATGATATAACACTGCAAGGCAACGTATTGTTAAAAGACAACCGTATTATAATTCCAAAAACTTTACAAAAACACATGCTAGAAAAATTACATGAGTCACATTTGGGAGTAGTCAAATGCAAACAATTAGCGAGGGATCACATTTATTGGCCTGGGATCAGTAGTCAGATAGAAGATAAAATATCATGATGTCAAATTTGCCAGGAATCGCGGAATAAACAGCAGTCAGAACTGTAGTGAATGAAGCGATGTGACTCTACTTATTGCTCTACGATCTACCACGTAGACGTTCAGTCATGCGCATACATGTTCACCGCTGCTGGTACCGGCCTGTGTACATACCATATACTACATCTCCCTCATTACACTTTTCTTCTTTTTTTAAAAATATATAAGTTGTCAATTATTTATGTCATCTTATCTACTATGTCATTATCTGTCACATTTGTAGTCATATCACAATGCAAAATAATCTATTCACAGCATTACATACCTTCAACATTGTCCTAAAAATTAAAACAAACAAAAACGTCGATAACAGAACATTCATATTATATAAACAGAGTTCTATAACTTCTACTTACTAGTACTCTCTACATCTCCATTATACATATGTCTTCATGAATGTTTTCTTAACTCAACAGTACCAACAACTTTCAACTCTTACTATCAAAACCACTACCGTCTATACCTAGAACTCTTATTCATTTGGCCGCCTCACAGGCTTCACCTCCCTGCCTGCTCTCGTTCTATAATGCGTGTTTGTTACTTTGTTTTCTATCGGGGCTGAGTGCCTATCATCTGTTTGTTCTGTTCGCCTGACGTTGGGATGAGTCCCTTCTGTGGGTGCCGGAACGATCATAGATCTGTTTCTAACTATCGTGTTGTCGTTTGAGTTTTTTATTTTGTACGCTCGGTTGTGTTGCGTGTCGATACTTACTATATGCCCTGGCACCCACTCCTTCCTGTGGTTTATGTACCTCACTCGTTCGCCTGCCGTTAGTGTTCGATGTTGCTTTCCTGCCCGCTTGTCATGATATGCCTTCTGCCTACTTTGACGCGCCCCTATTTGTTTTTTTCTTGACGGAATTACCTTAGCCTTAAGGAGCTGTGGTAGCATTGGGATATGGCACCGCAACCGCCTGCTCATAATTAGCTGAGCCGGGGATGCCCCTAACTCCGGTATTATGGTATTTCTGTACGTTAATAGTGCCAAGTGAAAATCAGTCCCGTCTACTTTAGATTTTTTTAACATTGACTTGATTGTTTTGACATATCTTTCAGCCTGCCCATTACTTCTAGGGTATAACGGGCTAGAGTACTTTGCTGTGAACCCATACGCGATTGCAAATGCTTTGTAATCATCACTAGCGAACTGTGGGCCATTATCCGAAACCACAGTCCTCGGGATACCGTGACGTGCGAAAATTTGTTTTATGCTATTTATTACTTCTATACTGGTAGTGCTGTGCAGCCGCACCACCTCCGGTTATTTAGAATAATAATCTACAACTACCAAATAGTCTTCACGGTCAACATGGAATAAATCTAACCCCACCTTGTAAAAAGGAATATCGGGTATATCATGACATATTAACGGCTCAGTGTTTGGACGGTCTCGTATTGACTGACACGTTTGGCACTTGGACACCTTATCTTGTACCTGCTTGTCTACCCCTGGCCAGAAAACATAATCTTGGGCTATCTGTTTCGACTTCACTATGCCTAGGTGTGCTGTATGTATCTTGTTTAGCATTTTCGATTGCAATGATTTAGGAATTCCGATCCTATCGCCTTTCATTACAATGCCATCATGCACAGTTAATTCATCCTTAAATGTTTCATAGGGTGCTGCTACGTGATCCACATTATTGTGGTTCGTTGGCCATCCGTGTCGTATATACTCGGACAACTTGACCAGGGTGCCGTCTGCCAGTGTTTCGCTCGCTATCTCTGCTAACTCGTCCTCCACGTAATTCAATGCTGCAACAGACATAGTATTGTCGTATAAGTTTAACGCTCTGTGTGTCATTGTGTGTGCACGCGATAAAGTATCAGCAAAAAACATCTCAGTGCCTTTCACATATGTTACCTTTAGGTCGTAATTTTGCAACCGTAACCGCATTCGCTGCAACCGTGCCGTCAGCATGTGTAAGGGTTTTGACATAATAGACACAATAGGCTTATGATCTGTCTCGACTGTGACTTGCTTCCCAAAAATGTAATCATGAAATTTGGCACAGCCGAAACAGATCGACAGCATTTCCCTTTCAATTACCGCATAATTACCTTGACATTCGTTAAGCGCTTTCGACGCCATGCTTACGGGCAAATTATCCTGTAAAAGCGCAGCTCCCAGGCCACTCTGAGATGCATCTACTTGCATAGTAACTGGTTTCCCGACCTCATAGTATTTTAGCACAGGAGCTGTAATTAGTAACTGTTTTAACTTTGTGAAAGCCCTTTCCTGTTCATGCTCCCAGTGCCATGCAACATCTTTTGACAGCAACACTCAGTGTGGCTTCGCAATTTCGGATAAGTTCGGAATGAATTTATGTACGTACCCTACCATCCCCAAAAACCTTTGGACACCCGGCTTGTCAATACGGGTAGGCATCTCAGTTATGGCTTGCACCCTGTCCGGGTTTGGCATCAAGCCCTCCCCTGTTAACATATGACCTACGTATTTCACCTGTGATTGGCACAAAACTACTTTACTTTTGTTCAAACGTAACCCTGCTTTCTCGACCCTCTTAAAAACTGCCTCTAACCTTTCATTATGCTCTGTAACAGTTGTTCAATCAATCAATAGTTCCATCCTCTAGTCGAGGGTTGGATGCAATGGTTCTCCCGATGTTGTGCTGTTCTGATAGACTGTGAATAATTCAAGCCTGTCCACTGTGAAATATTTGTAAACCATGATGTTCTTGGTCTCCCTCTCCCTCTGCTGCCATTCACCTTCCCTTCCAACAATGTACGGTATATTGAACTCTGACGAATGATGTGGCCAAAATAAATAAGTTTCTTTGTCTGTATAGTGGCAAACAAGCTTTTCTTATTTTTAAGTTTTCTGAGAACTTCTTTGTTGGTGATCTTCTTTGTCCATGATATTTTCATCATCCTTCGATAAGTCCACATCTCAAATGCTGCTAAACGTTTGTACATTTTCTTAGAGATTGTCCATGTCTCTGCCCCATACATTAGAGTAGACCACACATAACACTGAAGAATACGCTTCCCTTGTTTGTATTAATATCTTACTTGATGTTAACACTCTATACATTTTGGAGAATGTTGTTCGGGCTATTGTTATCCTTCTTTTAATTTCTTCCTCACATCTCCCATCATTTGTAATCTTTTGTCCGAGATATATGAATTCGGATACTTGTTCTATGTTTGTGCCATCTATGGTTATATTGACATTTGGTTTATCTGTCTTTTTACTTATAACCATTGTTTTGGTCTTCCTGGCATTCATCTTCATGTTGAATAGTATTCCAGCTTTATTGATTCTATTCACTATATCTTGTAGGTTTTTCTCACTGTCTGCTAGTATTACACTGTCATCGGCATATCTAAGATTGTTGACGTTCATGCCACCTATTGTCACTCCCTTGCAATCTTCAATGTGTCTGAAAATCATCTCTGTGTACAGGTTAAATAGACATGGTGACAATACACACCCCTGTCGAACTCCTCTTTTAATCATAACTTCATCCGATAGGCCCTGCTCCATTTTTATAAATGCACGTTGTGTCCAGTATAAGTTCACAATTAGTTTAATGTCTTTGCCATTGACACCAATATCTTGTAAACATTTGATTAACAGTTCATGATTGACTCGGTCGAAGCCTTCTCATAGTCAATAAAGCAGGCATAAACATCCTGGTTCACTTCACAATAACGTTCACAAATCATTCTCATATTGAAAATCCCTTCACGTGTACCTCTTCCAGATATAAACCCACTTTGTACGTTACTGATTTGTTCTTCAATTTTCTGTCTGTTTCTCAGTAAAATTATTTTCAGGATCATCTTCAACATATGACTCATCAGGCTTAGTGTTCTGTACTCAGTACACAATGTTGGTTTTAGCTTCTTTGGGAGTCGTACAAATATGGATTCATTCATATTCAATGGTATAAATCCAGTCTCATAGATGTCAGTTACTAGCTTATGAATGATTTGAATCCCCACTTCATCTAGTCCTTTTATCATTTCTGATGTTATCTGGTCACTTCCAGGAGCCTTACCTGTCTTTAGATCATTGATAGCCTTCTCAACCTCTGATACTAATATAATATTCCCATCTTCTTTCTCAATTGTGGGTGGGTTCCCTCTGTCATCATTGTATAGTTTGTTTACATATTCTTCCCATCTGGACTTTATTTCATCTTCTTCAAAGAGCATTTTGCCGTCTTTGTTCTTGATACATTTACTGCTTCTCTGTCTGTATCCTTGACCTGTTATCTCTTTCACTTTCTTGTGCATCTCTCTTGAACGATGTTGAGACTCAAGTTGTTCCACTACTTCACACTTCTTATTCCACCATTCATCTTTAGCTTTTTTGCACGGCAGCGGGGGTTTTAAATCAGAGTTTACCTTCTCCTAGATGAGCAGTCAGCCAAGATTGACGAGCCCCACCTGCCCGAAGCATCTGATTTTGAGGCGCCAGAGATCCGCCTTTGCCCCTTCTCCCGTCAGTAGAAACAGTTTCGCCTCGTGAAGGCCGGGAGTTGGACTTGGTTATCAGAGGCTGTTTGATACGCATGCCATGAGAAAGTACTTTATAGGTAGTGAGAGCTTATCCTCACTATCACTTCCGGCAACAGTTGCTGCATATACCAAAATATCATCCGATACCAAATCCACTCCTGGAAGACCCTCTAGCATTCTCTCCATCTCTTGAATGAAGATATCTCCGGCTGTCTTAATCCCAAAAGGCAACCGGGTAAACCTGTATCTCCCCCATGGCGTGTTAAAAGTGCACAGCAACGAGCTTTGTTCATCAAGACCAATTTGCCAGTACCTGCTCTGCGCATCCAAAACTGAAAAGAATTTTGCAGCTGCGGTGTTGGCAACAACTTGCTCTACAGTCTTTATTGGGTACGGTCCTCGTAGTATGGCTTTATTGAGCTTTGTCGGGTCTAAACATATTCTTAATTTATTCGGCTTCTTGACTATCGTCACTGAGTTTACCCATGGCGTTGGCTCATTCTGTTCGACACCCATCTCTAACATCCTGTCTAATTCACTTCGGACTGCATTACTAATGGCAGGCGGAATTCACCTCGGCGGGTCAATTACTGCCAGTACATTACTGTCTATGTGTATCGTGGCGTTCACTTTAATACAACCCAAACCACTAAATAATAGTTTATATTTATTTACCAGTTCAGATGCTTGCTCATTTGCTTGCTGGGATGACTTCTTTTCAATGTCGATCGCCTGCACTCGCCTGATGAGATTTAGGACGACACAGGCATCCTTTCCCAAGATGGCGCACCCGTTGTCAATGACTTGGAATCGTATCGGCCTGCCCTGTACATCAATGCAGATCTCTCCCCGTGGTCGTATCCGTTCACAAGCCGACAACAATACGTCACAAGCCGACACGTCGGCTTGCTGAGCGGCATGTTGGGCATCTTCATGTACTCTGACTCCGGAATTATATTTGCTTCGGAGCCGGTGTCAAGCTTGAAACGCACCTGCTCGCCGCACACCTTTATGGTTTCGAACCACAGACCTTCTTGCTCGCTCACGTCAGTAATTGCACCCACGAACAAATCATCACAGTCGTCATCCTCTTCGTCGTCCCTCCTCGGTTCATTCTCGCTGTCGTCTCCATCCACATTTATTGCATTCACGGGCGCTGTAGGCTTTTGACCATTTCTACATACTTTGGCGAAATGACCCATTCGCCCACACGTAATACATTGCTTGCCCACTGCAGGACACTTGTCACGGGCGTGTGAATACCCACACCGGCTGCAATTAGCTTGAGAGGCTTGAGAGGCTTGAGAGGCTTGTCGCACTTGGCTGCCCCACCTGTTGCCCCTCCCCCTACTACCACCACCCTCGGACACCGGTGGCTGAGTAGGTGCTGGGGGGCGTGTCCTGTACGCGTCGCGCCGGTTGACCGCGTGTACCTCCACTTCACACCTGTCGGTACCGCCCCCTCCTAGTTGTTCCTCGTTATGTTCGCTCAGACTGCACATTTCTAAACACTTCTCTAATGTCAAATTAGACGTCCTGAGCAGCCTGTTTCGTAGCTGCCGGTCTCGTAAGCCACATACCAGACGGTCACATAGCATCGAATCTTCATTGCTTCCGTACTCACACAACTCAACTCTGTATCGCAACTCGCGGATATATTCTTCGACACCCTCCGAGCCCTGGTTATAGCTGTTGAATTTATAGCGTACTATTGTCTGGTTTGACTTGCATTCACAGTAGCTTCTAAACGCCTCCGTTAACACTGCTATTTTCTCGCGCTCCCCACTGCCTACGTTCATCGTATGGAACAACTTCTGCGCCGGCAACCCGGCAATGTGGAGAAAAGCGCAACACTGCACTTTTTCTGGCTTAGACGCCAACCCTGTAGCGCCTGCGAAAAGTTCATACAAGTCATGCCATACTCGCCAATTTAAAGCCAAATTTCCCTCCAATTTCAGGGGCGCCGGCGGTTTCAATCCTTGCAAGGCCATGGTGTTCGTTCTCGAACATCTGACACCATGTAGTGAATGAAGCGATGTGACTCCTTCGATGTCTCAGTATCAAGTGGCATTTATTGCTCTACGATCTACCACGTAGACGTTCAGTCATGCGCATACATGTTCACCGCTGCTGGTACCGGCCTGTGTACATACCATATACTACAAGAACCACTAATAAACCAGCAGATACCTGATATCCCGTATTACAAAGTAGGAATTGACCTATTTTATGTTGAACATACTACATTTCTATTGATAATTGATTATTACACAAAATTTCCAGAAATAATAGAATTAAACACGACCACAAGCAAGGCAATAATACGCACCTTAAAACAGATGTTCTGCAGATACGGTATTCCAAAAATAGTGGTTTCAGACAACGGACCTCAATTTAGCAGTGCTGAATATTTACAATTTGCAGAAGAATATGATTTTAGGCCGATATTTTCAAACCCACTATTTCCACAGAGGAATGGACAGGTAGAAAGGTATGTACAAACGGTAAAACTAATGATAAAAAAATCTATAGTTGACAAGAAAGATACAAATATTGCATTGCTAAATTACCGTAATACCACAATACATGGACTGGGAGCCTCACTGGCACATTTATTAATGTCCCGTAAACTAAGATAAAAAATGCCAACGTTGACAAGACAATTAAAACCAAAGATACAACCATCTAAAACAACCAAAATACACAAAATACAACAAAACCAAAAGAAATACTTTGATGAACATGCAGAGCATGCACACCCAAAGCTCAGCACGGGCGATGCAATATGGTACTGGGACCACAAAGGTGAGTGGGCCACAGGAAAAATAGTCAAATCACAAATACCAGGTCCCCGGGATTACACAATACTGAACTCGAAGAACCACATAATCAAAAGAAATCGAAGACACATTTTCAAGTCCAATAAAAATACCACCCAGACAGTATTACAGCAACTACCAGCAACTAGGTGTGACATACATCCCACACAAGTAAAAAAACACAGCGTATACAACACAATATGGCAGGGTTGTTCGCTCAGTGAAAAGGCTGGATTTTCCAACACCAAGATAAAAAGATACCAAACACACAAATAAGACAACCTAGACTCCACACATGTATCAACATCCACTGAGATGACAAAAAATTGTCATGAGACAAGTAATATTGTGTTTACGCTATTAAATTATTGCAGTTATTGTATTTATTGTTAATTTATAAGAAGTTGTCATATTTGTACATGTTTTATTTACAGTCTATAACTGTAACATAATATATGGTCATGTATTGTTAATTATAGGAATCTATCATATTTATGGATTTATAATATTCAACCATGTTAATTAGAGTCTGTGTACATGGTATCACTTGTTCAAAACACATATTACGGGTAGATAGGGCTTCACGGCGTTGTGTTGTTGAGACAAAGCATGCTAGAGATGTAACTTAAACATAGTAATTACTATGCCAAGACAAAATGACCGGTACACATGTAACAATGTTAATAATAGAACGAAACATCATCATGAGAAAAGATCATGTTGTATTTACGCTGTTAAATTGTTAATCATAAGGATTTATCATATTTACACATGTTTTAAATACAGTCTGTAACTGTTACATATTTATTGTCAGGTATTGTTATTTATAAGAATTTATCATATTTCAGGATTTGTCATATTTAAACTTGTAATTACAGTCTGTAAATATAAAATCAGTCATCCCAAACATATATTAGACAGTTAGATAGAGCTTCACAGAGTTGTGTTATTACAAATAAGGCATGCTAGATATTTAAATACATATAGTGAATACATCACGTTGCTAGCCATATTAAGACATGTGTTGACGTGAATAAGTAAGTTTTAACAACACCTACAATTAAGACCAATTTAATTAATGAATTATTAATAACATAACAGAGGTAGATGTGCAGTAGATAATTATGGTATTCATGTATTCATTGCATTTATTGTATTTATTGTATTTATTGTATTTATTGTATTTATTGTATTTATTGTATTTATTGTATTTATTGTATTTATTGTATTTATTGTATTTAATAAAACTAATGAAAGGAAAATGTAATGTATGTGAATTACCCGATGACACGAGAGTAACAAGATAACCAAGGAACGTTCCCTGACAACGCGTCGAGTAAATAAAGTCATGAAACTAGAACTCAAGGTGTCGACTCGTATCTTACACTCTCCTCTAGACCATACCGTATACTGTACACCCCGTCCTCTCCTCTACACCCTGCCCTCTCCTCTACACTCTGCCCTCTCCTCTACACCCTCTCCTCTCCTCTACACCCTGCCCTCTCCTCTACACCCTGCCCTCTCCGCTACACCCTGCCCTCTCCTCTACACCCTGCCCTCTCGTCTACACACTGCCCTCTCCTCTAGACCATACCCTCTACTGTACACCCCGCCCTCTCCTCTACACCCTGCCCTCTCCGTTACACCCTGCCCTCTCCTCTACACCCTGCCCTCTCCTCTACACCCCGCCCTCTCCTCTACACCCTGCCCTCTCCGCTACACCCTGCCCTCTCCTCTACACCATGCCCTCTCGTCTACACCCTGCCCTCTCCTCTAGACCATACCCTCTACTGTACACCCCGCCCTCTCCTCTACACCCTGCCCTCTCCTCTACACCCTGCCCTCTCCTCTACACCCTGCCCTCTCCTCTACACCCCGTCCTCTCCTCTACACCCTGCCCTCTCCTCTACACCCTGCCTCTCCTCTACACCCGACCCTCTCCTCTACACCCTGCCCTCTCCTCTACACCCTGCCCTCTCCTCTACACCCTGCCCTCTCCTCTACACCCCACTCTCTCCTCTACACCCTGCCCTCTCCTCTACACCCCGCCCTCTCCTCTACACCCTGCCCTCTCCTCTACACCCCGCCCTCTCCTCTACACCCTGCCCTCTCCTCTACACCCTGCCCTCTCCTCTACACCCCGCCCTCTCCTCTACACCCTGCCCTCTCCTCTGCACCCCGCCCTCTCCTCTACACCCCGCCCTCTCCTCTACACCTTGCCCTCTCCTCTACACCCTACCCTCTCCTCTACAACCCACCCTCTCCTCTACACCATATCCTCTCCTGTACACCCCTTGGTGGTGTCCAAGGCGACGGGGGAGCGTTATTAAACGGCAGGCAGAGGTGAAGCGACCGTAAACATCACTAGCGGCGCAGAGGACGCCGGGGGGGGGGGGGTGACGTGGAGGGTGAATACCTTCCCGTTGGACCCTTCCTATGGGGACCTTTCAGTTTGCATGAGTCTCTCATCAGATGGCGCACCATGCCGGTCTCTGTAATGCTTTGGTTGGATAGACTATTAGAAGCAGTTCGTTCTACTATCAAGTGTCTGTAAATAAGAGGGGGTGTAGTGGGGAGTGAGGGGGTGTAGTTGGGTTGAGGTGTGTATGTTGGGTGTATGGTGGGGGAGTATGTGTGTGTGGTGTGGGTTGATGGTGTGTGTGGTGGGGGTGTAGGTGGCTTGTGGTGGAGGTGTAGGGGTGTCTTGCAGAGAGGCACCTCACAATCTTTAGCATCCTTAAACCCCCACGACACACCTACATGCCCCACCACAGCCCTAAGCCCCCACCACAAACCTACACACCCACCACAGCCCTAAACCCCCACCAGACACCTACACCCCCACCACAGCCCTAAACACCCACCACACACCTACACCCCCACCACAGCCCTAAACACCCACTACACACCTAAACCCCCACCACAGCCCTAAACCCCCACCACACACCTACACCCCCACCACACACCTAAACCCCCATGACACACACCTATACCCCCAGTACCCCTTAAACCCCAACCACACACCTAAACCCCCACCACCCAGTACCCTTAAACCCCAACCACACACCTAAACCCCCACCACACACTTACAGCCCCACCACACACCTACACCATCACCACACACACCACACATACACCACCACACACACACCCTCACCTCACACACACCTACACCACACACACCTACACCTCAATCACACACACCTACACCCCCACCACCCCACCACCCACCACCCACCACTCCACCACCCCACCACCCCACAACCCCACCACCCCACCACCTCATGCCACCAGCACTATAATTTGATATCCCCCTGTCACATTATCCTGACATTGAGCTAACCAGTCCTTGCCCTATCCTATTAATGCCAAGCGCCAGGCTAGGAAGCGACAAGTAACAATTTGATAAGTCATTGGTTTGACTCGACCGGGAGCCCAACTCCCGAGCTCCCGTACGCGAATGCCCGCGCTCTACCGATTCGGCCACTGTCTGCGACACAGGCGTCACGCCTGGCGGCGGAAGGAAGCACGACGGTGCTGCACCTGTATACGGGGGGTGGGGGTCGCACAAAACCCCGCCAGGGGCGCTTTGTGCGGGGGGGGGGGAGAGGCGAGACGCCGCGATGGGTCACCATGAAAAGCAGCTCCGCCTCACCGACCACCGCCCGCCTCCAGACACCCGTCTCCAAACGCCCTCTCCGCTACACTGCCCCCTCCATAAACCCGCCTCCAGATGCCCACTCCTCTACACCGCCCGCTCCAGACGCCCGCCTCCAGCTGCCCTCTCCTCTACACTGCCCGCCTCCAGACACCCGCTTCCAGACTCCCTCTCCTCTACACCACCCGCCTCCAGACACCCACCTCCAGACACACTCTCCTCCACATTGCCCACCTCCAGACAGCCGCCTCCAGATGCCCTCTCCTCTACGCTGCCTGCCTCCAGAGCCTGCCTCCAGACACCATCTCCTCTACACCGCCCGCCTCCAGACACCCACCTCCAGACGCCATCTCCTCTACACTTCCCGCCTCCAAACGCCTGCCTCCAGACATCCTCTCCTGTACACTGCCCGCCTCCAGACACCCGCCTCCAGGCGCCCTCTCCTCTACACTCCTCGCCTCCAGACACCCGCCTCCAGACGGCCTTTCCTCTACACTGCCCGCCTCCAGACACCCACCTCCAGACGCCCTCTCCTCTACACCACCCGCCTCCAGACACCAGCCCCCAGACACAATCTCCTCTACACAGCCCGCCTCCAGACACCCGCCCCCAGACACAATCGCCTCTACACCGCCCACCTCCAGACGTCAGATGCGGGCGTTCAGGGCGCCCCTTCCCTTTTGCTTCTTTCTTCTTTCCGACAATTAGACGGACGGTGTAACGGGTTTGCCTGACCCCAAGAATTCACCATTCAGCTGCCGCATGCACACACCCGCACATAGCTGCACACACCCGCACACCGCCACACATTCCTTCACACCCACAGCTCTACACATATCCTCACACCACCACACCTCCACACACACACTTCCCCTCACATATCCCCCCGCCCCTTATCACCCCCACCCCCACCCCATAGTGGAGGGTCCTGCGGCGGCCATTCTCCGTGAAGGTGATATCTCTTCTCATTAGCAAAGTGCCGTCGTTTTCTCGGTGAGTGCGCGCACTTTGCGCATGCGTGCTCAGGGCTGGCTGTAGGCTGCGAGCACAGAAAGGGGTGTGAGTCATGGCGGGGCGGGAGGCCATTCTCCGTGTGACAGCTGCTCTCGTCTGCAGGCCATTCAGCCCGCCGCCCGCCGCCCGCCGCCCGCCGCCCGCCGCCCGCCGCCCGCCGCCCGCCGCCCGCCGCCCGCCCCGCCGCCCGCCGCCCGCCGCCGCCGCCCGCGCCGCCGCCCGCCGCCCGCCGCCCGCGCCCGCCGCCCGCCGCCCGCCGCCCGCCGCCCGCCGCCCGCCGCCCGCCGCCCGCCGCCCCGCGGTATGCGGGGAGCGGGGCGCGCACAGCGGGAGTTCGGCGCGGCAATCCCGACCGGCGACTCGGGCCGTTTAGCAAACCAAAAACGCGATGCTGTGAAATGTTGCTCCAACAGCCCCAACTCACCTGCAGTCCGCAGCAAGCAGGTCACGCTTATAGACTAGTTCGTAATTCCGACTGCGCATGCGCTGAAAACGGCGTCGCGAGCAAAACAAAGATGCAAAGCGCACAGTGCAAAACGTCGATTTTATTCTAAATTAATAGAAATGCAGAATAATTTAGCATAAACATGAATGCACGAATGCAATATAATAATATAATGCATATATAATGGAGCATTTTGAGCTAAGAAACATACAATTCCCCACAAAACAATCAAGTCACTTTACAGGCTGATGTTTAATCACCATATTCAATTCTTGTTCTAAGTATTAAAATGTCAATGTGTAAACAGAAACTTGTTTCAAAGAAATATATAACCAATGTCTGTTTAACCACACCTATTTGCTAGATCTACAGATGTTATTAACCATAGAATATAAATAAAACATGAATAAAATAAGTAAAACTGACTATAGTTCTAACACTAGTCTAAGTGGCCAGAGTTGTCTAAAGCTAAATGCACATGGTATAAGATGTGCTGATTAGATTTAGGTAAATGCAATGCTGGATAAAAGATTAACATCTTAATTTATTATATATATTTTTTGTTGGTATTCTACGTTTCAAACAAGAGCTGAGATGAGCTAAAACTAGCACATTTCATAGCTGCACCCAGTGTATTAGCATGTGCCATATGCTTCTCGAGGGTTTGTTTTGCTTTAATGCATCGCACGGTGCAACGCGCCACTGGAATTATGAACTAGTCTATAGAGGCTGCTATAGTTACTGCACTGTGCTATGAGGGGTCGCACTGCAGTGTGCTGCTACTGCAGTGTGCTGCTACTGCAGTGTGCTGCTACTGCAGTGTGCTGCTACTGCAGTGTGCTGCTACTGCAGTGTACTGCTATTGCAGTGAGCTGCTACTGCAGTATGCTGCTACTGCAGTGAGCTGCTACTGCAGTGTGCCTCTACTGCAGTGTGCTGCTAGTCTAGTGTCCTGTTAGGTCAGTGTGGTGTTAGTGCAGCGTACTGCTAGTGCAGTGTGCTGCTAGTGCAGTTTGCTGTTAGGTAAGTGTGCTGTTAGTGCAGCATACTTCTAGTGTAGTGTGCTGCTAGTGCAGTTTGTTGTTAGGTCAGTGTGCTGTTAGCTCAATGTGCCGCTACTGTAGTGCGATGTTAGGTCAGTGTGCTGTAAGGTCAATATGCAGCTACTGTATTGTGCTGTTAGGTGAGTGTGCTGTTAGGTCAATGTGCTGTTAGGTCATTGTGCTGTTGGGTGAGTGTGTTGTTAGTGCAGTGTACTGCTAACTCAGTGTGCTGTTTGGTCAATGTGTTGTTAGTGCAGTGAACTGCTAATGTGCTATAAGTATAACTGTGCTGCATATTGATGTATGCTGATGTTGTGTGCTGACACTGATTGTGATGTTATTGATGTGTGCTGATATTGATGTGTACTGACATCGATGTGTGCTTACGTGCTGACAGTGATGTGTGCTGTTGTTGATGTGTGGCGGTGCGTGCTGTTATATCAGTGTGTGTCACGTGCTGCCATCGCAGTGTGCTGGTTTGACACAGCCGGGTGCACGTCCAACTTCTAATGAATCTCTGCTGCAGATTTCAATCAGCGTCTTAGATACACACACATATATATATATACCTGTGTATATATACCTGTATATATGTATATACACACATATATATTTACATATATGTGCTCTATAATCCATTATGGGAATATAAACAAGGACACTACCGATCTTCAGTTCCCTATGTAATAGTTAGCACTTATCCTATCTAGCTGACCCTGTTATTATGACATAGACCACGGTGGCGCCCCCTGTGAGCGGCCCTGTGCACTGTATGCCAGCTGCGCCTGGCCTTAACGCATTCAATTCGTATGGGCGGAGCAGCCCATACGGAAAGAGGTCACTCAAGTTACGGGGAGGTATCGCGCAAGAGCCGGACACGGCGGCGCAGATCGCACTCTCGTAGTGACTCCAGTTCACGTAGCAGGACAAGGAGCACGTCCCGGAGACGGAAAAGTAAGTGGTCTTTAAAAAACTATACTGAGGATAAGAAGGATGTGCGCAAACTATCAGTGGCCGAGTTACAGGAGGCATCATGCCTGTGGTTCCTGAGCCTGGACGGTGTGACGTTAAAAGATGGCCAGGCCCTATTCAGCCACCTTGCTTACATTGCATCGAAGGCTAAGCATGAGCTGTTCAAAGACACTGCCCATGTTCGATATGACACGGCCGTGCGTAAGCTGGCGGAACGGGAGGGTTTCGCTGCATTCACGGCAGGGAATGCGGCGGCGAGCCTGATCCACTACGGGCATGAGGCCATGCGGGCCAAAACTAAGAGTGCGACCACCGGGAATCCAAAGGGGCTCAAGACCTATGAAAAGGGAGGCAAGCGGGCCTGCTTCCCCTGGAACAAGGAAGTGGGTTGTGACAGTAAGGAGGGGGACTGTAGCTTCGGGCATTGGTGCAGCAAGTGCGGGAGCCGCAGCCACAAGCGCATTAAGTGCACCCGGGACTGACGGTGCACCGGGACGCGCCACACCGGGGACGCGGAGCATGACCCAGATTCGGCCATACCGCGGGAAAACGGGGGCGCGGGGTGGGGCGCAGCGAGCACTCAAGCAGCCACACAACCCGGCGGTGGACGCGGCCGGGGCAGGGACGGTAGCGGTACTGGGGTGTGGGACACCCAGGCAGACACACAACCCGGCGGTGGACGCAGCTGGGACAGGGACGGTACCGGTCTCCGAGGTACTGGGTGTGATGCATTACTTGACGGCGCCGGAGGGCATGGAATGGATGTTTACAGTGGCGCATGTGGGTCAGTGAAGATGCCTGAGCCGCAGGGCTGGCTTCCCGCACATGGGGACGTCCCGGTTGTAAACAACAACAACACTGTGGTCGTGGCACGCGTGGAGGCCCCGCCTCTGGGTGGGACTGACAACACGGGAGCCCCAGGGGGGGCGGGAGGCTGCCATCGTGGCGTTACGGAGGGTTGCAGTGGAGCACGGGGGTCAGTGGAGACACCCGTGCCACGGGAGGCCCCGGATGTAAACAACAATAACAACACGCGGGACGGGGTGGACACCCTGATGGCGGCGGCGGGCACCCTGGGGGGGATCCCCGGTGACCAACAAGTGGGGGAGACGCCCCACAGAGGCACCCCTGTATGGACAAGCAGGGGGGATGGCCTGGACCCGGGGTGGCTCCACGTCGAGGACGGCACAGGAGATGAGCATGTATTCGACATCACCGTCAGGGAGACGGTTACCGACTGTGTGACCGACTTCCGACTCTGGAGGAGCTGCATGACAGGTTTGTGCAGCTGCACGCACAGTATTGATGGTGTCGTGTCCCAGATGAAGCCATGTAGGGTCTTCAGAGAGCTGTTCATGAGGGGTGATACTGACCCCGATGCCGAATATATCATGAAAGGCATCTGCTTCGGCTTCATGGTAATAAACCGGGACTGCGACGCTTGCTATGAGTGCCATCAGGGCGCCGGGGGAGACCGTGAGGACAGAGAGGTCATGTCTGGCAAACTCAGGAAGGAGATCGAGGCAGGGGCTTTGACCAGGGCGGCGGACCGGCCGCTATGTGTGCATAGGCTCTTCTGCATCCCCAAGGATGGAGGGGGGGTGAGGGGCATCGTGGATTGCAGCAGACCAGAGGGGGAGTCAGTCAACAACTACACGGATAGCGTGACGGCCAAATTCTCCTACAATAGTGTCGACGATGTGGCCGCCCTGATGCAAGCCGGAGACTATCTCGCGACCGTGGACATCCGCGATGCCTACCGGGCGGTGAGCATCCACCCACGAGACCGGGACCGCCAGGGCATATTCTGGGACTTCGGGAATGACCCGGTCTTTTTAAGAGATAACAGGCTATGCATGGGGCTGGCCTCCAGCCCTTATGTCTTCAGCAAGCTGTCTGATTTTGTTGTCCGCTGTGCAGTGCGTGAGGGCGTGGGGGAGGTGGTAAATTACCTCGACGACTTCTGTATCGTAGCTCGGGACTTCGACGCGGGCTGTACGGCCCAGGCCACCCTAATGGGGATCCTCCGGAGATTGGGCTTCTACATAAGCTTCCCAAATGTCACCTCCCCGTCCACCAAAACAAGGTTCCTGGGTATCGACATCGACACCATCGCCCTGGAGATGTCACTGCCGGAGGACAAGCTGACCAGGATGACCATGGCGCTTCTGGCCCTGGAGGGCCGGAAGAAGGCTAGGAGGATCCAGCTGGAGCGGCTGGCTGGCTTGCTGGCGCACTGTGCGAAGGTGGTCCGGGGAGGCCGCACTTTCTGCAGACGCATGTACGACACGATCAACACAGTGGCAAAACCCCACTTCAAGGTCCGCCTCTCGGGGGGTTTCCATGAGGATAGACGATGGTGGCTGGACTTCTCCAGACGGTTCAATGGGAAGGCAAAAATAATCGGCCGCCATACCCCATACGTCTCGACTTACAGCGACGCCTCCGGGGAGGGGTTCGGGATGATCCATGCCGGCGATTGGATGATTGGAGCCTTCGGGGAGGGACCAGACGGGAGGATCAGGGATGAGGTGGGCCACCACCACACCACACCCGATGGGACTTGTAGGGGGGCCCACATAAACGTGCTGGAGATGTGGGCAGCCTTCTGTGCGGCCCAGACCTGGGGCCACCTGTGGAAGGACAGCACGGTGGTCATGGTCACGGACAATGAGACGGTCCGAGCGGCCTTGACCTCGGGTCGGTCCAAATCAAAGGGGGTCATGCACTTCGTGCGCAGGCTGTTCTGGATAGCGGCACAGTACAATTTTGATGTTCAGTCTGTTTATGTGAAGAGTGCTGACAACACGATCTGCGACGCCCTGAGCCGTTGGAGCGCCAGTGACAGTAAGGACCGAATCCGGGTCGCAGACGGAGCACGCAGGCTTTGTTGCAACCACATATTCACCAACTCCCCTGACCCTTCTATTTCCAGTTGTGGAACTGCGGAGGGAGAAGCTGGCCGTGCAACGCAAGTACTACGCCCCAAACTCCATCAGAACACGGGGGGTCCAGGTGAGACGATACCTGGAGTTCATTGAGGAGTTTGGGGGCCACTTTCCCACCACACCGTGCCCTCCGGAACAGACAGCACTGTATGCAGTCTGGCTGGCCAGGACTCTCAAATACACATCGGTGTGCAACTATCTCAGTGGCCTGAACTTCTTCTTGAAGACGGAGGGCGCGGAGCCGATCGACTACAAAAACTTTGAGCTGGCATCCACGTTGAAGGGCATCAAGCGGGAGCGGGGTTGCCATCCCAGGCAGGCGGCCCCCTTGCTGCCCGACATGCTTAGGCGAATATTCGCTGCCCTGACCACCTCGGCGGGGCACACCGCCTGGCGGGCGGCCATACTGTGCAGCTTTAGGGCACTACTGAGGAAGTGCCAGGTGACAGCCTCGGACTCGTCACTACTCAGGGGAGACTTTTCCTTTCTCCCATGGGGAATGTTGGTGCGAGTTCGTCGCTCCAAGACGATACAATTCGCGGAGCGGATGCTCGAAATACCTGTGGCTAGGTGCCCGGACCTCTCCCTGTGTGCAGTTTATTGGACTGAGAGACACTTCAGGGAGGTCCCAGCTGGGCCTGATGCCATGGCGTTCCGGATCCCCACGCCAGCGGGCGCCACGATGGAACTGCGATACTCGACATACCAAGGGATGCTGAAGCACTGCTGTGGGGTCGCGGGATTGGACGCTGGGGACTACTCATCCCACTCCTTGAGGAGGGGGGGCTGTACCTTCCTATCATTGTGTGGCGCCACCCTGGAAGAGCTCAGGGTGCGCGGTGATTGGGCGAGCGATACCATCTTCGCCTACCTGCAGACGCCATTGAGCGTCCGCATAATGAACGACATTAGGGTTTCCACGGCACTGGCCGGTGCGACTGAGCCGGTATACTGAGACTGTGGGGTTGGGGGGACCATGGGTCTCTTGGCATTTAATATATCTCCGCCAGAGAATATATATCTTCTTCTCAACCACATCAGTCTTATCTTGTTCTGTTTATTGGGGCCAACTGTTTATGTGCTCTATAATCCATTATGGGAATATAAACAAGGACACTACCGATCTTCAGTTCCCTATGTAATAGTTAGCACTTATCCTATCTAGCTGACCCTGTTATTATGACATAGACCATGGTGGCGCCCCCTGTGAGCGGCCCTGTGCACTGTATGCCAGCTGCGCCTGGCCTTAACGCAATCAATTTTAACTTTAGGTGAGCATTTAATATATCTCCGCCAGAGAATATATATCTTCTTCTCAACCACATCAGTCTTATCTTGTTCTGTTTATTGGGGCCAACTGTTTATATATATTATATATATATATATATATATATATATATATGTGTGTGTATGCATATGTATACACACACACGCACACATATATATATATATATATATATATATTATATATATATATATATATATATGTGTGCGTGTGTGTGAGCATACATACATACAGGTGTTTGGAATAGCAGTCTGTCCGCGATGACAATTCACGGTGTGCACCATGAGTTGAGACGGCCGCTTTGACCCCGCGGTGACCCCTTCTTGACCCCGCTGACCCACAGAGCCTAGCACTGACAACAGAGATAACTGACAACGTTAAAGCTGCATATTCCGATCAAATATCAAATTTTCAAAACCAAACCAATTATCTAGATTTGATTTTACATATCTAACTTAGATACTGATGTGCTTATTAAGTATATGTTTCTGCATAGAAGGCAATACTGAGTCAATTTAACAGAACCTGTCAGTGCAGAAGTCTATGGTGTCAGAGTTTGCACTAAAAATATCTCAAAAGTTTACCTCTTAAAATAAAAGTAACTTTGAACTAATATAAAGGAGATACTAGTGATCGATCTGATATATTTATCTCATAAAAAATACAGAAATTAAAAACCATCGGACTATGCAACTTTAACTTGAGGTTACATTATTTAGCCGCCAGCTTTGAACTGTGCGTGACTACTAAGGAGCGAGAATTCGCCCCGCATGATTCATTCACTGCCTGACTGACTTTAGATGTGAACATGTTTATTGTCGGTATTAATAATAATATATAGGATTGTCTGGGCTCATACAGACCGTTAATTAAATACAAATGCTTGAGCCATTTAGCGGTGTTAGATAGCTTGATGCAGACAGTAATGAATGTTGCGCAGATTGTTCAGTAGCACCTTCATGTCTGGTATGTAGGTCACGTTCGGGTCTTGTCGGTCCGGACTCACCGTTACTTCAAGTTGCAGAGTCCGATCGATGGTTCAGAGTTTATGTCATTTGTGTTAGATAAATATATTAGGTGAATCGCTATACTCTACATTAAGGTAAATTTGCCTTAAACTAACTAAGTTCTGTCATATTTTAAGTTTAAACATGCCAAATTAATGTTGTCATGTTTATCAAAACTGTGACTGTTTAGCAATAACAGGTTCCACTAAGATGACTTAGCATTGTTCGCCAGTCTAAGTAGCGCCAAACCCTTAGTAAGCACCAGGATCCATGCTGGATATGTAGGCTCAAATCAAGCTAACAGTAAGCACCAGGATCCATGCTGGATACGTAGGTTCAAATCAAGCTAACAGTAAGCACCAGGATCCATGCTGGATATGTAGGCTCAAATCAAGCTAACAGTAAGCACCAGGATCCATGCTGGATACGTAGGTTCAAATCAAGCTAATAGTAAAGCACCAGGATCCATGCTGGATATGTAGGTTCAAATCGAGCTAACAGTAAGCACCAGGATCCATGCTGGATATGTAGATTCAAATCGAGCTAACAGTAAGCACCAGGATCCATGCTGGATATGTAGGTTCAAATCGAGCTAACAGTAAGCACCAGGATCCATGCTGGATACATAGGTTCAAATCGAGCTAACAGTAAGCACCAGGATCCATGCTGGATTCATAGGTTCAAATCAAGCAAACAGTAAGCACCAGGATCCATGCTGGATACGTAGGTTCAAATCAAGCTAACAGTAAGCACCAGGATCCATGCTGGATACGTAGGTTCAAATCGAGCTAACAGTAAGTACCAGGATCCATGCTGGATACGTAGGTTCAAATCGAGCTAACAGTAATCACCAGGATCCATACTGGATACTTAGGTTCAAATCAAGCTAACAGTAAGCACCAGGATCCATGCTGGATACATAGGTTCAAACCAAGCTAACAGTAATCACCAGGATCCATACTGGATACATAGGTTCAAATCAAGCTAACAGTAATCACCAGGATCCATACTGGATACATAGGTTCAAATCAAGCTAACAGTAAGCACCAGGATCCATGGTGGATACGTAGATTCAAATCGAGCTAACACTATAGTAACAGTAACCACCAGGATCCATGCTGCATATGTAGATTCAAATCAAGCTAACAGTAAGCACCAGGATCCATACTGGATACATAGATTCAAATCGAGCTAACAGTAAGCACCAGGATCCATGCTGGATACGTAGGTTCAAATCAAGCTAACAGTAAGCACCAGGATCCACACTGGATACATAGGTTCAAATCAAGCTAACAGTAAGCACCAGGATCCATACTGGATACATAGATTCAAATCGAGCTAACAGTAAGCACCAGGATCCATGCTGGATATGTAGGTTCAAATCGAGCTAACAGTAAGCACCAGGATCCATGCTGGATATGTAGGTTCAAATCGAGCTAACAGTAAGCACCAGGATCCACACTGGATACATAGGTTCAAATCAAGCTAACAGTAAGCACCGGGATCCATGCTGGATACGTAGGTTCAAATCAAGCTAACAGTAAGCACCAGGATCCATACTCGATACTTAGGTTCAAATCGAGCTAACAGTAAGCAGCAGGATCCATACTGGATACGTAGATTCAAATCGAGCTAACAGTAAGCACCAGGATCCATGCTGGATACGTATGTTCAAATCAAGCTAACAGTAAGAACCAGGATCCATACTGGATACAGAGGTTCAAATCGAGCTAGCAGTAAGCACCAGGATCCATGCTGGATATGTAGGTTCAAAAATCAAGCTAACAGTAAGCACCAGGATCCATGCTGAAAACATAGGTTCAAATCGAGCTAATAGTAAGCACCAGTATCCATACTGGATACATAGGTTCAAATCCAGCTAACAGTAAGCACCAGGATCCATACTGGATACATAGATTCAAATCGAGCTAACAGTAAGCACCAGGATCCATGCTGGATACGTAGATTCAATTCAAGCTAACAGTAAGCAGCAGGATCCATGCTGGATACATAGATTCAAATCAAGCTAACAGTACGAACCAGGATCCATACTGGATATGTAGGTTCAAATCAAGCTAACAGTAAGCACCAGAATCCATGCTGGATACATAGATTCAAACCGAGCTAACAGTAAGCACCAGGATCCATGCTGGATATGTAGGTTCAAATCAAGCTAACAGTAACCACCAGGATCCATGCTGGATACGTAGATTCAAACCGAGCTAACAGTAAGCACCAGGATCCATACTGGATACGTAGGTTCAAATCAAGCTAACAGAAAGCACAAGGATCCATGCTGGATATGTAGGTTCAAATTAAGCTAACAGTAAGAACCAGGATCCATGCTGGATACGTAGATTCAAATCGAGCTAACAGTAAGCACCAGGATCCATGCTGAAAACATAGGTCCAAATCGAGCTACCAGTAAGCACCAGTATCCATACTGGATACATAGGTTCAAATCGAGCTAACAGTAAGCACCAGTATCCATACTGGATACATAGGTTCAAATCGAGCTAACAGTCAGCACCAGGATCCATACTGGATACGTAGATTCAAATCGAGCTAACAGTAAGCACCAGGATCCATGCCGAAAACGTAGGTTTAAATCAAGCTAACAGTAAGCACCAGGATCCATGCTGGATCATGTTCAATGGGTGCCGTCTTCTCGAAGAAGGTTGGCTGCAATGGACCTCCATCTCTTCCTGTCATTCATTCCTCTCACGCATTCCGCATAGCTCATTGCTGTCCACTCAGTGATGTTGTCCATCCATGTTGTTCTCCTTCTCCCTCTTGGTCTTTTCCCTTCTATCTTCCCTTCTAGTATTCTTCTTTGTGATTCCTAGTGTCATATCATGTGGCCAAAGTATTTAATTTTTCTGTTTTTGATCGATTGTATTATCTGTCTCTTTATTTTCATTCTTGTTTGGACCTCCACGTTGCTTATCATTGCTGTCCATGGAATCTTTAACATTCTTCTGTATTGCCACATTTCAAGTGCCTTGTCTCGCATGTCTTGCACCAATATAAAAGTGTAGACCACACATAGCATTTTAGCAGTCGGAGTCTTGTTTTTATATTTTTGTCTCTAGATGTTAGTACTTTCTGCATCTTTAGAAATGTTGTTTTGGCAATGTTTATTCTCCGTTTAATCTCTCTTTCACATCCGCCATCACTAGTTATTAAATGGCCCAGATACACAAATGACTCTACCTGCTCCAAGATTACACCATTAACTTTTATCTCTGCTCTTGGTTTGCATTCCTTTCTGCTGACAACCATGGATTTTGTCTTCTTTACATTCATTTTGAGGCCACATCTCTCACTTTTTTCTTTTACTTCATCCACTATATCTTGTAGTCGATTTGACGTTAAAGCTAGCAGTGTTGTATCGTCTGCGTATCTTGTGTTATTGATATTTCCACCTCCAACATTTATTCCTATGATGTCATCTATTTCTCTGAAAATCATTTCCGTATAAAGGTTGAAAAGACTAGGTGATAGAACACATCCTTGTCGCACTCCACATTTGATCTTCACTTCTGGTGTCAATGAGTCTCCAATTCTTACAGCAGCATACTGTTCCCAGTAGAGGTTGGCCACAAGCCAAACGTCCTTACCGTCTAGACCGATTTTTTGTAGAGCTTCTATGAGTTTCTTATGATGTACTTTGTCAAATGCTTTAGTATAGTCTATATAACATATGTATATATCCATGCTGGATATGTAGGTTCAAATCGAGCTAACAGTAAGCACCAGTATCCATGCTGGATACGTAGATTCAAATCGAGATAACAGTAAGCACCAGTAGCCATACTGGATACGTAGATGATTTTATAGAACTACAATAAAACCTCTCAAAATCGACCGATCATGGGACCAACTTTAAATGGTCCATTTAGGAAGGTGGTCGGTTTGGGAAGGTTTTTTTGTATCGTTACAATGGTATGGTATGGGCGATCGTTTGGGACCGAAATAAAGCGTTCGATATCGTGGAGTGCCAGATCGGTGGAGGTGTTCGGTTAGAGAGGTTTTACTGTATGTACCTGTAATGCATTGGGTGACAACGGTGGGCTGTAACAGCGCCATTAACTACGGTAACGAGACGGGGCCGACAGGTTTCTCCTAATTCGGACGGGCAGGTGTTGTAAGCTCTGAATGCGGCGCAAGTAGACCGAGCCCCGACTGCATTCAACGGTTACTGAATCAAATTCCATTCAATTTACAACAAAAACTGAGATTAGGAAATTGGTGATGTGAGTCGCGACTGGTGGCAGGAGTGCGTTTTGTGTGGTGGTGGTGGTGGTGGTGGGTGGTGGTGGTGGTGGTGGTAGGGGGGGGGGGGGGCAAGTTGTGTGGTGTGGTGTGAGCGCAACAATATTCTGTAATACTTGTTTGAGAGCATCAGATCATGTAGTGGTCGTCATCAGATTCTGTAGTGCTTGTAGCAGAATTTGGAGTTATGATTTGAAAATACGTGAGGGGACCAGACTATACTTCTGGTGTAAGGTCGGGTGCTGGTGTAAGGGGACCAGACTGTAAGGTGCCAGTGTGAAGGGACCAGATTGTATGGCGCAGATATGAGGGGACCAGATTGTAAGGTGCAAGTGTGAAGGGACCAGATTGTACGGTGCTGGTGTGAAGGGATCAGATTGTAAGGTGCTGGTGTGAGGGGACCAGATTGTATGGTGCAGATATCAAGGTACCAGATTGTATGGTGCAAGTGTGAATGGACCAGATTGTACGGTGCTGGTGTGAATGGACCAGATTCTAAGGTGCTGGTATGAGGGGACCAGATTAAAAGGTGCAAGTGTGAAGGGACCAGATTGTAAGGTGCTGGTGTGAGGGGACCAGACTGTAAGGTGCAGATGTGAGAGGACCATATTGTAAGATGCTGGTGTGAAGGGACCAGATTGTAAGGTGCTGGTGTGAGGGAACCAGATTGTAAGGTGCAGATGTGAGAGGACCAGATTGTAAGCTGCTGGTATGACGGACCAGACTGTAAGGTGCTGGTGTGAGGGGACCAGATTGTAAGGTGCAGATGTGAGAGGACCAGATTGCAAGGTGCTGGTATGACGGACCAGACTGTAAGGTGCTGGTGTGAGGGGACCAGATTGTAAGGTGCTGGTGTAAGCGGACCAGACTGTGAGGTGCCTATATGACGGACCAGATTGTGATGTGCTGGAATGAGGGTACCAGATTGTAGTGTGCTGGAATGAGGGTACCAGATTGTAAGCTGCTGGAATGAGGGTACCAGATTGTAAGGTGCTGGAATGAGGGTACCAGATTGTAGTGTGCTGGAATGAGGGTACCAGATTGTAAGGTGCTGGAATGAGGGTACCAGATTGTAGTGTGCTGGAATGAAGGTACCAGATTGTAATGTGCTGGAATGAGGGTACCAGATTGTAAGGTGCTGGAATGAGGGTACCAGATTGTAAGGTGCTGGAATGAGGGTACCAGATTGTAAGGTGCTGGAATGAGGGTACCAGATTGTAATGTGCTGGAATGAGGGTACCAGATTGTAAGGTGCTGGAATGAGGGTACCAGATTGTAAGGTGCTGGAATGAGGGTACCAGATTGTAAGGTGCTGGAATGCGGGTACCAGATTGTAATGTGCTGGAATGAGGGTACCTGATTGTAAGGTGCTGGAATGAGGGTACCAGATTGTAAGGTGCTGGAATGAGGGTACCAGATTGTAAGGTGCTGGAATGAGGGTACCAGATTGTAAGGTGCTGGAATGAGGGTACCAGATTGTAAGGTGCTGGAATGAGGGTACCAGATTGTAAGGTGCTGGAATGAGGGTACCAGATTGTAAGGTGCTGGAATGAGGGTACCAGATTGTAAGGTGCTGGAATGAGGGTACCAGATTGTAAGGTGCTGGAATGAGGGTACCAGCGGGTGGGAGCCAGTCGCCTGTAACCTCCTACAGACTGAGGCAGGAGTGGAGAACAACACACTTTATTTTGTAAAGTGGGGGGGGGGGGGGGCAATGTACAATGTGGGGGAGTATCTGTACAATGATAATGAAATAAAGTGCAGGATAATGTCAGAGTCTTTTTAGGGGAGCGGCCCCGAAGAGCCCTCCTCCCTAGAAGGTAGAAGTGAGTGTAGTTAGGGTGGGTGGGTGGAGAAAAAAGGGGGGAGGAGTGCGTCTGGCAGGGGAAGGAGGCTGAGTGGCGAGAGAGGGCAGCGAGGCTGGGTTATAAGGGAGAGAGGGAGAAGGGGGGGGGGGGTGTTACGCAACGCAACGATCGCGGGCTGGGGGGAGGCTGGGTTATAAGGGAGAGAGGGAAAAGGGGGGGGGGAATGGGGGGGTTGCTCCTCCTCCACTGGGAATCAAGCGCAATGCAAGCATTACAATTACGACCAATACAACAGAGCACCAGCATCACACTACAAGACAGAACGAGCACCAGCACATCACTACAACAGAGCACCAGCACTAGCAGAACAGCACTATACTACAGAACCAACAGTCTGTTCTACTGGTGCTGCTCATTTACACTATACTACAGAAGCAACAGTCTATTCTACTGGTGCTGCTCATCTACACTATACTACAGAACCAACAGTCTGTTCTACTGGTGCTGCTCATTTACACTATACTACAGAAGCAACAGTCTATTCTACTGGTGCTGCTCATTTATACTATGCTACAGAACCAACAGTCTGTTCTACTGGTGCTGCTCATTTACACTATACTACAGAACCAACAGTATGTTCTACTGCTGCTGCTCATTTACACTATACTACAGAACCAACAGTCTGTTCTACTGGTGCTGCTCATCTACACTATACTACAGAACCAACAGTCTGTTCTACTGGTGCTGCTCATTTACACTATACTACAGAACCAACAGTATGTTCTACTGCTGCTGCTCATTTACACTATACTACAGAACCAACAGTCTGTTCTACTGGTGCTGCTCATTTACACATTACTACAGAACCAACAGTCTGTTCTACTGCTGCTGCTCATCTACACTATACTACAGAAGCAACAGTCTGTTTTATTGGTGCTGCTCATTTATACTATACTACAGAACCAACAGTCTGTTCTACTGGTGCTGCTCATTTACACTATACTACAGAAGCAACAGTCTATTCTACTGGTGCTGCTCATCTACACTATACTACAGAACCAACAGTCTGTTCTACTGGTGCTGCTCATTTACACTATACTACAGAAGCTACAGTCTGTTCTACTGCTGCTGCTCATTTACACTATACTACAGAACCAACAGTCTGTCCTACTGGTGCTGCTAATTTCCACTATACTACAGAACCAACAGTCTGATATACTGGTGCTGCTCATTTACACTATACTACAGAACCAACAGTCTGTTCTACGAGTGCTCCTCATTTACGCTATACTACAGAACCAACAGTATGTTCTACTGGTGCTGCTCATTTACACTATACTACAGAACCAACAGTCTGTTCTACTGGTGCTGCTCATTTACACTATACTACAGAACCAACAGTCTGTTCTACTGGTGCTGCTCATTTACACTATACTACAGAACCAACAGTCTGTTCTACTGGTGCTGCTCATATATTTGGCTGCATTTTGCTGTATTCTCATTCCGCTGTTTTAACACATGAGTGTGTAACCACAGCTGGTTAGTGTACGAGGCTTGTTGTGCCGTCCTGTCGTCAGGTGGCGCTCAGGCGGCCGTCTTGGTGTCTGGCTGCTTGCGCTGAGCCTCGCTTTCACCCCGGGTGTGCAGGCTTCACGATAGACTCGTTCGTCATTCCGACTGGGCATGCGCTGAAGAAGCACCGAGAGCAAAGCAAAGGTGTCCGGCCATTGAGTTTGCCGATACGTGTAGGGCAAAACTAGGATTTTATTCAAAATTAATAGGAATGCAGAACAATTTGGCAAAAATGTCAAATGTGTCAACAAAAACTTGTTTCAAAGAAATATATAACCAATGTATGATTAACCGTACCCATTTCCTAGCCTAACAAGTGTTATTAACCATAGGATATAAATAAAAATATGAATAAAATAAGTAAAACTGACTCTAGTGATGGCTCTAACAGTAACACTAGTCTGAGTCCCCAGATTTGTCTAAATCTAAATGCAAATGGTGATAATGATGTAAATGCAATGCTAGCTAAAAGATTAACATCTTAATTTATTATATATATATTTTTAGTTGGTATTCTATGTTTCAAACAAAAGCTGAGATGAGCTGAAACTAGCACATTTCATAGCTGCACCCAGTGTCTTAGCATTAGCCATGTGCTTCGCGCCGGTTCGTTTTTCTTCCACGCATCCCACAATGCACTGCACGGCTGGAATGACGATCTAGTCTATAGGGCTTAACGGTGGCCGTTTACACGGGTCCCTTTCCGGTGCGGCAGCCGGGTCCCTCGGGGCGCAGCGTCCGCACAAAGCGCCACTCAGCGGCGGACGGAAGTAGCACTCAGCGAGCTGAGACCCCGCCAAGCACATCTCAGGGACGGTCCCAACAGTGGTCACAGGACCTGTACGCAGTGATGGACTCCGCTATGTCTGCCTGTTGTACTCACACTGCCTGTATGCGATGATGGAGTGTACTATGCCATTGTACTCACACTGCCTGTATGCAATGATGGAGTGCACTATGCCATTGTACTCACACTGCTTGTATGCAATGATGGAGTGTACTATGCCATTGTACTCTCACTGCCTGTATGCAATGATGGAGTGCACTATGCCATTGTACTCACACTGCCTGTACGCAATGATGGAGTGCACTATGCCATTGTACTCACACTGCCTGTACGCAATGATGGAGTGCACTATGCCATTGTACTCACACTGCCTGTATGCAATGATGGAGTGCACTATGCCATTGTACTCACACTGCCTGTATGCAATGATGGAGTGTACTATGCCATTGTACTCACACTGCCTGTACACAATGATGGAGTGCACTATGCCATTGTACTCACACTGCCTGTACGCAATGATGGAGTGCACTATGCCATTGTACTCACACTGCCTGTACACAATGATGGAGTGCACTATGCCATTGTACTCACACTGCCTGTATGCAATGATGGAGTGCACTATGCCATTGTACTCACACTGCCTGTACGCAATGATGGAGTGCACTATGCCATTGTACTCACACTGCCTGTACGCAATGATGGAGTGCACTATGCCATTGTACTCACACTGCCTGTACACAATGATGGAGTGCACTATGCCATTGTACTCACACTGCCTGTATGCGATGATGGAGTGCACTATGCCATTGTACTCACACTGCCTGTATGCAATGATGGAGTGCACTATGCCATTGTACTCACACTGCCTGTATGCAATGATGGAGTGCACTATGCCATTGTACTCACACTGCCTGTATGCAATGATGGAGTGCACTATGCCATTGTACTCACACTGCCTGTATGCGATGATGGAGTGCACTATGCCATTGTACTCACACTGCTTGTATGCAATGATGGAGTGCACTATGCCATTGTACTCTCACTGCCTGTATGCAATGATGGAGTGCACTATGCCATTGTACTCACACTGCCTGTATGCGATGATGGAGTGTACTATGCCATTGTACTCACACTGCCTGTATGCAATGATGGAGTGCACTATGCCATTGTACTCTCACTGCTTGTATGCGATGATGGAGTGTACTATGCCATTGTACTCTCACTGCCTGTATGCAATGATGGAGTGCACTATGCCATTGTACTCACACTGCCTGTATGCAATGATGGAGTGTACTATGCCATTGTACTCACACTGCCTGTATGCAATGATGGAGTGCACTATGCCATTGTACTCTCACTGCCTGTATGCAATGATGGAGTGCACTATGCCATTGTACTCACACTGCCTGTATGCAATGATGGAGTGTACTATGCCATTGTACTCACACTGCCTGTATGCAATGATGGAGTGTACTATGCCATTGTACTCACACTGCCTTGTATGCAATGATGGAGTGCACTATGCCATTGTACTCACACTGCCTGTATGCGATGATGGAGTGCACTATGCATTGTACTCACACTGTCTGTACGCAATGAGGAGTGCACTATGCCATTGTACTCACACTGCATGTATGCGATGATGGAGTGCACTAGCCATGTACTCACACTGCTTGTATGCGATGATGGAGTGCACTATGCCATTGTACTCACACTGCCTGTACGCAATGATGGAGTGTACTATGCCATTGTACTCACACTGCCTGTGCGCAATGATGGAGTGCACTATGCCATTGTACTCACACTGCCTGTATGCAATGATGGAGTGCACTATGCCATTGTACTCTCACTGCTTGTATGCGATGATGGAGTGTACTATGCCATTGTACTCACACTGTTTGTATGTGATGATGGAGTGCACTATGCCATTGTACTCACACTGCCTGTATGCAATGATGGAGTGCACTATGCCATTGTACTCTCACTGCCTGTATGCAATGATGGAGTGCACTATGCCATTGTACTCTCACTGCTTGTATGCGATGATGGAGTGTACTATGCCATTGTACTCTCACTGCTTGTATGCAATGATGGAGTGCACTATGCCATTGTACTCACACTGCCTGTATGCAATGATGGAGTGCACTATGCCATTGTACTCACACTGCCTGTACGCAATGATGGAGTGCACTATGCCATTGTACTCACACTGCCTGTATGCAATGATGGAGTGCACTATGCCATTGTACTCTCACTGCTTGTATGCGATGATGGAGTGTACTATGCCATTGTACTCACACTGTTTGTATGCGATGATGGAGTGCACTATGCCATTGTACTCACACTGCCTGTATGCAATGATGGAGTGCACTATGCCATTGTACTCACACTGCCTGTATGCAATGATGGAGTGCACTATGCCATTGTACTCACACTGCCTGTATGCGATGATGGAGTGCACTATGCCATTGTACTCACACTGCCTGTATGCAATGATGGAGTGTACTATGCCATTGTACTCACACTGCCTGTATGCGATGATGGAGTGCACTATGCCATTGTACTCACACTGCCTGTATGCGATGATGGAGTGCACTATGCCATTGTACTCACACTGCCGTATGCAATGATGGAGTGCACTATGCCATTGTACTCACACTGCCTGTATGCAATGATGGAGTGCACTATGCCATTGTACTCACACTGCCTGTATGCAATGATGGAGTGCACTATGCCATTGTACTCACACTGCCTGTACACAATGATGGAGTGCACTATGCCATTGTACTCACACTGCCTATATGCAATGATGGAGTGCACTATGCCATTGTACTCACACTGCCTGTATGCGATGATGGAGTGTACTATGCCATTGTACTCACACTGCCTGTATGCAATGATGGAGTGCACTATGCCATTGTACTCACACTGCTTGTATGCAATGATGGAGTGCACTATGCCATTGTACTCACACTGCCTGTATGCAATGATGGAGTGCACTATGCCATTGTACTCACACTGCCTGTATGCAATGATGGAGTGCACTATGCCATTGTACTCTCACTGCCTGTATGCAATGATGGAGTGCACTATGCCATTGTACTCACACTGCCTGTATGCAATGATGGAGTGTACTATGCCAGTGTACTCACACTGTTTGTATGCAATGACGGAGTGCACTATGCCATTGTACTCACACTGTTTGTATGCAATGACGGAGTGCACTATGCCATTGTACTCACACTGCCTGTATGCGATGATGGAGTGCACTATGCCATTGTACTCACACTGCCTGTACACAATGATGGAGTGCACTATGCCATTGTACTCACACTGCATGTATGCGATGATGGAGTGCACTATGCCATTGTACTCACACTGCTTGTATGCAATGACGGAGTGCACTATGCCATTGTACTCACACTGCCTGTACGCAATGATGGAGTGCACTATGCCATTGTACTCTCACTGCCGGTATGCAATGATGGAGTGCACTATGCCATTGTACTCTCACTGCTTGTATGCGATGATGGAGTGTACTATGCCATTGTACTCTCACTGTTTGTATGTGATGATGGAGTGCACTATGCCATTGTACTCACACTGCCTGTACGCAATGATGGAGTGCACTATGCCATTGTACTCTCACTGCCTGTATGCAATGATGGAGTGCACTATGCCATTGTACTCTCACTGCTTGTATGCGATGATGGAGTGTACTATGCCATTGTACTCTCACTGTTTGTATGTGATGATGGAGTGCACTATGCCATTGTACTCACACTGCCTGTATGCAATGATGGAGTGCACTATGCCATTGTACTCATACTGCCTGTATGCAATGATGGAGTGTACTATGCCATTGTACTCACACTGCCTGTATGCAATGATGGAGTGCACTATGCCATTGTACTCTCACTGCTTGTATGCGATGATGGAGTGTACTATGCCATTGTACTCACACTGCTTGTATGCAATGATGGAGTGCACTATGCCATTGTACTCACACTGCCTGTATGCGATGATGGAGTGCACTATGCCATTGTACTCACACTGCCTGTATGAGATGATGGAGTGCACTATGCCATTGTACTCACACTGCCTGTATGCAATGATGGAGTGCACTATGCCATTGTACTCACACTGCCTGTATGCGATGATGGAGTGCACTATGCCATTGTACTCACACTGCCTGTATGCGATGATGGAGTGCACTATGCCATTGTACTCACACTGCCTGTATGCAATGATGGAGTGTACAGTGCCATTGTACTCATACTGCCTGTATGCGATGATGGAGTGCACTATGCCATTGTACTCACACTGCCTGTATGCGATGATGGAGTGCACTATGCCATTGTACTCACACTGCCTATATGCAATGATGGAGTGCACTGTGCCATTGTACTCACACTGCCTGTACACAATGATGGAGTGCACTATGCCATTGTACTCACACTGCCTATATGCAATGATGGAGTGCACTATGCCATCGTACTCACACTGCCTGTATGCAATGATGGAGTGCACTATGCCATTGTACTCACACTGCCTGTATGCAATGATGGAGTGCACTATGCCATTGTACTCACACTGCCTGTATGCGATGATGGAGTGTACTATGCCATTGTACTCACACTGCCTGTATGCGATGATGGAGTGCACTATGCCATTGTACTCACACTGCTTGTATGCAATGATGGAGTGCACTATGCCATTGTACTCACACTGCCTGTACGCAATGATGGAGTGCACTATGCCATTGTACTCACACTGCTTGTATGCAATGATGGAGTGCACTATGCCATTGTACTCTCACTGTTTGTATGCAATGATGGAGTGCACTATGCCATTGTACTCACACTGCCTGTATGCAATGATGGAGTGTACAGTGCCATTGTACTCACACTGCCTGTATGCGATGATGGAGTGCACTATGCCATTGTACTCACACTGCTTGTATGCGATGACGGAGTGCACTATGCCATTGTACTCACACTGCCTGTATGCGATGATGGAGTGCACTATGCCATTGTACTCACACTGCCTGTACACAATGATGGAGTGCACTATGCCATTGTACTCTCACTGCCTGTATGCAATGATGGAGTGCACTATGCCATTGTACTCTCACTGCCTGTATGCGATGATGGAGTGTACTATGCCATTGTACTCTCACTGCTTGTATGCGATGATGGAGTGCACTATGCCATTGTACTCACACTGCCTGTATGCAATGATGGAGTGCACTATGCCATTGTACTCACACTGCCTGTATGCGATGATGGAGTGCACTATGCCATTGTACTCACACTGCCTGTATGCAATGATGGAGTGTACTATGCCATTGTACTCACACTGCCTGTATGCAATGATGGAGTGCACTATGCCATTGTACTCACACTGCCTATATGCAATGATGGAGTGCACTATGGCATTGTACTCATACTGCCTGTATGCAATGATGGAGTGCACTATGCCATTGTACTCACACTGCCTGTACGCAATGATGGAGTGCACTATGCCATTGTACTCACACTGCCTGTATGCAATGATGGAGTGCACTATGCCATTGTACTCACACTGTTTGTATGTGATGATGGAGTGCACTATGCCATTGTACTCTCACTGCTTGTATGCAATGATGGAGTGCACTATGCCATTGTACTCACACTGTTTGTATGTGATGATGGAGTGCACTATGCCATTGTACTCTCACTGCTTGTATGCAATGATGGAGTGCACTATGCCATTGTACTCACACTGCCTGTATGCAATGATGGAGTGCACTATGCCATTGTACTCTCACTGCTTGTATGCAATGATGGAGTGCACTATGCCATTGTACTCACACTGCCTGTATGCAATGATGGAGTGCACTATGCCATTGTACTCGCACTGCCTGTATGCAATGATGGAGTGCACTATGCCATTGTACTCACACTGCTTGTATGCAATGATGGAGTGCACTATGCCATTGTACTCTCACTGCTTGTATGCAATGATGGAGTGCACTATGCCATTGTACTCACACTGCCTGTACGCAATGATGGAGTGCACTATGCCATTGTACTCTCACTGCCTGTATGCAATGATGGAGTGTACAGTGCCATTGTACTCACACTGCCTGTACACAATGATGGATTGCACTATGCCATTGTACTCACACTGCCTGTATGCAATGATGGAGTGCACTATGCCATTGTACTCACACTGCCTGTATGCGATGATGGAGTGCACTATGCCATTGTACTCACACTGCCTGTATGCGATGATGGAGTGCACTATGCCATTGTACTCACACTGCTTGTATGCGATGATGGAGTGCACTATGCCATTGTACTCTCACTGCCTGTATGCAATGATGGAGTGCACTATGCCATTGTACTCTCACTGCCTGTATGCAATGGTGGAGTGTACTATGCCATTGTACTCTCACTGCTTGTATGCAATGATGGAGTGCACTATGCCATTGTAATCAAAAACTGGCCATACATGCAGATTACTGTGACTGGGTGATCAGATTTTAACAATGAAAATGGCCTATCTTTGAAAGGTAACGTAATTTGAAAGCGGACGACTGGTCGCTATTAAGGTAAAGGCTGTAGAGAGTGCGCGGGTGAGACGTCTGGTTAGGCACTAAGTTCCTGTTTGCCAAACACCTGAGTTTCTACCCTCAACTGCTCCTTCTTGTAGTCACGTGACCAACTTGACGATGCTGGTTATGCAGACACGAAAGAGGCGGCTGGGGCGGCCTGGGTCGTTGTTGGGGGCGGCCTGGGCCGTTGTTGGGGGCGGCGTGTTCTGTTGTTGGGGTAGCCTGGGCTGTTGTTGGGGCGGCCTGGGCCGTTGTTGGGGGCGGCCTGGCCGTTTTGGGGGGCGGCCTGTTCTGTTGTTGGGGGCGGCCTGTGCCGTTGTTGGGGGCGGCCTGTGCCGTTGTTGGGAGCGGCCTGGGCCGTTGTTGCGTGCGGCCTGGGCCGTTGTTGGGGCCAGCCTGGGCTGTTGGGGGCGGCCTGGCTGTTATTGGTGGCGGTATAATAATGTAGGAACAACATGCGCCTTCATGACATTCCGCCTGGTGTTTCTTTAGTGACAACTTTCCTGCACCTCCGGTTTTGACCTAGTTTAAACCAAAAGATGTCAGGTACAGAAGGTGGCGCCATCTTGGCGGACCGGGGTGCGGGGAATGGTTGCTGAATGATGGCTTCTCTGACCGTGACCCTCCCGAGTACAAAGTATATGGGACCCCACTCCCCGCCCCCACCGCCCCCCGTCGCTCCCCGCCGCCCCGCGCCGGGCAGTCTGACTAGCAGCACGTATTTATAGCAAGAATGCAATGAAAGCGACATTTAGGTGGCGACTCTTGTTACTAAATATCAGTTAATGCGAACAGAATCAATGTAAATGTAGAATGTGTCAGTGCAAGGAGGCAGTCCTTAATTCGGAACAGATGTATTGGTTCTGTCGTACCGCTGTCAGCTGTCACCCCGTGACGCCAGGCTCCGTCCACGGGTCACACGGACCCCCGCATCACTCCACCTGTTTCTGGTCGGTCTCCCCTCCGTCACACCTCCGTCAGACCTCCGTCACAATCCGTCACCCCTACGTCACAATCCGTCTCCCCTCCGCCACACCTCCGTCACAATCTGTCACACCTCCATCACACCTCCGTCACAATCCGTCTCCCCTCCGTCACACCTCCGTCACAACCTGTCACACCTCCGTCACACCTCCATCACAATCCGTCTCCCCTCCATCACACCTCCGTCACAACCTGTCACACCTCCGTCACCCCTTCATCACAATCCGTCCCACCTCCGTCACAACCTATCACACCTCCATCACACCTCCATCACAATCCGTCTCCCCTCCATCACACCTCCGTCACAACCTGTCACACCTCCGTCACCCCTTCATCACAATCCGTCTCTCCTCCTTCACACCTCCGTCACAACCTGTCACACCTCCGTCACACCTCCGTCACAATCCGTCTCCCCTCCGCCACACCTCTGTCACAATCTGTCACACCTCCGTCACACCTCTGTCACAATCCGTCTCCTCTCCGTCACACCTACGTCTCCCCTCCATCTCACCTCCGTCACACTTCCGTCACAATCCGTCACACCTCTACCACACCTCTGTCACTACTTCACACCCAGGTGTGGGACCTGTCACTCACTACTTCACACCTGGGCCCATATGTATAACTCGACGAGCGTAAAGTTGCCTGCACTAACCCCATGCGAAAGCAGGGTTAAAGGTGGGGTTAGGCGCCGATTATGGCCAAATCTATTGAATGCGATAATATTTAACAGAAATACATATGCAATAAGTGAAATTTTATCAATTTAACCCTAAATTCGAACGGTTATTAAGGCTACCGCCGCATTGGCGGCGATATTAATAGTGTTGAATCGACGAATGTAAAGTAAACAAATCGCCGCCGCCGCCTCGACGTCGCTTTCCATACTGTCCAACGTCAACTAAACATCGCCGCTGCCGTCGCCGTCGCCGCCGAATCCACGGCAATATATTATGCCCAAATCTATTCAATGCGACCATATTTAACTGAAGTAGATACGCAATAAGTGAAATTTGATCAATTTAAACCTAAATTCGAAGCGTTATTAAGGCTACTGCCGCATTGGCAGAGATAGTAATAGTGTCGAATCGACGAATGTAAATACGCACACAGGGATTTCACAAATCTATAAATAACTGAAACACTAGCTAACTCGGGCGCGCTTTGGTCACATACATCCTCTGTGACACATTTGGAACTCTGCGGTTAGCTAACCCGGCACCCTCCTTTAACCCTGGTCCGGCTAAAAATTGGCACAAACATATGGGCCCTGGGTGTAGAACCTGTCACTCACCACTTCACACCTCAGAGTAGAACCTGTCACTCACTACTTTACACCCAGGTGTAGAACCTATAACTCAGTACTTCACACCTGGGTGTAGAACCTGTCACTCACTACTTCACACCTCAGAGTAGAACCTGTCACTCATTACTTCACACCCGGGTGTAGAACCTGTCACTCACTACTTCACACCTGGGTGTAGAACCTGTCACTCACTACTTCACACCTTGGTGTAGAACCTGTCACTCATTACTTCACACCCGGGTGTAGAACCTGTCACTCACTACTTCACACCTGAGTGTAGAACCTGTCACTCCCTACTTCACACCTGAGTGTAGAACCTGTCACTCACTACTTTACACCTGGGTGTAGAACCTGTCATTCACTACTTTACACCTGGGTGTAGAACCTATCACTCACGACTTGACACCTGGGTGTAAAACCTGTCACTCACTACTTTACACCTGGGTGTAGAACCTGTCATTCACTACTTCACACCTGGGTGTAGAACCAATCATTCACTACTTTACACCCAGGTGTAGAACCTGTCACTCACTACTTCACACCCAGGTGTAGAACCTATAACTCAGTACTTCACACCTGGGTGTAGAACCTGTCACTCACGACTTGACACCTGGGTGTAAAACCTGTCACTCACTACTTTACACCTGGGTGTAGAACCTGTCATTCACTACTTCACACCTGGGTGTAGAACCTGTCACTCACTACTTCACACCTGAGTGTAGAACCTGTCACTCACTACTTCACACCTGAGTGTAGAACCTGTCACTCACTACTTCACACTTGAGTGTAGAACCTGTCACTCACTACTTTACACCTGGGTGTAGAACCTGTCACTCACTACTTCACACCTGAGTGTAGAACCTGTCACTCACTACTTTACATCCAGGTGTAGAACCTGTCTCTCATTACTTTACACCTGGGTGTAGAACCTGTCACTCACTAATTCACACCTGAGTGTAGAACCTGTCACTCACTACTTTACACCTGGGTGTAGAACCTGTCACTCACTACTTCCCACCTGAGTGTAGAACCTGTCACTCACTACTTCAAACCTGGGTGTAGAACCTGTCACTCACTACTTCACACCAGAATATCGGACCGCTCTGAGATGAAGCTTGAATCTTTCTGTTTGGAGTTTCTTATTAATCCACCACATATGAAGAACTGCCTCGATTTCTATTAATTAAGAGCGGCTAACAGGTCCAATGCCTATTATAGCTGTATCCTATTGATTGATTGATTGATTGAACTTTGGAATTGTCACTTACACTGCAGTCACACTAGGTGTGCGACCACTTTGCGACCACTTTGCGACCACTTTGCGATTCACCGGTCACTGACTTTCTGGCGCACATTTGGTTGCAAGGACGTCGCAAGTGTTGAACCAAAAACCTCCTCTTGACAAAAATGGATGCCTGTTTCATAGGTTGGTGATTCGTTGGGGACGATTTCAACTTGGACCACGCCGCGATTGGTTAGCGATCACTTGGCGATCCGTTGGCTATTAGTTGATGATGAGTTGGTGATCAATTGGAGATTGGTTAGTGAGTGTTCGGGTAGTGGTTGGGGACTGATCTGCAATTGAACGCCAAGCGGTGACAAACCAGTTGCAAATCAGTCCGTCAGCAGTCCCCAACCAATGCCTGACTACTCGCCAACCGACCACCGAGCAATGGACAACCAATCAGCAACTGATTGCCATCATGTCCTCTCTGGTCTGCGGCAGTCGTCAACCGCTTTTTTCTGCGTTATTTTGCTTTGGTTGCACGGAAGTTGGTGGCTTATTGGTCATCTGTGGTCAGAAACTGGTGACAAGCGATGTGTCTGTGGGTTGTGTGTTGACAGATGTTCTCTGGTTAATTACAATAGAAACAGAAGAATCCCAAACCATTCCTCCCAATGTCAACAGGCGGCAGCTCTTTGACATTTCTCCAGCTCACATTGTCCGGTGCCGCCCCCTGTACATCCCGCCAGTAACTAAAGCTGCTGGCTGGACACTTCCGGCCGGTTTCAAACGGCGTGCTTGGTCGTAATGCGAAGCATTATGTTTGATGCGAGGAAAGGAAGAGACCCTCCCCCGCCCCGCGTGTCGCGCTGCCTCCACACCTCGGCCGACCGCGCGACCCGCCGCCTCCTCCCCCCGCCCCCTCCTCTGCCACGCGGCGCTCACACCTCACGCGACCCCCGCTGCTCGCCACCTCTCGCCCTCCCCCCGGCCTGACAGCTTTCGCACCTCCCCTGCTGCCGCCGCCTCCTTCCCCTTATAAGGCCGCCCGCCGGCTCTCCTCAGTCACTCACCTCCCTGCCGTCTCCCTGCCCGCATCAATTTCTGCTTGGACTTTCCACCTCGGACTTTCCACCTCGGACCGCTGCCCAGCCTCAACACAACATGCCTCAAGGGAAGGGTCGTGGACGAAAGAGCTCCCGGGCTGCCCCCCGGACCCCGGGGCCTGCCTCAACACCGCCCCGGGACGAGTCCCCGGCCTCCGCGCCGGCGTCCCCCGCGGCGCCCTCGGACCGCGCCTCGGGCTCCGAGATGTCAATGGTGCTGGAAGCCATGCAGCGCATGCAGATCGAGGCGCGCCAGGCAACGGCAGATCTACACGCCCGGATCGACTCCCTCGGCGCCGGGGAGGGCCGCCCCGCCCCGGAGCGGCCGCTGCCGGCACCGAGACAGCAGGCCGCCCCCCCGCCTCGGGCGCGTGCCACCACTGCAGCCCGGCCCCCGCCGCCGCCTCACGCGAGCCTGCCCGGGGCCGCGCACCCGGAGTACGAGAGGTACCGCCACCTCTCCGCACAAGCATCGCCTACCACGTCCCCGGCCTACCAGGAGGAATCTAGCCGCCACAGCCCCGCATCCGCGGCCGACGCCGTCCGGGAGATACTGGCCTCCGCCGAGGCGCGGCACTCCATCAGACGCCAAGGTATACCAGCAGATTATATATTTCCGTCTGATCTAGTTAAGCGAGGGGCAGAGAGGAAGCCGGTGAAACGAGGGGAGGCGACGAAGGACGAATACACCCTCGCCCTCCTCACCCTCATCGACCACCCCGACTTCCCCGCCCACTCCGCCCAGGGACTTCACCATCACCACCTCGCGGTATGCCGGGATAACTTGATATACCCGTGGACTACCGTCCGCCGATATTCAGAGAGTGTGTTCACTGCTATCGCGGACGGAAGCCTCCCCCACGGGTGGCACGACCCGGTGGCCCTAAACCTCCTTAGACTGGAGTGCCTATCCATGCCCGCCCAGCCCGCCACCACCCAGCCACGCCCGCTCGACCCCGCTAGACCCCGACCCCAGCCCCGCGCCCACACCGACACCCGCGTAGCATACTGTAAAGACACCCACGGGGCTTTGTGCTATGCCTGGAACCGGGACCCCAGCTCATGTACCCAGGCTGCCCCGGGGGAGGTCCATGGCCAAGGGGCCTCCAGGATGCGCCACGCTTGCGCCTATTGCGCAAACGTACGGAAAATGCTCACCGTTCACAGTGAGGAGGCCTGCCTCGCCAAGCGTGCACGTGCGGCGGCACCCGCCTCCCCGGATTTTTAAAAAGCCGGCACCTCCAGCCCGGCCCGGAGGTCCCTAACCGGCCCACTAACCACCACGCCGCCCCCCGAACCTTCTCCAGGCCTCCCGACATCAGCCTCCTCAACACTGCCCCTTCGCCCGAGGCGCGTCTTAACCGCCGCCCCGGCACTGCCGCGCCCACCGGCAGCCACCTCCCTCACGGGCCCCAGCGCCCCCTCAGCAAGGCTCCCATCGCCACCCTAAGCACTGCCCCGCTGCCCGAGGCGCGGCCTGACCACCGCCTCGGCACGGACGTACCCTCCGGCAACCGCCCCCTCCTCGGGCCCCAGCGCCCCCTCAGTAAGGCTCCCACCGCCACCCGGCGCCAGTCGCCCATCACCCCCGACCCTGAAGACCACCTCGACCCAGGCGACACCGCCTTCCTCTGCCCCCCTGACCCTCCCCCCGACCCCGCCCCTCCCCCCGCCCCCCCCGACCCCGACCCTCCCCCCACCGCCCACGCCTTTTCCGCCCCCCTCGCCCGCCCCCGCCGCACCTCCTCACCCTCCCCCCGCCCTCAGACCCACCCCCCCCCCAGCCTCCCTAGATGAGCCCACCATCGACGTCATCGACCCCGACCTCCAGGCTACCCTCCCCGCAGCCCCCTCCTGCGGCCCCACCCCCTCCCACTACCGCCCCACCATCCTTGCCTCCTGGCCCCACACCTCCGGTGAGGCGTGGGACCGCTACCCTACCCTCCGTCACACCTACACCGCCCTCCGGGAAGCGGGCCTCCCTAATTTTTTGGCCGCCCGCATTCCCCTCCCCTCAGGCCTCCACATCCCTGCCTGGCGCTCCCGCCTCCAGGACTACCCCGACCGGGCCGTCCTGGACCTCCTCGAATTCGGGTTCCCCGCAAACTACTCTGCCCCTACCCTCCCTCGCCCCTCATTTACCAACCACCGCGAGCCTCCCGAATTCCTCCCCCACATCCAGGCTTTCGTTGAGACCGAGCTTGCCCTCGGCGCCCTCATCGGCCCCTTTTACGTCCCCCCCTTTTCCCCCTGGACGCAGGTCTCCCCCATGATGACCCGCCCCAAGTCCGACTCTGGCAAGAGGCGGGTCATCGTCGACCTGTCGTATCCCCGAGGCGCCAGCGTCAACTCCGGCATCCCCCGCCGCGAATACCTCGGGGAACCTCACGCCTACACCCTCCCGTCCGTCGCCGACGTGGGCCGCCGCCTGATATCCGAGGGCGTTGGGGCCTACGCCTGGTCGGCGGACATATCCCGGGCCTACCGCCAGCTCCGGGCCGACCCCCTCTCCTGCCCGCTCTTCGGGATATGTCTCAACGGGGCAACCTATATCGACCTCGCCCTCCCCTTCGGCTGCCGCTCCTCGGGCGCGGCCTGCGACCGTGTCACCTCGGCGGTGGCCTGGATCCTTCGGCGCGAGGGCTTCCACGCCCTCGTCTACGTCGATGATTTTATCGGGTGCGAGGGCTCCTACCTGAAGGCCTGCAAGGCCTTTGATGCCTTCCTCGCCCTCACCACAGCCCTCGGCCTCGACGTGGCACCCGGAAAGTGTCACCCCCCCGCTGTCCGCCTCCTCTGGCTCGGGTTCGCCCTCGACAGCGAGGCCATGACCATCCGGGTCGCCCCCGAAAAGATCCAGGCCCTCGTCGACGACTGCGAGGCCCGCATCGCCCGCCCCACCCTCGGGAAGCAGGAGCTCCAGAGTCTCCTGGGGCGCCTCAACCACGTGAGCAGCTGCGTACTCCCCGGCCGGAAGTTCATGGCCCGGCTCCTCGGGGCGCTGCGCAGCTGCCTCGGGGCCCCCCACCCTCACCCTCACCGACGATGCCCTCCGGGACCTGAGATGGTTCGCCGCCTACGGTCGAATATCCAACGGCCTCCACCTTCTCCGTGCTCCCGAGGGCCGTCGCTGGGTGATCGAGTGTGACTCCTGCCTCACCGGGGGCGGGGCCTTCTCCCCCACCCACTACTACGCCCGAGGGTATTCCAAGGCTTTCCAGGCGCGGTTCCCGACTATCCACGAGCTGGAGGCGGTCAACCTCGTCGTTGCCCTCCGCGCCCTCCTCCCGGACGACGTCGCGGGGGCGACGGTGTTGATCAACACCGACAACATGGCCTCCGCCCTCGCGCTCGAGTCGGGGCGCGCCCGAGACGCTACTCTCGGGACCTGCGCGCGGGAGCTCTGGCTGATTGCGGCCACGGGCTCCTTCGACCTGCGCATCATCCACAAGCCCGGGGCGGTCCTCCTCCTCGCCGATGCCCTCAGCCGCGCCCACCTGCCGGGCCCCTGGGAGGCGACGGCCCGCAGCGAGGTGGCCCGCCTCGGGCTCCTTCCAACCAACACCACCCATGACGCCTTCCCCTTTTTCCCTGGCCTCTAGGTTTCCCGCCCGAGGAAGTAGCCGCCGTTCTCCCGCTTCCGTGCCGCCTCCCTCGCCCCGGCGACCTGGAAGAACCGCCGTCGCCAGGCCGAGGACTTCGTCACCTTCGCGGTGGCCCGAGGTGTGGACCCCCTCGCACCCACGCCCTTCGACGTGGCCGCCTTCACTGCCGCCCTCTTCCTCCGGGGGCGCGCGCTCGCCTCCGTGAAAAACACCGTCTCGGGCGCCCGCTCCTGGGTCGAGGGCGCCGGGGGCCTCACCTCGGGCTTTGACGCACGCCTGCCCAAGGACGTCTGCCGAGGAGGGGAACGGGCCTCTACCCACGTCCAGCGGCAGGCGCCCCCCCCTCTCCCCGCAGCAGCTCGCCCTCGCCGTCAACCATCTCTCCCGAGCGGGCCCCGCCTCCCTCGTCCCTCGGGCCGCGCTCCTCCTCGGGTACTTCGGGATGCTGCGCCAGTCCAACCTGCTGGCCCCGAGTCCCGAGGGGTGGGGCGGCCCCCATACCCTGACCCGCGACGACGTCCGCTCCGCGCCCGGAGGGCTCCGCCTGCAGATTAGAAGCTCCAAGACTATCTCCAGCCCCTCGGGCGCGGTCGCCCTCTTCGTCCCTGCCATCCCGGGCTCCGCCCTCTGCCCCGTCGCGGCCTGGCTCGGAGCCACCGCCCTCTGCCCCGCTGCTCCGGACGCACCCGCCTTCATGATGCCCTCCGGCCGGCCCCTCGACCCGCGCTCCCTCACCGCGCTGCTACGAGGGGCCCTCGCCGCCCAAGGGGTGCCGAGGCCCGAGGACTTCACGCTCCACAGCCTCCGCCGAGGGGCCGCCCAGGCCTGCCAACGCGCCGGGGTGCCCCTCGCCGAGATCATGGCGCAAGGCACCTGGACCTCGGCGGCCGTTCACGCCTACGTGCCCCGCCTCGCACCCTCGGGCGCCCCTCGAGCCCTCTCCGCTTTGGTGGAGGGCTCCTCGGCACCCCCTCACTCCACTGACAATTCATACCACATGAACTTTTGATTTATCTACTCATATTACTTATCTACTTGACATTGTTCTATCTTACATTGTTTACTTGCCTTTGCTCCTTACGAGCTCTCTATTGTTCCTCTGTTGTTTACCCTGTATGTTCCTCTGAGGCGTCAATAAAGCGCCTCTTTTTCCACACCCGCCTTGCCTTCTTCCTTTTCGCGCATCGGTCGTAATGCGAAGCATTACGTTTGATGCGAGGAAAGGAAGAGACCCTCCCCCGCCCCGCGTGTCGCGCTGCCTCCACACCTCGGCCGACCGCGCGACCCGCCGCCTCCTCCCCCCGCCCCCTCTTCTGTCACGCGGCGCTCACACCTCACGCGACCCTCGCTGCTCGCCACCTCTCGCCCTCCCCCGGCCTGACAGCTTTCGCACCTCCCCTGCTGCCGCCGCCTCCTTCCCCTTATAAGGCCGCCCGCCGGCTCTCCTCAGTCACTCACCTCCCTGCCGTCTCCCTGCCCGCATCAATTTCTCCACCCACCCACCCAACTCTTCCCTTTCTCCCTCCTTACTGGTGGAGGGCTCCTCGGCACCCCCTCACTCCACTGACAATTCATACCACATGAACTTTTGATTTATCTACTCATATTACTTATCTACTTGACATTGTTCTATCTTACATTGTTTACTTGCCTTTGCTCCTTACGAGCTCTCTATTGTTCCTCTGTTGTTTACCCTGTATGTTCCTCTGAGGCGTCAATAAAGCGCCTTTTTTTCCACACCCGCCTTGCCTTCTTCCTTTTCGCGCATCAGATTAAGTCCACCCAAGCAATTTGCCACATACCTCTCAGCGTCCGGGCGCCTGTGGACAAACCGAGCTCTCAGGGACAGCAGGTTCCGCTACGATCACTGCCATCTTATCTACGCCCGATCAACGGGACTCCAACCCAATTGTCGCGTGGTGTACGGCGACCATGGATGTACGGCGCTGAGCCCGCTTTGAAACCGCCACCCGAGACGGAGGCGGCAGCTAGCGTCGACTCAGGGGCAGCTGCACTTATGCCTTATAGATTTAGATAATAGCCGTCGCCCCACCCCTACCCCCTCCCCCACCCACCCCACCCCTACCCCCACACCCCTACCCCCACACACCCCACACCCACACCCACCCTCAGCCATAAACTACCCGAACCAATGGGAGTGTTGCTGGTCTGAGTGACCTGGTGACCCGTGTTAGCCTTTGCTGACGTCATGGGGACAGCCAAGTATACGTTAGAAGGCGAGTAAGTTGACCTCTCCCCCTCCCCTCCTCCCCTTCCCTGCCCCCCTCCCCTCACCACCCTCCCCTCCCCTCCCCTCCCCTTCCTCTCCCCTCCCCTCCCTCCCTCCCTCCCATGGAACGCCTTTTGTATCGCTGTGACAGCTTGTACAATCACAACGAAGCCGGGATGCACAGCTGTATAAAGACTGTATAAAGGTACCAGCGTGTATATAGACCACCAGGTACCAGCGTGCATATAGACCACCAGGTACCAGCGTGTATATATGCCACCAGGTACCAGCGTGTATATAGACCACCAGGTACCAGCGTGTATATAGACCATCAGGTACCAGCGTGTATATAGACCACCAGGTACCAGCGTGTATATAGACCAGCAGGTACCAGCGTGTATACAGACCACCAGGTACCAGCGTGTATATAGAACACCAGGTACCAGCGTGTATGTAGACCACCAGGTACGAGCGTGGACATAGACCACCAGGTACAGCGTGTAGATAGAACACCAGGTACCAGCATGGACATAGACCACCAGGTACCAGCGTATTCAGTAGACACACTGTATTCAGTACACCCCCTGTATACAGTAGATACCCTGTATTCAGTAGACACCCTGTATTCAGTACACAACCTGTATTCAGTAGACACCGTGGATCCAATAGATACCCTGTATTCAGTAGACACCCCATATGCAATAGACACCCTGTATTCAGTACACACCCTGTATACAGTAGACACCCTGTATTCAGTAGGCACCTTGTTTTCAGTAGACACCCTGTATTCAGTCGACACCCTGTATTAAGTAGACTTAAGTCCACCCAAGCAGTAGACATGTTGTATTCAGTAGACTCCCTGTATTTAGTGGACAACCTGTATTAAGTAGACACCTTGTATTCAGTAAACATCCTGTATTCAGTAAACACCTTGTATTCAGTAAACATCCTGTATTCAGTAAACACCTTGTATTCAGGAGACACTCTGTATTCAGTAGACACTCGGTATTCAGTATACACCCTGTATAAAGTAGACACCCTGTATTCAGTACACACCCTGTATTTAGTAGACACCCTGTATTCAGTACACACCCTGTATTCAGTGGACACCTCGTATTCAGTAGACATTCAGTATTCATTAGACACACTGTATTCAGTAGACACCCTGTATTCAGTACACACCCTGTATTCAGTACACACCCTGTATTTAGTAGACACCCTGTATTCAGTACACACCTTGTATTCAGTAGACACCTTGTGTTCAGTAGACACTCTGTATTCAGTAGACACTCTGTATTCAGTAGACACCCTGTATTCAGGAGACACCCTGTATTCAGTGGACACCCTGCATCAAGTAGACACCTTATATCCAGTAGACACCCTCTATTCAGTAGAAACCCTGTATTCAGTACACACATTGTATTCAGTAGAAACCCTGTATACTGTAATATATGTACGTATGCTGATACACGCCGGGACCCAGATATAACTGGAATGTAACTAAGACAGCGAGAGGTTCAATAAAGTCAGTCGTTAACTTGAAGTCACCGTGTCGTGTCGACTCGTATCTTACATGGTGTCAGATGTGGTTTACCTAACAAGGAGTAATGGCACTTTCAGGACTAAAACCCCCACTGCCGTTAAACTTGGAAGGTAATATTAACCTGAACTGGACACAATGGATCGACTCATATAGGATTTACGCAGTGGCAGCAGGGATAGCAGCAAAGTCTGAGCGGGTTCAGTGTTGCGTATTCCTTCACGTAGCAGGAACGGAGGCTCAGAAGACATAGAACATTCAACATCGCAGAGGAAAACAGGGACAAAATTACGGTGCTGATAGAAAAGTTCAAGGTTTATTGCGAAGGTAAAACCAACATTACTATAGTAAGATATCAATTTAATACGCTGAACCAAACAACAGAGTCGATGGACACATATCTGAGAAATCTGCGAAACCGTGTTTCATATTGCCAGTACGGATCATTAGAAGAATCACTGTTATGTGACCGGATAGTCTGCGGGATAAAATGTAAAACTTTACGGGATCGTCTGTTGCAGACAAGTAATTTATCCCTGGAAATGTGTGTCAATTTGTGTCGTTTAAGTGAACACAAATCGGAATTAGTAAGTGACAGTTCATCTTATGTAGCGACGGAGACCGTCGACGCAATTTCAAAACGTGATGGTGACGTGACGTCACACCGACGGCCGGAACCATGGAAACGGAGGTCACAAATGCAGGCGCGCCATACAAATACATTCACGTCTCCGTGCGGAAATTGTGGATATCAACATTACCAGAATCGTTGTCCAGCCCGAGATAAACAGTGCTCCGGATGCGGGAAGACGGGACACTTCATCAAAATGTGCAGGAGACGTGAGCAGAGAAACACCGCGGTGAATGAAGTTACTATGAATCGTCGATGCGATTTGGACGAATGGGAGGATGGATACGACGACAACAACACGCACGACCTGTTCGTCGGTGCGTTAAACAATGACACCGAGCAGCCCGGCAGGCTTTGGTACACGACAGTACAATTTAACGACGTGATAGTGGAATTTAAACTGGACACGGGATCACAGGCAAATATAATTACAAGGGAATTGTATGGCAAGATAGGGGGGTTGACCCTATCTCCGCCTACATGCAATCTCGTCACATATACAGGACAACGAATCCAGCCAATGGGAGAGACGATGATCGCCGTACGTGGCCAAAGGTTCAAGTTTCAAGTAACAGACAAGGGAAACCCTCTTCTTGGGATGAGTGCTTGTGTTGCACTGAACCTAATTAGAAGGGTGGACTGTGTATCCGATGTCTCAGATCAAGGGGAGAAAGCTACAAACTTGGTAAATATATACACTGATGTATTCAAAGGCATTGGAAAAATAAAAGTTGACGCGCATATTCATGTAGATAAAAATGTTTCCCCTGTCATTGATGCTCCGAGGCGCATTCCGCATGCTATTATTTCAGAGGTACGTAAAGAATTAGACAGAATGTTAGGATTGGGTGTTATAAAGAAACAAACAGAACCAACTCCATGGGTTAGCTCGATCACCATTGAGAGGAAACCAGGAAAGATTAGAATATGCCTAGATCCGACTAAGTTAAATAAAGCTATCTTAAGAGGCCCATATCCGACATGCACTATCGAAGAGGTTGTTGCTAGTACGCATGGAGCACGATATTTTTCGGTGCTTGATGCTAACAGCGGATACTGGCAGATACATTTAGATAGGGAGAGTTCTGACCTGTGCACATTCAATAGCCCATGGGGTAGATATCGTTTTACTAGATTACCTTTTGGCATCAAAACGGCTGGTGATATTTTCATTGAGGAAATGAACGACATACTGGGAGATTTGAAGGGAGTAAATGTAATTACAGATGACATTCTAGTATATGGTCACACTGTGCAAGAACATGATAGTCGACTTCGGGCAGTTTTAGACAGAGCCAGGAAATTTAACCTTACCCTTAATCCCAAGAAATCTAAGATATGTCAGTATCAAGTCAACTATGTATGTCATTTACTGACGTCTGAAGGGGTGTCACCTAGTAAAGAAAGAGTACAAGCTATCGTTGACATGCCAGCGCCCAGGGATAAAAAGGCTATACAATGGTTCTTAGGGATGGTGGGTTACGTCAATAAATTCATCCCTAACATGGCGGACATTGCCAAACCATTGCGTACTGTTCTCGGCAAAGATGTGGCTTGGCACTGGCAACAAGAACAGATAGATGCTTTTGCAAAACTCAAACAGTTACTAACCAAGGCCCCTGTGTTAAAATATTTTGATGTGAATGCAGATATAGTTTTGCAAGTTGATGCGTCTAAATCAGGTCTAGGTGCCACTTTGTTTCAAGACAATAAACCTGTGGCCATGGCGTCAAAGGCTTTAAATAGCACACAATCTAATTATGCTGTAATCGAAAAAGAATTACTGGCCATATGTTTCGGATGTACAAAATTCCATGAGTATATATTCGGCAAAGAGGTGACAGTCCAAACAGACCATAAACCGCTGGTAGCAATTATGAATAAGTCCATCCATACGTTGTCTTCGAGGATGCAGCGTATGAGGATGAGGCTCCAGAACTATAACATCAAAGTCATACACATTAAAGGCACGCTGATGTACTTTGCAGACGCGCTATCCAGGGCACACACCACCTTAACTTCACCTGAAAACTTATTCGATGATGACTTCACGGTGGCAGAGATTCAATTGGGAACTGGTAGTATGTCACAATTAAGGCAGGAGGTAAGAAAGACGATACGTTGCAGAAAATCAGTTACCTGGCACTGCACGGTTGGCCCAATAGTCAGCGTAATCTCAGCCGCGAAGTCAAACCGTTTTTTATGTGCCGTAGTGAAATCACAATCCATAACGACCTCGTGTTAAAGGGTAATCGGCTTGTTATACCATGTTCATTACAGCCTGACATGCTGCACAAATTGCATGAGTCCCACTTAGGTGTCGTCCGAAGTAAACAATTGGCTCGGGACACGGTATTTTGGCCCGGGTTAGGGAGTCAATTAGAGGACATTGTGTCGCGGTGCCAAATTTGTCAGGAATACAGAAACGCACAACATTCAGAACCGCTAGAAAGTCATCACATACCATGTATTCCTTATCATAAAGTAGGAGTGGATTTGTTTATGTTAGACCATAGGAATTTTATTGTAATAGTAGATTACTACTCTAAATTCCCTGAGGTAATTGAACTAGCAACCACAACTAGTAAGGCTATCATACACACATTGAAACAAACATTTTGCAGATACGGGATCCCAAAGATTGTGGTGTCTGACAATGGGCCGCAATTTAGTAGCGCTGAATACCTGCAATTTGCTAAAGAATATGACTTTCAGACCAGTTTTTCGAGTCCGCTGTTCCCTCAAAGCAATGGACAGGCGGAACGATATGTTCAAACTGTTAAACGATTGATAAAGAAGGCCATGTTAGATGGTAATGATCCGCACATTGCTTTATTAAATTACAGAAATACGACATTACAGGGCATAGGTGCTTCTCCGGCACAACTCCTCATGTCGCGCAGGTTGAGGAGTAAATTACCTATGCTAACGACACAGCTGCAGCCAAAGTGTCAATTACCTAAGAAGGTTGAATTAAATAAAGTACAGAATAATCAGAAAAGATACTTTGATAAACATGCCGGTCAGGAACACGTAGAATTGTGTGAAGGCGACCACGTACAATATTTACATCACACTGGGAAGTGGGCTACGGGAATAATCGCTGTAGCACAAAAGCCTGGCCATAGGGATTATCAAATATTGAATGTGCAGAACAACATCATACGCAGAAATCGCAGACATATATTCAAAACACAAAAAGACGACATTCGGCATACCACAAACATCCCTAAGGACGTCATAGATAACAGGCATGTGCAACAGGATGTAACAAAACAAATTCCATACAAAACACGTTATGGTAGGATCATTCGCCCAGTCCCTAGCTTTCAGATAAAATGATGTGTTTAGTTTGCTATGCAGATTGGGTGTTGGGGCATGTTGTTGTACCTTCTTAACTTGTTATGTGTTATTCGATTGTATAACTCTTCAGTTACGCCATCGATGCATGCATAATGATGCTAGTGTTAAAACTGAACATGTCATAACATTAATAAATACATGTGGAATAAAGAGTGATCAATGTATATGTATATATAATTATTATCAAATCATCGAAAGTAGAGTTAAATATCAATGCTTGCAAGTGAATAATGTTAGATTTAAGTTAAGCGGCTATTTCACCATTACCCATTATCGAATCAGCGAGATTGTAATTAAATATACATGTCGTACCATTGTGAGGACATGTAGCAAAGGGGAGCGTCATTGTAGATGTATAAAGAATTGTTATCAAGTCATCGAGGATAGAAGTGAGGGTAAATGCATTCAGGTGAATAGTGTAGATTTAATCTAAGCAGCTATTTCAACGGTATCCATCCGAATGGGTGGCTAAACATATTGCGTGTAAGTGGTTAAAGTATGGGTGGGGGAACTAAGTCATGTTGTCAGTTAGTAAGTTATGTTGGTGCTTATGTTAAGTGTTCAAGTGTATTCAAGTGCATTGGAAGGGAGATGTAATATATGTACGTATGCTGATACACGCCGGGACCCAGATATAACTGGAATGTAACTAAGACAACGAGAGGTTCAATAAAGTCAGTCGTTAACTTGAAGTCACCGTGTCGTGTCGACTCGTATCTTACATATACAGTAGCTACCCTCTATTCAGTAGGCACCCTGTATTAAGTAGACACGCTGTATTCAGTAGACTCTCTGTATTCACTAGACACCCTGTATTCAGTAGACACCTTGCATTCAGTAGATGCCCTGTATTCAATAGATGCCTGTTTAGTAGACACCTTTTATTCAGTTGACACCCTGTATTCAGTAAACACCCTGTATTCAACAGGCACCCTCTATTCAGAAGACACCTCATAAGTTATATTCAGAAGACACCATGTATTTACCAGACACTCTGTAATTCAGTTAACACCTTATGTTTAGTGGAGACCCTGTTTTCAGTAGACACCCTGTATTCAGTAGACACCCTGTGTCCAATATAAACCCTTTCAGTAGACAACTTGTATTCAGTTGACACCCTGCATTCAGTCGACATCCTGAATTCAACAGGCACCCTGTATTCAGATGACACCTTCTAAATTATATTCAGTAGACACCCTGTATTCAACAGGCACCCTGTATTCAGTAGATACCTTATAAGTTATATCCAGTAGACACCATGTATTCAACAGACACCCTGTATTCAGTAAGCACCCTGTATTTAATAGACACCTTGTATTCAGTTGACACCTTGCATTCGAGTTGGTACAGGATGATACAGTGCAATACATGTTGTTATATTGGAGGAACAAAGACAAAGTCGATATTAGCTTTTCGTTGGTTTATTTCATAAATAAGAGAATATATATTTAAAATCGAATGCAGTAAGTACGTGTAAACACCTCGCTACTCTACTTCACGCGGTGCAAGGTGCCAAGTTCGGTACTAGTGCATTGACTAGTAGATTGAGACAGCATATATCAAGAGAATAATGAGTACATTTGTCACCTCAGCCCTTTGGGCATCTACTTTGAGACTTTCAGGTTCTAATTAGTTCATCGTCTATACACCTGGATGTAACACATTCAAGTTGTAATTAGTTCATTGAAATTACACCTGAATGCAACACTTTCGGGTTTTACTTAGCTTCTCAAGAATACAACTGAATGTACCTCTTTCAGGTTCTAACTGGGTAATCGAGTATAAACCTGAATGTACAGATTCAGGTTCTAATTAATTCACCAAGTATACACCTGATTGTACAGTTTCAGGTTCTAATTAGTTCATTGTACATACACCTGAATGTACAGTTTCAGGTTCTAATTAGTTTATCGAGTATACACTGAAATGTAACACTTTCAGGTACTACTGAGTTCATCGTATATACACCTGGATGTAACACTTTCAGGTTCTAATTAATTCATCAAGCATACACCTAAATGTAACACTTTCATGTTATAATTAGTTCATCGTTTATACACCTGAATGTAACACTTTCATGTTCTAATTAGTTCATCGTTTATACACTTGAATGTAGACTTTCACGTTCTAATAAATTCATCAAGTATACACTTAAATGTAACACTTTCAGATTCTAATTAGTTCATCATATATACACCTGGATGTACAGTTTCAGGTTCTAATTAGTTCACCAAGTATACACTTAAATGTAACACTTTCATGTTCTAATTAGTTCATCGTTTATACACCTGAATGTAACACTTTCAGGTTCTAATTACTTCATCGTTTATACACTTGAATGTAGACTTTCAGGTTCTAATAAATTCATCAAGTATACACTTAAATGTTACACTTTCAGGTTCTAATTAGTTCATAGTTTATACACCTGGATGTAACACTTTCAGGTTCTAATTAGTTCATCAAGTATACACTTAAATGTAACACTTTCAGGTTCTAATTAGTGCATCGTATATACACCTGGATGTAACACTTTCATGTTCTAATTAGTTCATCGAGTATACACTTAAATGTAACGCTTTCAGATTCTAATTAGTTCATCGTATATACACCTGGATGTAACACTTTCATGTTCTAATTAGTTCATCGTTTATACACCTGAATGTAACACTTTCAGGTTCTATTTAGTTCATCGTATATACACCTGAATGTAACACTTTCAGATTCTAAATAGTTCATCATACATACACCTGGATGTACAGTTTCAGGTTCTAATTAGTTTATCGAATATACACTTAAATGTAACACTTTCATGTTCTAATTAGTTCATCGTTTATACACCTGCATGTAACACTTTCATGTTCTAATTAGTTCATCATATATACATTTGAATGTAGACTTTCAGGTTCTAATTAATTCATCAAGTGTACACTTAAATGTAATACTTTCAGGTTCTAATTAGTTCATCGTATATACACCTGGATGTACAGTTTCAGGTTCTAATTAGTTCACCAAGTATACATCTGAATGTAACACATTCAGGTTCTAATTACATATAGTTCTAGCTTATCCCTGCCTGTAACACTTTCAGTTTCAGGTTCTAATTAGTTCACCAAGTATACATCTGAATGTAACACATTCAGGTTCTAATTACATATAGTTCTAGCTTATCCCTGCCTGTAACACTTTCAGTTTCAGGTTCTAATTAGCTCCGATATACACCTGGATATACTGATTGCAGGTTCTAGTTGGTTCGTCAAGTACACACCTGAACCATGGTACTAGAGCTTCTGATGAGGACGCCGCACGAACCAGCTTCAGAAGGAGATTGGAAGTAAACACTTGGTCATGCCGTCTGTTTGGTGACGCGTGCATGTCCACATAGTGGGTAAGTGAGAATCACATCACATCTCTACTGGACCTCGCACCTCAGACGTGCCGACATCGGGCCCCGGTCATGGACATGTGACCCAGGAACGATTAATACTTTTATTTTTTATCAGCAGGAATATAACACGTAATTAAACAGCGAGAACGAAATTAAGGGTCTATCCGCATGAGAATCGAACGTGGCGATTAGTGGTATGTAATACTAGAAGAGAAGCCTTTGGGAGGGTGACGAAATCAATAAGAGGACCGTGTGGTAAGAGCAGCTGAATGGAGAACCTTCAAAGGGAAATTGGCGAAGTGTAGCTGGTAACATTTAGGGGATGCTATCGGTACTATGCAGGACTGTGGTGTGGTGTAAAGGACTGTGGTATGGTGCATAGGACTGTGGTATGGTGTACAGGACTGTGGTATGGTGTACAGGACTGCGGTGTGGTGTAAAGGACTGTGGTATGGTGTATAGGACTGTGGCATGGTGTACATTACTGTGGTATGGTGTATAGGACTGTGGTATGGTGTACAGGACTGTGATATGGTGTACATGAATGTGGTATGGTGTACATGACTGTGGTATGGTGCATAGGACTGTGGAATGGTGTACAGGACTGTGGTATGGTGTATAGGACTGTGGTATGGTGTACAGGAATGTGGTATAGTGTATAGGAAGGTTGTATGGTGTACATTACTGGGGTATGGTGTATAGGAATAGTGTATGGTGTACAGGACTGTGGTATGATGTACATGATTGTGGTATGGTGTACATGACTGTGTTATGGTGCATAGGACGGTGGTATGGTGTACAGGACTGTGGTATGGTGTATAGGACTGCGGTATGGTGTACATGACTGTGGTATAGTGAACAAGACTGTGGTATGGTGTATAGGAATGTGGTATGGTGCATAGGACTGTGGTATGGTGTACAGGACTGCGGTGTGGTGTAAAGGACTGTGGTATGGTGTCTAGGACTGTGGTATGGTTTATAGGACTGTGGTACGGTGTACATGATTGTGGTATGGTGTATAGGACTGTGGTATGGTGTACAGGACTGTGGTATGGTGTACATGACTGTGGTATGGTGTACATGACTGGTATGGTGTACAGGACTGTGGTATGGTGTATAGGACTGTGGTATGGTGTGCATGACTGTGGTATGGTGCATAGGACTGTGGTATGGTGCATAGGACTGTGCTATGCTGCATAGGACTGTGATATAGTGCACAGGACTGCGGTGTGGTGCATATGACTGTAGTATGGTGTACAGGACTGTGGTATGGTGTATTGGACTGTGGTATGGTGTACATGACTGTTGTATAGTGTATATAACTGTGGTATGGTGTATTGGACTGTGGTATGGTGTACAGGACTGCGGCGTGGTCTAAAGGAATGTGGTACGGTGCATAGGACTGTGGTATGGTGTACATGACTGTGGTATGGTGTATAGGACTGTGGTATGGTGTTCAGGACTGTGGTATGGGGTATAGGACTGTGGTATGGTGTACATTACTGTGGTATGGTGTATAGGACTGTGGTATGGTGTATATAACTGTGGTATGGTGTACAGGACTGCGGATTGGTGTAAAGGATTGTGGTATAGTGTATAGGACTGTGGTATGGTGCATAGGACTGTGAGGTGGTGTACAGGACTGTGGTCTGGTGTACAGGACTGTGGTATGGTGCATAGGACTGTGGCATGGTGTGCAGGACTGTGGTGTGGTGTACAGGACTGTTGTGTGGTGTACAGGACTGTGGTGTGGTGTACATGACTGTGGTATGGTGCATAGGACTGTGGTATGGTGCATAAGAATGTGGTATGGTGCACAGGACTGTGGTATGGTGTATAGAACTGTGGGGTGGTGTACAGGACTGTGGTATGGTGTATAGGACTGCGGTGTGGTGTACAGGACTGTGGTGTGGTGTACAGGACTGTGGTATGGTGCATAGGACTGTGGTATGGTGTATATTACTGCAGTGTGATGTACAGGACTGTGGTATGGTGTATAGGACTGTTGTGTGGTGTACATGACTGCAGTGTGGTGTACAGGACTGTGGTGTGGTGTACAAGACTGTAGTGTAATGTACAGGAATGTGGTATGGTGTACACGACTTTGGTGTGGTGTACAGGACTGCGGTGTGGTGTAAAGGACTTGGGTATGGTGCATAGGACTGTGGTATGGTGTACAGGATTGTGGTATGGTGTATAGAACTGTGGTATGGTGTATAGGACTGTGGTATGGTATACAGGACTGTGGTGTGGTGTACATTGCTGTTGTATGGTGCATAGGACTGTGGTATGGTGTACAGGACTGTGGTGTGATGTACATGACTGTGGTATGGTGCATAGGACTGTGGTATGGTGTATAGGACTGTGGTGTTGTGTACAGGACTGTGGTGTGGTGTACATGACTCTGATGTGGTGTACAGGACTGTAGTGTGGTGTACAAGAATGTGGTATGGTGTACAGTACTGTGCTGTGGTTTATAGGACTGTGGTATGGTGTATCGGACTGTGCTATGGTGAATAGGACTGTGCTATGGTGCACAGGACTGTGGTGGGGTGTACATGACTGTAGTGTGATATGGTGCATAGGACTGTGGTATGGTGTACAGGACTGTGGTGTGGTGTATAGGACTGTGGTATGGTGCATAGGACTGTGGTTTGGAGTATAGGACTGTGGTGTGGTGTACATGACTGTGGTGCGGTGTCAATGACTGTGGTGTGGTGCATAGGACTGTGGTATGGTGTATAGGATTGTGGTATGGTGTACAGGACTGTAGTGTGGTGTACAGAACTGTGGTTAGGTCTACAGGACTGTAGCGTGGTGTACAGGACTGTGGTATGGTTATAGGACTGTGCTATGGTGTATAGGACTGTGGTATGGTGTACAGGGCTGTGGTATGGTGAATATGACTGTGGTACGGTGCATAGGAATGTGGTATGGTGTAGAGGACTGCAGTGTCGTGTACAGGACTGTGGGATGGTGTATATGACTGTCGTATGGTGTATAGGACTGTGGTATGGTGTACCGGACTGGGGTATGGTGTATAGGACTGTGGTATGGTGGATAGTACTGTGGCATGGTGTACAGGACGGTGGTGTGGTGTACAGGACGGCAGTGTGGTGTACAGGACTGTGGTGTGGTGTACAAGACTGTAGTGTAATGTACAGGAATGTGGTATGGTGTACAGGACTCTCGTGCGGTGTACAGGACTGTGGTATGGTGTATAGGACTGTGGTATGGTGCATAGGACTGTGGGATGGTGTACAGGACTGTGGTATGGTGCATAGGACTGTGGTATGGTGCATAGGACTGTGGTATGGTGATACAGGACTGTGGTGTGGTGTACATGACTGTGGTATGTTGTATAGGACTGTGGTATGGTGCATAGGAATGTGGTATGGTGCATAGGACTGTGGTCTGGTGTACATGATTGTGGTGTGGTGTACAGGACTGTAGTGTGGTATACAGGACTGTGGTATGGTGTATAGGATTGTGGTATGGTGTACAGGACTGTGGTGTGGTGTATAGGACTGTAGTGTGGTGTACAGGACTGTGGTGTGGTGTACAGGACTGTGATGTGGTGCATAGGACTGTGGATGGTGTACAGGACTGTGGTGTGGTGTACAGGACTGTAGTGTGGTGTACAGGACTGTGGTGTGGTGTACATGACTGTGGTATGGTGCATAGGACTGTGGTATGGTGCATAGGAATGTGGTATGGTGTACAGGACCGTGGTATGGTGTATAGAACTGTGGGGTGGTGTACAGGACTGTGGTATGGTGTACAGGACTGCGGTGTGGTGTACAGGACTGTGGTGTGGTGTACAGGACTGTGGTGTGGTGTATAGGACTGTGGTATGGTGTATATTACTGCAGTGTGATGTACAGGACTGTGGTATGGTGTATAGGACTGTTGTGTGGTGTACATGACTGCAGTGTGGTGTACAGGACTGTGGTGTGGTGTACAAGACTGTAGTGTAATGTACAGGAATGTGGTATGGTGTACACGACTTTGGTGTGGTGTACAGGACTGCGGTGTGGTGTAAAGGACGTGGGTATGGTGTATAGGACTGTGGTATGGTGTACAGGATTGTGGTATGGTGTATAGAACTGTGGTATGGTGTATAGGACTGTGGTATGGTATACAGGACTGTGGTGTGGTGTACATTGCTGTTGTATGGTGCATAGGACTGTGGTATGGTGTACAGGACTGTGGTGTGATGTACATGACTGTGGTATGGTGCATAGGACTGTGGTATGGTGCATAGGACTGTGGTATGGTGTATAGGACTGTGGTGTTGTGTACAGGACTGTGGTGTGGTGTACATGACTCTGATGTGGTGTACAGGACTGTAGTGTGGTGTACAAGACTGGTGTATGGTGTACATTACTGTGCTGTGGTTTATAGGACTGTGGTATGGTGTATCGGACTGTGCTATGGTGAATAGGACTGTGCTATGGTGCACAGGACTGTGGTGGGGTGTACATGACTGTAGTGTGATATGGTGCATAGGACTGTGGTATGGTGTACAGGACTGTGGTGTGGTGTATAGGACTGTGGTATGGTGTATATGACTGTGGTTTGGAGTATAGGACTGTGGCGTGGTGTACATAACTGTGGTGCGGTGTCAATGACTGTGGTGTGGTGCATAGGACTGTGGTATGGTGTATAGGATTGTGGTGTGGTGTACAGGACTGTAGTGTGGTGTACAGGACTGTGGTATGGTCTACAGGACTGTAGCGTGGTGTACAGGACTGTGGTATGGTTATTGGACTGTGCTATGGTGTATAGGACTGTGGTATGGTGTACAGGGCTGTGGTATGGTGAATATGACTGTGGTACGGTGCATAGGAATGTGGTATGGTGTAGAGGACTGCAGTGTCGTGTACAGGACTGTGGTATGGTGTATATGACTGTCGTATGGTGTATAGGACTGTGGTAAGGTGTACAGGACTGGGGTATGGTGTATAGGACTGTGGAATGGTCGATAGGACTGTGGCATGGTGTACAGGACGGTGGTGTGGTGTACAGGACGGCAGTGTGGTGTACAGGACTGTGGTGTGGTGTACACGACTGTAGTGTAATGCACAGGAATGTGGTATGGTGTACAGGACTCTGGTGCGGTGTACAGGACTGTGGTATGGTGTATAGGACTGTGGTGTTGTGCATAGGACTGTGGGATGGTGTACAGGACTGTGGTATGGTGCATAGGACTGTGGTATGGTGCATAGGACTGTGGTATGGTATACAGGACTGTGGTGTGGTGTAAATGACTGTGGTATGTTGTATAGGACTGTGGTATGGTGTATAGGAATGTGGTATGGTGCATAGGACTGTGGTCTGGTGTACATGAGTGTGGTGTGGTGTACAGGACTGTAGTGTGGTATACAGGACTGTGGTATGGTGTATAGGACTGTGGTATGGTGTACAGGATTGTGGTATGGTGCATAGGACTGTAGTGTGGTGTACAGGACTGTGGTGTGGTGTATCCGACTGTAGTTGGGTGTACAGGACTGTGGTGTGGTGTACAGGACTGTGGTATGGTGTACAGGACTGGGATATGGTGTACATGACTGTGGTATGGTGTACATGACTGTGGTATGGTGCATAGGACTGTGGTATGGTGTACAGACTGTGGTATGGTGCATAGGACTGCGGTATGGTGCATAGGACTGTGGTTTGGTGTATAGGACCGTGGTGTGGTGTACAGGACTGTGGTGTGGTGTCAAGGAATGTGGTGTGGTGTATATGACTGTGGCATGGTGTACAGGATTGTGGTGTGGTGTACAGGACTGTAGTGTGGTGTACAGGACTGTGCTATGGTGTATAGGACGGTGGTATGATGTACAGGACTGTTGTGTGGTGAATAGGACTGTAGTGTGATGTACAGGACTGTGGTGTGGTGCATAGGACTGTGCTATGGTGTATAGGACTGTGGTATGGTGTACATGGCTGTGGTATGGTGCATATGACTGTGGTATGGTGCATAGGAATGTGGTATGGTGTAGAGGACTGTGGTGTGGTGTACATGGCTGTGGTATGGTGCATAGGAATGTGGTATGGTGTAGAGGAGTGTGGTGTGGTGTACAGGACTGTGGTGCGGTGTAGAGGACTGTGGTATGGTGTACAGGACTGTGGTGCGGTGTACAGGGCTGTGGTATGGTGTATAGGACTGCGGTGTGGTGTTCAGGACTGCGGTATGGTGTATAGGACTGTGTTGTGGTGTACAGGACTGTGGGGTGGTGTATAGGACTGTGGTGTGGTGTTTTGGACTGTGGTGTGGTGTACAGGCCTTCGGTGTGGTGCACAGGACTGTGGTGTGGTGCATAGGACTGTGGTGTGGTGTACAGAACTGCGGTGTGGTGTACAGGACTGTTGTGTGGTGTACAGGACTGTGGTGTGGTGTACAGGACTGTGATGTGGTGTACAGGACTGTGGTGCGGTGTATAGGGCTGTGGTGCGGCGTACAGGACTGTGGTGTGGTGTACATGACTGTGGTATGGTGCATAGGACTGTGGTGTGGTCTATAGGACTGTGGTGTCGTCTATAGGACTGCGGGCATAGGTGGCGCTGTGTGTATGAGAGTTGCAGCCCGCACCCTGTAGGTGGCGCTGTCTGTGTGAGAGTTACGCCCCGCACCCTGTAGGTGGCGCTGTCTGTGTGAGAGTTCGACCCGCACCCTGTAGGTGGCGCTGTCTGTAGTACTGCAGCTGATCTCTCCGAAGTTTGTACGAGGAAGGAGGAGCCGTAGCACAACTTGAAGGACGGGTTTGAAGCAACCGGGGCTTCCTCACGTCAGACACGTGCTCACCTCAGATACGTGCTCACGCCAGATACTTCCTCACGTAAGAGACGTGCTCAGGTCAGACACGTGCTCACGTCAGAGACTTGCTCACGTCAGACACTTCCTCATGTCAGACACGTCCTCACGTCAGACACGTCCTCACGTCAGACACGTACTCACGTCAGACACGTCCTCACGTCAGATATGTCCTCATGTCAGATATGCCCTCATGTCAGATTCGTCCTTACGTCAGACACATGTTTGTGTGCATAGCGGACAGGGTGCGGTCGGAGGCTGAAAATGGCAAAACATTATCTCAATAACCTGACAATGTGGAGGTTATCTCAGGTTGGTTAAATGTGGAGGTTATATCAGGGTGGTTAAATGTGGAGGTTATATCAGGGTGGTTAAATGTGGGAGGTTATATTAGGGTGGTTATATGTGGAGGTTATATCAGGATGGTTAAATGTGGAGGTTATATCAGGGTGGTTAAATGTGGAGGTTATATCAGGGTGGTTAAATGTGGAGGTTATATCAGGGTGGATAAATGTGGGAGGTTATATTAGGGTGGTTAAATGTGGAGGTTATAACAGGGTGGTTAAATGTGGAGGTTATATCAGGGTGGTTAAATGTGAAGGTTATCTGAGGGTGCTTAAATGTGGGAGGTTATATCAGGGTGGTTATATGTGGAGGTTATATCAGGATGGTTAAATGTGGAGGTTATATCAGGGTGGTTAAATGTGGGAGGTTATATCAGGGTGGTTAAATGTGAAGGTTATTTCAGGGTGGTTAAATATGGGAGGTTATATCAGGGTGAGTATATGTGGGAGGTTATATCAGGGTGGTTAACAGTGTGAGGTTATATCACGGTGGTTAAATGTGGGAGGTTATATCAGGGTGGTTAAATGTGGAGGTTATATCAGGGTGGTTAAATGTGGGAGGTTATATCAGGGTGGTTAAATGTGGAGGTTATATCAGGGTGGTTAAATGTGGAGGTTATTTCAGGGTGGTTAAATGTGGAGGTTATTTCAGGGTGGTTAAATGTGGGAGGTTATATCAGGGTGAGTATATGTGCGAGGTTATCTCAGGGTGGTTAACAGTGTGAGGTTATATCACGGTGGTTAAATGTGGGAGGTTATATCAGGGTGGTTAAATGTGGAGGTTATATCAGGGTGGTTAAATGTGGGAGGTTATATCAGGGTGGTTAAATTTGGAGGTTACATCAGGGTGGTTAAATGTGGAGGTTATATCAGGGTAGTTAACAGTGGGATGTTATATCAGGGTGCTTAAATGTGGGAGGTTATCTCAGGGTGGTTAAATGTGGAGGTTATATCAGGGTGCTTAGATGTGGAGGTTATATCAGGGTGCTTAGATGTGGAGGTTATATCAGGGTGCTTAAATGTGGAGGTTATCTCAGGGTGGATAAATGTGGAGGTTATATCAGGGTGGTTAAATGTGGAGGTTATATCAGGGTGGTTAAATGTGGGGGTTATATCAGGGTGCTTAAATGTGGAGGTTATCTCAGGGTGGATAAATGTGGAGGTTATATCAGGGTGGTTAAATGTGGAGGTGAAATCAGGGTGGTTACATGTGAAGGTTATATGAGGGTGCTTAAATGTGGGAGGTTATATCACGGTGGTTATATGTGGAGGTTATATCAGGATGGTTAAATGTGGAGGTTATATCAGGGTGGCTAAATGTGGGAGGTTATATCAGGGTGGTTAAATGTGAAGGTTATTTCAGGGTGGTTAAATGTGGGAGGTTATATCAGGGGAGTATATGTGGGAGGTTATATCAGGGTGGTTAACAGTGTGAGGTTATATCACGGTGGTTAAATGTGGGAGGTTATATCAGGGTGGTTAAATGTGGAGGCTATATCAGGGTGGTTAAATGTGGGAGGTTATATCAGGGTGGTTAAATGTGGAGGTTATATCAGGGTGGTTAAATGTGGAGGTTATTTCAGGGTGGTTAAATGTGGAGGTTATTTCAGGGTGGTTAAATGTGGAGGTTATTTCAGGGTGGTTAAATGTGGGAGGGTATATCAGGGTGAGTATATGTGCGAGGTTATCTCAGGGTGGTTAACAGTGTGAGGTTATATCGCGGTGGTTAAATGTGGGAGGTTATATCAGGGTGGTTAAATGTGGAGGTTATATCAGGGTGGTTAAATGTGGGAGGTTATATCAGGGTGGTTAAATTTGGAGGTTATATCAGGGTGCTTAGATGTGGAGGTTATATCAGGGTGGTTAACAGTGGGAGGTTATATCAGGGTGCTTAAATGTGGGAGGTTATCTCAGGGTGGTTAAATGTGGAGGTTATATCAGGGTGCTTAGATGTGAAGGTTATATCAGGGTGCTTAAATGTGGAGGTTATATCACGGTGCTTATATGTGGAGGTTATCTCAGGGTGGATAAATGTGGAGGTTATATCAGGGTGGTTAAATGTGGAGGTTATATCAGGGTGGTTAAATGTGGAGGTTATATCAGGGTGCTTAAATGTGGAGGTTATCTCAGGGTGGATAAATGTGGAGGTTATATGAGGGTGGTTAAATGTGGAGGTTATATCAGGGTGGTTAAATGTGGAGGTTATATCAGGGTGGTTAAATGTGGGAGGTTATCTCAGGGTGCTTAAATGTGGAGGTTATATCAGGATGGTTAAATGTGGAGGTTATCTCAGGGTGGTTAAATGTGGACGTTATCTCAGGGTAGTTAAATGTGGAGGGTATCTCAGGGTGGTTAACTGTGGACGTTATCTCAGGGTGGTTAAATGTGGATGTTATCTCAGGGTGGTTAAATGGTGAGGTTATCTCAGGGTGGTTAACAGTGGGAGGTTATCTCAGGGTTGTTAAATGGGGAGGTTATCTCAGGGTGGTTAAATGTGGAGGTTATCTCAGGGTTGTTAAATGTGGAGGGTATCTCAGGGTGGTTAAATGTTGGAGGTTATCAGGGTGCTTATAGGTGGGAGGTTATGTAAGGGTGGTTAAATGGGCAGGTTATTTCACGCTGCTTCATTTACCGGAAGTGGCCTTACTAATGCGCACACTCACACTGCTTCATTTACCGGAAGTGGCCTTATCAAGGCGCACACTGACACTGATTCATTGACCGGAAATAGCCTTACTAATGTGCACACTCACACTGCTTCATTGACCGGAAGTGGCTTCATCTGCGCGGCGACCAGCTCTGCTTGTTGCTCTTCTTCTCGTGGATTAGTGTCATGGCGTCCCGGAAGGTGACGTTCTTATACGCCTCCCAGTCAACGCTGACCTGCAGTGCGTCCTGCATGTCCTCGTCAGTCGGGTAGGGGCAGCACTGCGCAGAGGCAGGCAGTCAGTAACAACCAAGGGCAGCTATCCACAGGCAAATCGAACACTTCTACTTAAAGCTGCATAGTCCGATGAAATCATCAAATTTTCAAAACCAAAGCAATGATCTAAATTTGATTCTACATATCTAGCTTAGATACTGATGCACTTATTAAGCATGTGTCACCACACAGAAGGGAATAGTGAGGCAATTGAATAGATACTGCAGAATGCTATGGTGTCAGAGTTTTGGCAAGCGTGCCAAAATTAATTTTGCATGGTTGCACTCAAATATCTCAAAAGTTAGCCACTTAAAATAAAAGTTACTTCAAGCTAAAGTAAGGTACATTATAATGATCAACCTAATGTATTATCTCAGAAAATGTCTGAAACTCAAAACCATCGGACTATGTATGGTGTATGTGACCCTGTACGGACTTGTGACCCTGTATGTTGTTCTGTTACTGTTCTCGTTGTAACTGTAACTACTAACTATTGCTTGGATATATCTACAGATGTAAAAACTATATATCTAGAATACAATGGTCCAATATTTGATATATTAATTAAATAAAAGCTTATTTAAATCGGAGTTGAATCGCCCTTGTTGCCATTTAGTCTATGTTTATATTCCGTGACCTCGACATTTTAACTACCCTGATAATATCTTATATGATCATCTTGGGTCGGTAAAAGTGTAGGCTCAGGCTTTCTATCGACAAACTGTCTAATGGTGAAAACAAGTCAATTCAGAGTTATCCATGAGGGGCAGAATAAATCTTCAAGATAAAACAACATTGCACAGTCTTTAATCAGGACGTACATGATTAGTAGGTCGGGAAATTACAAGTCAAACCAATGACATAGAATTGATATGTATTGCTAGTGGAATGAGGAAGATAGCAAGTCCGCGATTGAAATTTCCCCAGCTTAAAGCTGCATAGTCCGATGAAGCATCAAATTTTCAAAACCAAAATAATTATCTATAATTGAATCTAAATATCTAACTTAGATACTGGTGCACTTATTATTAAGCATTTGTTGCTACACAGAAGGGAATTTACTGAGGCAATTTAGTAGAACCTGTTACTGCTAAAGCCTATCGTATCAGAGTTTTGGCGTGTTAGTACATGTTAGTACTTTAAATATCTCAAAACTTAGCCAGTGAAAATCTAAATTACTTCAAACTAAATTAAGGTAGATTCTAACGATCAATTTAATTCATTTATCTCAGAAAAAAAAAGAAATTCAAAAACATCGGACTATACAACTTTAATGAACCAATGTATTAAGAAAACAATAAAAAGTACTGATGAATTAGTGGCTGGTCAGAATGTTAAACATTTCAACCATGTAGGTTCCTAAACACTGACATCCAACTGCAGAACCACTTTAACTTGCTAAACCACTTTAAGCTGTACAACCATTTTAACCTGCAGAACCACTTTAACCGGCAGAACCACTTTAACCGGCAGAACCACTTTAACCTGCAGAACCACTTTAACCTGCGGTGGAACTCCGTAATGAGGACACAGCTTCTTTCATCAACTTCATGCGGATGGCTCCCTAGATGTTTGAGAAAATGCTAGCCAGAGTGGGTCCATGGATAACAGAAAACTACACTACTTACAGGGAGCCGCTCGAGCCAGGCCTGAAGTTTGCCCTCACTCTGCGTCACCTAGCCTCGAGGAACACGTATGTTTCCATGAAGTCTGGGTGGAGGGTGCCACACAACACCCAATCTCTCATCGTGAGAGTGGTGTGTATGGCCATCATCACAGAGTACATCGATGAGGTGATGACCTGCCCCACCACTCTGGAAGGATGGCGTGCCATCTCCGACAACTTCTTGGAGAGGTGGAACTTCCCCCATACCTGCAGAGCACTTGATGGGAAGCATGTTCCCTGACGGTGTCCCCCAAAGAGTGGATCCCTGTACTACAACTATAAGGGATTCTACTCCATAGGTCTCATGGCACTCATGGATGCTGACTACAAGTTCATCTGGGCCGATGTCGGTGGTAAAGGTTCTGCATCAGATGTGGAGGTTTTCAATGCCTCTGAGCTGAAGAGGAGCACTGTAGATGGTTCCATAGGTTTCCTGGAACCCAAGTCTATTGTGAATGGCCAGAGGAAGGAATCATACTTCCTGATCGGTGACAATGTCTTTGGCCTATGCCCAACAATGATGAAGTCATACAGCAGGAGGGGTATGACGCATGAGGAAGGCATCTTCAACTACAGGATTTCCAGAGCTAGGAGAGTCATAGAGAATGTGTTCGGCATCCTGGCAAACCGATTTCAGGTTCTACTCAGCATGATGCAGCACCACCCCTCCACCATCAAGCTCATCGTCACAGCATGCATAGTCATACACAACATGATGAGGATGCAATATCCCACCCTCCAGAATCAGCAACTAGACCGTCCAGAGAATGTCAACCACAATTTCATCACTGGAGCATGGAGAGTGGGCGGAAACCTGCCAGACATAACCACACAACTACCTGGCCAGAACACTGGCTCCAGGGCAGGAAAGGAGCAGCGGAATCTCCTCGAGGACTGGGTCAACTCCCCAGCCGGTTCAGTTGAATGGCAGGAGAATATGATCTAATGATGTGTGTGCTGTGATATTTCCATACTGTGGTATCACCATATGTGAAATGTACTGTGTGATATGTAAAAATGTGATATGTAAAAATGTCACAGCTCATTTGGTTTAAATAAAAGGTATCAATCTGTTGTTGATATAGAACCCAAATTTACATGTCAGTTATACTTTTGGGTGTGGAAGATTACTTTAGGGGGAACATTACTGTTTTTAAGGTGGACATTTTACACTGACAAATGTACATGTAAGTTATAAATTTGGTTGGGGAGTAGTACTTTGTGTTTTAAGGGGACATTTAATACTGACAAATTTATATGTCAATTATAAATTTGGGTGGGGACCATTATTTAGGCCACAGTTTACACTGACAAATTTATATGACAGTTATAAATTTGGGTGGGGAAGATTACTTTATGGGGGACATTACTATCTGGGGAAGATTACTTTATAGTTTAAAGGGCACACTTTACACTGACAAATTTACATGTCAGTTATTTTAAGTGGGGACGGGGGTGGAGGAATGTGTTTTTAGGGACAAAGTTACATGTCAGAATAATTTGTCTAAGTATGCCAAATGGGCAAAGGCCTTAATTACTTCATTATAATTTGGAGGGACTTCTTATTACATATTATAATAAAGATATAATAATGTTTAATATAGAAATACTCAGAGACCACAAATCCAGTTTAAGATACAAATAGTTATATTTACAAACAAGAACAATTTACCAATTTACAAAAGGCACAATAAAAAAAAGATTTCAGTTACACAATAATAACAAATATATACACATGTACAGGCACACAAACTAAATACTGTCACCAGTGTCAGTTCACTTCTCCTGGGGATGTGGGGGAGTGTCCAGGTGCCTTTTCGGAGGGTCTCCACATTCCCAGGTGCAAAGAACTCCTGCGCCTCAATGTTCAGGTTGGAGATGTTTGATATCCCGACAGCCCGGACAAATTCAGTAACCTTTCCACGGCTGTTGGAGTCATTCCCACTGGCATACTGGTGCTCTGGTTGAGGACGCCTTGGGCGGAGACCCATGCCACTGAGATAGAGCTCCCAGTCTCTTGTGGTCAAGCGGCTGTCTTGGTGTCACCGGTGCAGGTGGACACATTCTCTGTGGGGCAAACTGAGGACGCTTCCTCACTGCCTGCAGTGTCGGCTGCTGCTACATCGGTGCATGCTGCAGTGGTGCAGGGTGCAGCAGCACAGGGTGCAGCGGCTGCATCATGGACTGCTGCATGTACTCCTGGCTTTGTGATGGCCATGGCGTTCCAGGTGGTGGTTGGTGTCTCCACTGGTGGGGGTGTGGCTGGTACCCCTCACTCGGTGATGGGCAAGAGGAAACCTGTGATGATGAGGAATAGCAGGACGTCACAGAGGGGGGGCCACACAGGCTGAGTCATGGAGGAGGGCCAGACAGTGGCCGGCCCTGACCCTGGCTGCATGGCCCCTTCGTCACCAACCTCGGACTCCATCACCCGGGCCAGAATGTTGTGGATACCAGTCCGCGCCAAGTAGAACTGGGCCGGCGTCATAGCGGCCACACAGTCCTGCACATAGTTGGAGAAGGCAGTCCGCTGGGTCATGCGTGGTGCTGAAAGGCCCTCCAGCAGATTCTCTGATACATCGACCCAGTGCTTGAGAGCAGCCAACAGATTTTCCTCCACGCTTGTTGACTGCTTCCCTTTGCCTCAGGCCTCGGCTTGGGGTGTTGTTACCGGCTGCTCCTCCAACCCAATCTGTAGCTCAGCGCATGCTGTCTTTGCAGCACCCAGATCGCCATGCACTGCATCTATGGCAGCTAGCACCTGCAAGACAAAATAATAAAGCAACATAAGTAAAATGAACACACCATGATTTTACATAATGAGGGCAACCACAAATAATTCCACATCATTGCAAATTATAATGCCATTAAAATATATTCATTGATTTATCCACAATGAGGTCACTGATAAATAATTTCCACATGGTTGCAAATTAAAATATATAGTACTTACACTTCTGCAGGGCTTAGGCCGGTGTCGCACCACTGAGCTGAGGAAGCCAAACTTGTCCAGGAGCCACTGCTCCCTCTAGGTTCATTCGGGAGCCCCGTCACCACTCTTTCTTTCATGCAGCCTCGTGTTGATGTCCTGCATGGCTTTGAACCAGCCCTGGGAATGTGTGGCAGTTCTCCCCATCCTCTTTGCCTTGTCCTCCAACAGCTTGCTCATTTTGTCTGTCCGCCGGTAGTCCGTCAACTTGACATTCCAGAGGATGGGGGTGTCATGCAGGAAGTCAAGCAAAACCTCCTCCTCTGCTCCTTCTTGGTTCGTTCAGGAGCCTCATCACCACTCTTTCTTTCATGCAGCCTCCTGTTGCTGTCCCGCATGGCTTTGAACCAGCCCTGGGAATGTGTCGCAGTTCTCCCCATCCTCTTTGCCTGGTCCTGCAACAGCTTGCTCTTTTTGTCTGCCCGCCGGTAGTCCGTCAACTTGACATTCCAGAGGATGAGGGTGTCATGCAGGAAGTCAAGCAAAACCTCCTCCTCTGCTGTGGGCAGAGTGAAGTCATACTTCTGCACCCTCCACTTGTTTGTGGTGTGACGTGTGAGCTGGAGGAGGTGGAGCCTACAGACGAGGAACAGGAACAAGGAGATGGAGGCATGGACTGAGTTTCCATCATCTCTTCAGTCTCCTCAGTCTCCTCAGTCGGGAGAGATGGAGAGGAGATCATGAGATCATAGCAGATGGTGGAGATGGTGGAGATTGATTGATTGCTGGTTGCTTTACTCTGTGTCGGCAGCATAGGCCATATTCACGGCGAGAAATGTTTGTTTTTTGTTCAAACCATCGCTAATATGTGTAAAAGCAGACAATCAATTATGTGCCAATAGACACTCATTAAATTGGAAAGTTCACAATCATGTATTTGTAGTCAAGGGAAACAAATTCCCATAGAAAAAGAAAAGTTTTATTAATAATTGATAGAATCTATTTAGTCAAATATATGAGGTGGTACAGTCCAGCTGCCCTCAAAAAGGCTCAAATGTTTTCCTATTTTACCTTAGTAAAAAGGTCATGCATACTGTCTGCAGTGTAGAATTGCTGGCGCAGGGCCAAAAATTCAACGCAACTTAGTAAAATGTGTTTGAGTGTTGCGGGGACTGACACCCAATACATTCAGGGGGAGGTTCCCCCTTGAGCAGAAAAGCATATGTAAGCCACAAGTGAGGGATCAGACACGGTTGAAGATCACAGTTCAGGGCCTTCTTCGCAGCGTGATCAGCTTGTTTGTTTCCTTGTGTGCCGGCATGGCCAGGCACCCAGTACAGGTGGATGTCATACCCATCCGTTGTCAGTTGGTTCATTTTATGAATGACCGTTGCTAGAATAGGGTGATTCGTTTTCAGTCTAGCAACAGCCAGGAGGCAAGAGAACGAATCACTGTATATAACATAGTTAGTGTGGTTGGATACCTCGATACACTTCAATGCGAGAAGGAGTGCTCGGGCTTCTGCAGTGAAAATCGAGCTCTGATCGGGCAAGTATACGCCAAATTTTTCCCATCGGCAGACTGCCACAGCAGCTACCCGGCTTTGGTCTTTCGAACCATCAGTGTATATGGAGAGGTGGTCTGCAAACTGGCCTTGAATCTCTGCATGCAGTCCTTGGTACTCGACTGGATGTGTCCCAGACTTCCTCAGTTCCGTGAGTCAGAGGATAACCAATGGCTTCCTCAATGACCACGGGGGATGTTCTGGGACTTTGGCATCCTCCAACACGTCCAAATCCATGCCCAAGGCCTCCAAATGAGGTTTCATTCAGAGCCTCAGCGGCCGGATGTAATTCGGCCTGGCTTTATACCTGGATTCTTCATGTTGCTTGAATAGACAATTGTGTGCAGGATTCAATGCATCCTATGATGGTGGAGATGATGGTGGTGGTGAAGATGGAGGATCCCCTGTCATCCTCTTCCTGCCCTTGCCCTCACCTGTTCCCCTAATGAAGAGGCCAGAAGGAGTGGAGCTGGAGATGTTCTTTGCAGGTATGCTGGAGGAGTTGTGAGGAGAGAGCCAGACTGCACCCTTATATATATCCAAGGCATGGGTGGGTTGGGTGCTCCCACGCATGTTGGCCTACATTACTCTCACATCGAGCGTGTTGAGCGCTCGCTGGCCTTACGCTGAGCACGCTGGACTGTCGTTCGGCTGACATCGACTCACATTACGAATTACGTCAAGGTCACATGTAGCTCTGTTAGGGCGGGCGTAATTACGCGAGTCCTATGCTAAGCCGACGCTAAGGTTTCGCTAGGCTGACACCGCCTACGCTGGAGGCTCATTAGCCTTACAATGGGCCGTCTTTTTTTTTTTACATTCTAACTCGTTGACACACATTACAACTACGTTGGACTGATGTTTCGCCTGCGTCCACTATGTTGAACCACTTTAACCTCCAGAACCAGTTTAAACTGCTGAACCACTTTAAACTCCAGAACCACTTTTACCTGCAGAAGCACTTTGACCTGCTGAACCACTTTAACCTGTTGAACCATTTTACCCTGCTGAACCACTTTAACCATGAGAACCACATTAACCTCCAGAATGACTTTAACCGGCAGAACCAATTTAACCTGCTGAGCCAGTTTAACCTGCTGAATCACTTTAACATGGCAGAACCACTTTAACCTGCAGAACCACTTTAACCCGGAGAAGCACTTTAACATGCTGAACCACTTTAACCTCCATAACCACTTTAATCTGCTGAACCACTTTAACCTCCAGAACCACTTTAACCTGCTGAACGACTTTAACCAGCAGAGGGACTTTGACCTGCTGAACCACTTTAACCGCCAGAACCATTTTAACCTGCTGAACCATTTTAACCTGCAGAACCACTTTAAAATGCATAACCACTTTACCTGCAGAAACACTTTAACCTGCTGAACCACATTGACCTCCAGAATGATGTTAACCTGCAGAAGCACTGACCTGCCCTTTACGCTGACCACTGCAAACCTACTGCAGAATCTTAACCCAGCATAATCGCTACCAGAACCACACTACCTGCGAAACCTTACTGCTGACCTGACTCGAGAACGCAAGCCTGACTGCTGACCACCTGCGAACCACTATGCGAACCACTTTCCGAACACTTTAACTGCCAGAATCAGTTTAACTGGCAGAACCACTTTAACCTGCTGAACCACTTTATCTGGCATAACCACTTTAACCTGCTGAACCACTTTAACCTGCAGAAGCACTTTGACCTGCTGAACCACTTTAACCTGCAGAACCACTTTAACCATGTGAACCACTTTAACCTCGAGAATCACTTTAACCGGCAGTACCACTTTAATCTGCAGAACCACTTTAACCTGGAGAAGCATTTTAACATGCTGAACCACTTTAACCTCCATCACCACTTTAATTTGCTGCACCACTTTAACCTCCAGAACCATTTGAACCTGCTGAACCACTTTAACCAGCAGAAGGACTTTGACCTGTTGAACCACTTTACCATGCTGAACCACTGTAACCTGCAGAACCACTTTAGCCGCCAGAATCACTTTAACTGGCAGAACCACTTTAACCTGCTGAACCACTTTATCTGGCATAACCACTTTAAGCTGCTGAACCACTTTAACCTGCAGAAGCACTTTGACCTGCTGAACCAATTTAACCCACTGAACCAGTTTAACCTGCAGAACCACTATAACCTGATGAACCACTTTAACCTCCAGAACCACTTTAATCTCCAGAACTACCTTAACCTACTGAACCACTTTAACTTGCAGAACTACTTGTACCTGCTGAACCATTTTAACCTGCAGAACCGCTTTAACCTACTGAACCACTTTAACTTTCAGAACCACATTAACCTGCTGAATCAGTTTAACCTGCAGAACCTTTTAATCCTGCAGAACTACTTTAACCTAAATAACCACATTAACCTGCTGAACCACGTTAACCTGGAGAACCATTTTTATCCTGCAGAACCACTTTAACCTGAAGAAACACTTTAACTTGCAGAAACACATTAACCTGCTGAATCAGTTTAACCTGCAGAACCACTTTACTCTGAAGAAACTCTTTAACCTACACGACCAATTTAACCTGAAGAACCACATTATCCTGCTGAACCATTTGAACATGCAGAACCATGTTAACCTGAAGAACCACTTTAACCTGCTGAACCACTTGTACCTGCTGAACCACTTTGAACATGCAGAACCACTTTAACCTGCTGAACCACTTTTACCTACTGAACCACTTTAACTTACTGAACCACTTTAACATACAGAACAACTTTAACCTGCTATACCATTTTTACCTGCAGAACCACTTTAACCTGTTGAACCACTTTGACCAGCTAAACCACTTTAACCTGCTGAACTACTTGAACCTAGTACAACCACTTTGGTCTGCTGAACCACTTTAACTTGCTGAACCACTTTAACCAGCTGAACCACCTCAACCTGCTGAACCACTTTAACTTGCTGAACCACTTTAACCAACTGAACCACTTTAACCTACTAAACCACTTTAACCCACTAAACCACTTCAAACTGCATAACCACTTTGACCTACACAACCACTTCAACCTGTTGAATCACTTTGACCCATTGAACCACTTTAACCTACTGAACCACTTTAACCTACTAAACCATTTTAACCTGTTGAACCACTTCAATCTGCTGAACCACGTTGACCTGCTGAACCACTTTAACCTACTGAACCACTTTAATCTGCTGAACCCCTTTTACCTGCTGAACCACTTTAACCTGCAGAACCACTTTACCATACTAAACATGTTAACCTGTTGAAACCTACAGAAATACTTTAACCTGCAGGACCACTTTTACCTGCAGTACCACTTTAACTTTCAGAACTACACTTTAACTTTCAGAACCCCTTTAAATTGCAGAACCACTTTAATCTGCAGAACCACTTTACCCAATAACCACTCCAATGGGCAGGTTGAAACCGGCAGAACCTCTTTAACCTTCATAACCACTTTAAGCTGCTAAACCAGGGTGGTGGTACTTACGTCGTTCCGCAGCTTCCTCAGCAGGTGTTCCGGCGCATGCGCCATGTACAGCAGCTTGTCGAGCAGGATGCACTCAGCGCCATTACTGACGACGCAGAAACTCGGCTGTCTGCCCAGAATCAACTCGGAGAGTCCCTAGGTGGGGGTAGACAGTGTCAGAGTGTAAGTCGGTGTCACAACTCACGGCCTGAGTGTAAGTTAACGTCACATCTCACGGTCAGAGTGTAAGTCGGGGTCACACCTCACAGCCTGAGTGTAAGTCAACGTCACACCTCACCTCACTGTCAGAGTGTAAGTCGGCATCACACCTCACAGCCTGAGTGTAACTCAATGTCACACCTCACGGTTAGAGTGCAAGTCGATGTCACACCTCACAGCCTGAGTGTAAGTAAACATCACACCCCACGGTCAGAGTGTAAGTCGGCATCACACCTCACAGCCTGAGTCTAAGTCAACATCACACCTCATGCTTAGAGTGCAAGTCGATGTCACACCTCACAGCCTGAGTGTAAGTAAACGTCACACCTCACCTCAAGGTCAGAGTGTAAGTCAGCGTCACACCTCACAGCCTGAGTGTAAGTAAACGTCACACCTCACTTCAAGGCCTGAGTTTAAGTCAACATCACACCTCATGGTCAGAGTGTAAGTCAACATCACACCTCACAGCCTGAGTGTAAGTAAACTTCACACCTCACCTCAAGGCCTGAGTGTAAGTCAACATCACACCTCACATCCTGAGTGTAAGTAAACATCACACCTCACCTCAAGGCCTGAGTATAACTCAAAGCCACACCTCATGGTCAGAGTGTAAGTCGACGTCACACCTCACAACCTGAGTGTAAGTAAACTTCACACCTCACCGCAAGGCCTGAGTGTAAGTAAACTTCACACCTCACCTCAAGGCCTGAGTGTAAGTCAACATCACACCTCATGGTCAGAGTGTAAGTCAACATCACACCACACATCCTGAGTGCAAGTAAACGTCACACCTCACCTCAAGGCCTGAGTGTAACTCAACACCACACCTCATGGTCAGAGTGTAAGTCGACGTCACACCTCATAGCCTGAGTATAACTTAATGTCACACCTCACCTCAAGGTCTGAGTGTAAGTCAACATCACACCTCATGGTCAGAGTGAAAGTTGGCATCACACCTCACATCCGGAGTGTAAGTCAACGTCACACCTCACGGTTAGAGTGTAAGTCGACATCACACCTCATAGCCTGAGTGTAAGTAAACATCACACCTCACCTCATGGTCAGAGTGTAAGTCAATGTCACACCTCACCTCACGGTCAAAGTGTAAGTCAACATCACACCTAACAACCTGAATGTAAGTCAGCATCACACCTCACATCACAGCCTGAATGTAAGTCGACGTGACACCTCATATCACAGCCTGAATGTAAGTCGGCATCACACCTCACATGTAAGTCGACATGACACCTCACATTCTGAATGTAAGTCGATGTGACACCTCACGTTGACGTGACACCTCACATCACGGTCTGAATGTAAGTCGATGTGACACCTCACATCATGGCCTGAATGTAAGGTGACGTCACACTTTACATCACGGTCTGAATGTAAGTCGACGTGACACCTCATATCACGGTCTGAATGTAAGTCGACGTGACACCTCACATCACGGCCTGAATGTAAGTCGATGTGACACCTCACATCACTGCCTGAATGTAAGTTGACGTCACACCTCACATCATGGTCTGAATGTAAGTCGACGTGACACTCATATCACTGTCTGAATGTAAGTCGACGTCACACTTTACATCATGGTCTGAATGTAAGTCGACGTGACACCTCACATCACAGCCTGAATGTAAGTCGATGTCACACCTCACATCACAGCCTGAATGTAAGTTGACATCAAACCTCACATCACAGTCTGAATGTAAGTCGATGTGACACCTCACCTCACAGCCTGAATGTAAATCGACGTGACACCTCACATCACAGCCTGAATATAAGTCGGCACCACACCTCACATCACAGCCTGAATGTAAGTCGACGTGACACCTCATATCACGGCCTGAATGTAAGTTGATGTGACAACTCACATCACGGCCTGAATGTAAGTTGACGTGACACTTTACATTACGGTCTGAATGTAAGTCTACATGACACCTCACATCACGGTCTGAATGTAAGTCGACGTCACACTTTACATCACGGTCTGAATGTAAGTCGACATGACACTTCACATCACAGCCTGAATGTAAGTCGACATGACACCTTACATCACAGTCTGAATGTAAGTCGACGTGACACCTGACATCACGGCCTGAATGTAAGTCGACACAACACCTCACATCACAGCCTGAATGTAAATTGACGTGACACCTCACATCACGGCATGAATGTAAGTTGACGTCACACCTAAGTCGACGTGACACTCATATCACTGTCTGAATGTAAGTCGATGTCACACTTTACATCATGGTCTGAATGTAAGTTGACGTGACACCTCACATCACAGCCTGAATGTAAGTTGACGTCAAACCTCACATCACAGTCTGAATGCAAGTCGATGTGACACCTTACCTCACAGCCTGAATGTAAGTCGGCACCACACCTCACATCACGGCCTGAATGTAAGTCGACGTGACACCTCACATCATGGCCTGAATGTAAGTCGACGTGACACCTCACATCACGGTCTGAATGTAAGTCGGCATCACACCTCACATCACATTCTGAATTTAAGTCGACATGACACTCACATCATGGTCTGAATGTAAGTCGGCATCACACCTCACATCACAGCCTGAATGTAAGTCGATGTCACACCTCACATCACAGCCTGAATGTAAGTCAACGTCACACCTCACATCACAGCTTGAATGTAAGTCGATGTCACACCTCACATCACAGCCTGAAGTTGACGTCACACTTTACATCACGGTCTGAATGTAAGTCAACGTCACACTTTACATCATGGTCTGAATGTAAGTCGACGTCACACTTTACATCATGGTCTGAATGTAATTCGACGTCACACTTTACATCATGGTCTGAATGTAAGTCGAAGTCACACTTTACATCACGGTCTGAATGTAAGTCGACGTCACACTTTACATCATGGTCTGAATGTAAGTCGACGTCACACCTCACATCACGGCCTGCAGCCTGCATGGACGCTACATGACGCAGGCTGGCAGCTGAGGTCAGAGCCCGGTGACAGCAGAAGGAGGCAGGCTGGGCATGCAGGCAGGAGGCCCCTTGCTTCATAAACAAACACTAAGGCAGTCCACAATCAGAAGGAGGCAGGCTGGGCATGCAGGCTGGGCATGCAGGCTGGACATGCAGGCTGGACATGCAGGCTGGGCATGCAGGCTGGGCATGCAGGTTGGAGGGCCCTTGCTTCATAAACTAACACCAAGGCAGTCCACGATCAAAAGGTCGACACGGAATGTTGGAGTCAATCTGGTCTGCATCTCGGTAGTGAGAAAATAGTAAACGTGACCAAATAAGTGCGTTTAGCTTTAGTCCGAGGGAGCTAAACAAACGGGGCCAGTCTCAGCGGCGATCACTCAAGTCGTACTGCACTTACGAACACTTGTCCCTTCGTTAAGGTCTGCACGTGAACGAACTGTGGGTCCAGGTCGGCGTCTGTCATCACTTCCGGCTGTCGTAGAGGAGGGAGGTGGAAGAGTAAGTGTACAGGTAAACAGCAGGGATGTGGAAGGGTAAGTGTACAGGTACACAGCAGGGAGGTGGAAGGGTAAGTGTACAGGTACACAGCAGGGATGTGGAAGAGTAAGTGTACAGGTACACAGCAGAGAGGTGGAAGGGTAAGTGTACAGGTACACAGCAGAGAGGTGGAAGGGTAAGTGTACAAGTACACAGCAGGGAGGTGGAAGGGTAAGTGTACAGGTACACAGCAGGGAGATGGGAGAGTAAGTGTACAGGTACACAGCAGGGATGTGGAAGGGTAAGTGTACAGGTACACAGCAGGGATGTGGAAGGGTAAGTGTACAGGTACACATACGGGAGGTGGAAGAGTATGTGTACAGGTACACAGCAGGGATGTGGAAGGGTAAGTGTACATGTACACAGCAGGGATGTGGAAGGGTAAGTGTACAGGTACACAGCAGAGAGGTGGAAGGGTAAGTGTACCGGTACACAGCAGAGAGGTGGAAGGGTAAGTGTACAAGTACACAGCAGGGAGGTGGAAGGCTAAGTGTACAGGTACACATACGGGAGGTGGAAGAGTATGTGTACAGGTACACAGCAGGGATGTGGAAGGGTAAGTGTACAGCTACACAGCAGGGAGGTGGAAGAGTAAGTGCACAGGTAAACAGCAGGGATGTGGAAGGGTAAGTGTACAGGTACACATACGGGAGGTGGAAGAGTATGAGTACATGTACACAGCAGGGATGTGGAAGGGTAAGTGTACAGGTGCACAGCAGGGATGTGGAAGGGTAAGTGTACAGGTACACAGCAGGGAGGTGGAAGAGTACGTGTACAGGTGCACAGCAGGGATGTGGAAGGGTAAGTGTACATGTACACAGCAGGGATGTGGAAGGGTAAGTGTACAGGTACACAGCAGGGATGTGGAAGGGTAAGTGTACAGGTACACAGCAGGGATGTGGAAGGGTAAGTGTACAGGTGCACAGCAGGGATGTGGAAGGGTAAGTGTACAGGTACACAGCAGGGATGTGGAAGAGTAAGTGTACAGGTGCACAGCAGGGATGTGGAAAGGTAAGTGTACAGGTACACAGCAGGGATGTGGAAGGGTAAGTGTACAGGTACAGAGCAGGGAGATGGGAGGGTAAGTGTACAGGTACACAGCAGGGAGGTGGAAGAGTACGTGTACAGGGGCACAGCAGGGATGTGGAAGGGTAAGTGTACAGGTACACAGCAGGGATGTGGAAGGGTAAGTGTACAGGTACACAGCAGGGATGTGGAAGAGTAAGTGTACAGGTGCACAGCAGGGATGTGGAAGGGTAAGTGTACAGGTACACAGCAGGGAGATGGGAGGGTAAGTGTACACGTACACAGCAGGGAGGTGCGAGGGTAAGTGTACAGGTACACAGCAGGTAGGTGAGAGGGTAAGTGTACAGGTACACAGCAGGTAGGTGGGAGGGTAAGTGTACAGGTACACATACGGGAGGTGGAAAGGTAAGTGTACAGGTACACAGCAGGGAGGTGGGAGGGTAAGTGTCCAGGTACACATACGGGAGGTGGAAAGGTAAGTGTACAGGTACACAGCAGGGAGATGGGAGGGTAAGTGTACAGGTACACAGCAGGGAGGTGGGAGGGTAAGTGTACAGGTACACATACGGGAGGTGGAAAGGTAAGTGTACAGGTACACAGCAGGGAGATGGGAGGGTAAGTGTACAGGTACACAGCAGGGAGGTGCGAGGGTAAGTGTACACGTACACAGCAGGGAGGTGGGAGGGTAAGGGTACAGGTACGTAGCAGGACGGTGGGAGGGTAAGTGTACACGTACACAGCAGGGAGATGGGAGGGTAAGTGTACAAGTACACAGCAGGACGGTGGAAGGGTAAGTGTAAAGGTACACAGAAGGCAGGTGGAAGGGTAAGTGTACAGGTATACAGCAGGGAGGTGGGAGGGTAAGTGTACAGGTACACAGCAGGGAGGTGGGAGGGTAAGTGTACAGGTACACATACGGGAGGTGGAAAGGTAAGTGTACAGGTACACAGCAGGGAGATGGGAGGGTAAGTGTACAGGTACACAGCAGGGAGGTGGAACGGTAAGTGTAAAGGTACACAGAAGGTAGGTGGGAGGGTAAGTGTACAGGTGCACAGCAGGGATGTGGAAGGGTAAGTGTACAGGTACACAGCAGGGAGGTGGGAGGGTAAGTGTACAGGTACACATCAGGGAGATGGGAGGGTAAGTGTACAGGTACACAGCAGGGAGATTGGAGGGTAAGTGTACAGGTACACAGCAGGGAGATGGGAGGGTAAGTGTACAGGTACACAGCAGGGAGATGGGAGGGTAAGGGTACAGGTACGCAGCAGGCAGGTAGGATGGTAAGTTTACAGGTCTGTATGTAGTACCAGAAGAAAGACAATCTCTATTTTAGATGTACATCACCCCTATTATCCTGGACATTTCTAGAATATTAGAATGAGTCGTACCGGTAGTATTGCCAGTAACAACCCCAGCAGCGAAAATGTGGAAATGTTAAAATTTACACATTGACACCATGCACTCACCCAAAAAAATGTCAAATTTCTTTTTGAAAGTGTTTTCTTGTAAGATATCATCTTGCTTGCTGTAATCAATAAACATGTGTTTGAATTTGTTGTGTATGTTAGGATGATGTTCTGGATGTGTCTTTGAATTCCATGTTACAAGAGTGATATTAACACATTGCTCACTTTGGATAAGATCAAAATAAAAAAATTAAATAGCTTTTTTTCAACTCTGATATATGTACACCCCTCATGTGAACATTGATTCTGCTATTATTTGGTATGTTTTGTGCTATTATTTGGAAGGTTTTCACTTTGGTTTCCATGTCCCACTTTAGTCCTCGGTTTCAGAGAATGACCCAGAACCAGATGGGATGGCCGAATGAGTTAGAGCGGCCGTCTCCCGCGTTGGTAGATCATGGGATCGTGGGTTCAAACCCTCATCGAGTCAAACCAATGACTTAAAAATTGATACTAGTCGCTTCCTAGCCAGGCGCTCATTATTAGTAGGATAGGGCAAGGAGCAGTGGAATGAGGAAGACAAATCGTCCACGATTGAAATTTCCCCTGCTTAGACAACTAATGTACAAACAAATACAAAAAAGCCCACGTGACTAATAGATGGCCATATTGTGTTAACTGTGTAGTACCATGTAGTCATGATGTAGGAGACAACAACTGTTGCGCTTACAACCTGAACACGAGCTCCAGAGTCTCGGGTTTTCACTTGAACCTCGGGATTTGACTGGCACTAAAACTCACACAGGCGTCAGGCTGCCCTTTGTACTCTGGTTACGTAGAACCGCGTCCATGTCACGTGTCACGTGTCACGTGTCCTGCTGCTACCTTGTACCCAACTACAGCCTGCGCCCAGGTCACGTGTTACATGTCACGTGTCCTGCTGCTACATTGTAACCCCCTACAGCCTGAGTCCAGGTCACCTGTCACGTGTCACGTGTCCTGCAGCTACCTTGTACCCCCCTACAGCCTGCATCCAGGTCACGTATTACATGTCACGTGTCCTGCCGCTACCTTGTAACCCCCTACAGCCTGCGTCCAGGTCACGTGTCACGTGTCCCGTGTCCTGCTGCTACCTTGTACCCCCCTACAGCCTGCGTCCAGGTCACGTATTACATGTCACGTGTCCTGCGCTACCTTGTAACCCCCTACAGCCTGAGTCCAGGTCACCTGTCACGTGTCACGTGTCCTGCAGCTACCTTGTACCCCCCTGCAGCTTACATCCAGGTCACATGTCACGTGTCCTGTAGCTACCTTGTACCCGCCTACAGCCTGCGTCCCGGTCACGTGTCATGTGTCACGTATCCTGCAGCTACCTTGTACCCCCCTACAGCCTGCGTCCAGGTCAGGTGTCATGTGTCACGTGTCCTGCAGCTACCTTGTACCCCCTACAGCCTGCGTCCAGGTCACGTGTCATGTGTCACGTGTCCTGCAGCTACCTTGTACCCCCCTACAGCCTGCGTCCAGGTCACGTGTCATGTGTCACGTGTCCTGCAGCTACCTTGTACCCCCTACAGCCTGCGTCCAAGTCACGTGTCATGTGTCATGTGTCCTACAGCTACCTTGTGCCCCCTGCAGCCTGCGTCCAGGTCACGTGTCACGTTTCACGTGTCCTGCAGCTACCTGGTGCCCCGCTACAGCCTTCGTCCAGGTCATGTGTAACGTGTCACGTGTCCTACCTTGTACCTTGTTCCCCCTACAGCCCGCGTCCAGGTCACGTGTCACGTGTCACGTGTCCTGCAGCTACCTTGTACGCCCCTACAGCCCGCATCCAGGTCACGTGTTACATGTCACGTGTCTTACAGGTACCTTATATCCCACTATAGCCCGCATCCAGGTCATGTGACACGTGTCACATGTCACATGTCCTACAGCTACATTCACCCCCAACCCTTCACCTGCTGCCTGTAGCCCGCGTCCAGGTCATGTGACACGTGTCACATGTCACTTGTCCTACAGCTACATTCACCCCCAACTCTTCACCTGCTGCCTGTAGCCCGCGTCCAGGTCATGTGACACGGGTCACATGTCACATGTCCTCCAGCTACATTCACCCCCAACCCTTCACCTGCTGCCTGTAGCCCGCGTCCAAGTCACGTGTGATGGTGCGAACTTCCTGCTTCCTCCCCTTCATTTCCCGCTCCATCTCGGCCTGCTCCTCCTCTGAACAGATGACAAGCAGGCTGTGGACACAGTGTGACTGTGAGGGACAGCTTAACGTGAACAGACAGGCTACATAGTTACTGGGCAGTGTGGCAGAGGACCAGGCTCTAGACGGCAGTAGACGGTCGGAACAGACAGGGTATACAAGTACTGGGCAGTGTGAGGAACAGGTTATTGTGAACAGACAGGCTACATAGGTAGTGGGCAGTGTGGGACGTAGTGAACAGGGTTACTGCGTGTGAGGACAGTACGGACAGAGTACACAAGTACTGGGCAGTGTAGGACAGACGGAACACGGTTCAGTTATGTAAACAGACAGGCTACATAGGTAGTGGGCAGTGTGAGGCGGGTGACGACAGGTCTGGCAGTGTGAGGCGTGAACAGACGCTCTGAGGGCGGTAGGACGAAGGTGCAGGCTTACTGGGCAGTGTGAGGGACAGGTTAAGGTGAACAGACAGGCTACATAGTTACTGGGCAGTGTGAGGGACAGGTTAAGGTGAACAGACAGGCTACATAGTTACTGGGCAGTGTGAGGGACAGGTTAACGTGAACAGAGAGGCTATACAAGTACTGGGCAGTGTGAGGAACAGGTTATTGTGAACAGACAGGCTAAATAGGTAGTGGGCAGTGTGAGGGACAGGGTATTGTGAACAGACAGAGTACACAAGTACTGGGCAGTGTGAGGGACAGGTTATTGTGATCAGACAGGGATACTTAGGTACTGGGCAGTGTGAGGGACAGGTTATTTTGAATAGACAGGCTACATAGGTAGTGGGCAGTGTGAGGGATAGGTTATTGTGAACAGACAGAGTACACAAGTAATGGGCAGTGTGAGGGACAGGGTATTGTGAACAAACAGGGTATACAAGTACTGGGCAGTGTGAGGAACAGGTTAACGTGAACAGACAGGGTACACAAGTACTGGGCCGTGTGAGGAACAGGCTAACGTGAACAGACAGAGTACACAAGAACTGGGCAGTGTGAGGGACAGGTTATTTTGAACAGACAGGCTACATAGGTAGTGGGCATTGTTCAGGACAGGGTAGTGTGAACAAACAGAGTACACAGGTACTGGGCAGTGTGAGGGACTACATAGGTACTGGGCAGTGTGAGGGACAGGTTAACGTGAACAGACAGTCTACATAGGTAATGGGCAGTGTGAGGGACAGGGTATTGTGAACAGACGGGCTACATAGGTAGTGGGCAGTGTGAGGGACAGTGTATTCTGAACAGACAGAGTACACAACTACTGGGCAGTGTGAGGAACAGGTTAACGTGAACAGACAGGGTACACAAGTACTGGGCAGTGTGAGGGACAGGTTATTTTGAACAGACAGGCTACATAGGTAGTGCGCAATGTGAGGGACAGGGTAGTGTGAACACCAGAGTACATAGGTACTGGGCAGTGTGAGGGACAGGTTAACGTGAACAGACAGGATACATAGGTAGTGGGCAGTGTGAGGGACAGGGTATTGTGAACAGACAGGCTACATAGGTAGTGGGCAGTGTGAGGGACAGGGTAGTGTGAACAGACAGAGTACACAAGTACTGGGCAGTGTGAGGGACAGGTTATTTTGAACAGACAGGCTACACAAGTACTGGGCAGTGTGACGGACAGGTTAATGTGAACACACAGAGTACACAGGTACTGGGCAGTGTGAGGGACAGGTTAACGTGAACAGACAGAGTACACAGGTACTGGGCAGTGTGAAGTATAGGTTAACATGAACAGACAGAGTACACAAGTACTGGGCAGTGTGATGGACAGGTTAATGTGAACACACAGAGTACACAGGTACTGGGCAGTGTGATGGAGAGGTTAACGTGAACAGACAGAGTACACAGGTACTGGGCAGTGTGAAGTATAGGTTAACGTGAACAGACAGAGTACACAGGTACTGGGCAGTGTGAAGTATAGGTTAACATGAACAGACAGAGTACACAGATACTGTGCAGCGTGACAGACAGGTTATTGTGAACAGACAGAGTACACAAGTACTGGGCAGTGTGAGGGACAGTTTATTGTGAACAGTACACAGGTACTCGGCAGTGTGAGGGACAGGTTAATGTGAACAAACAGGGTACACAAGTATTGGGCAGTGTCAGGGACAGGTTATTCGGACATTACACAGGTACTCGGCAGTGTGAGGCACATGCTTGATTAAAGTTGCATAGACCGATCGCGTTATTTTTTAGATAAATTTATCAATTTGATCTTTTTTTTTTTTTGTAAATATAGTTTATTCATTGAATAAAGTCTTTTGTCAGCATTGCGGCACTGGTCTTCCAGCCATCTGACAATACAGTTATTTACAATATATGTATATATGTAGTCTGATATTGTCATCAGCAGCTAGCTCCAATCAGCTGAAATAACAATATTAATCATTCAAAGACTTACATATTGTATAGTTTGACAATTCACATGTTGTATTCATACACACTTAGATACATACATGTGTATTGATTAGACCTTTACATTATGGAGTGGTTAGGTCCATATTTTCCCTTCATAGGTTTGTATGCCTACTGTGTTGTGAATTGCATAATTATCATGCTGTTGGAGATAACATTTTGAGATTGAGTGTTAGTAGAATGGTTTGTTTATTCTGTTAGATAGGGTGTGGTTAGCTTGTAGATGCTTAAAAGGTTAATACCTTAGGTGTGTTTTTTGACTACATGAAGTAGTTTGAGTAAGTAGGTTGTTAGTAATGATGGGATAAACTATGCTTGGAGGATTGTACATTTCAGTCCTCGCCAACTTCTGTGACATGCAGTGCTGCCCAGGGAGTGGGAGCGGAACTAACTTCTGTGACATGCAGTGCTGCCCAGTGAGTGGGAGCGGAACTAACTTCTGTGACATGCAGTGCTGCCCAGTGAGTGGGAGCGGAACTAACTTCTGTGACATGCAGTGCTGCCCAGGGAGTGGGAGCGGAACTAACTTCTGTGACATGCAGTGCTGCCCAGGGAGTGGGAGCGGAACTAACTTCTGTGACATGCAGTGCTGGCCATGGAGTGGGGGCGGAACTAACTTCTGTGACATGCAGTGCTGCCTCGGGGCGAACATAGCGCCGTGATAGAAGGCACTTTAAAGCAAATTGGAAGTAAGATATCAGATACTCAAATTAAACATGTGTATGCTACGAACGTTATGTGAATGGGTTGGATACGATTAAATAAGTTACAAATATGGAAGTTGGAATTGGTCAAACTTAACTGTGTTATGTAAGTTCGCATTAGTTGGATATACACTCCATGGGTCACAATTGGTCTATGTTCACGCCACTGTGTAAGACATGTCACACTGTGCGTACATTAACGCCACTGTGTTAGACATGTCACACTGTGTGTACATTCACATCACTGTGGTAGACATGTCACACGGTGTGTACACTGTCTCCTCTGTGTATGACATCACACGGTGTGCACACTGACTCCTCTGTGTATGACATCACGCGGTGTGTACACTGTCTCCTCTGTGTATGACATCACACTGGCTGTGCACTGACGGCACTATGGTAGACATGTCACACTGTTGTCACATTAACTTCACTGTGTTAGACATGTCACACTGGCTGTGCACTTACTCCACTATGGTAGACATGTCACACTGTGTGTACACTAGAGCTACTGCTGGTAGACATGTCACACTGTGTGTACACTGGATCTACTGTGGTAGACATGTCACATTCTGTTTACACTGGATCTACTGTGGTAGACTTGTCACCCTGTGTGTGCACTGGATCTACTGCTTGTAAACATGTCACACTGTGTGTACACTGGATCAACTGTGGTAGACTTGTCACACTGTGTGTGACCTGGATCTACTGTGGTAGACTTGTCACACTGTGTGTGCACTGGATCTACTGTGGTAGACTTGTCACACTGTGTGCACTGGATCTACTGTGGTAGACTTGTCACACTGTGTGTGCATTGGATCTACTGTGGTAGACTTGTCACACTCTGTGTACACTGGATCTACTGTGGTAGACTTGTCACACTGTGTGTGCACTGGATCTACTGTGGTAGACTTGTCACACTATGTGTGCACTGGATCTTCTTTGGTAGACTTGTCACACTGTGTGTGAACTTGATCTACTGTGGTAGACTTGTCACACTGTGTGTGAACTGGATCGACTGCAGGTAGACATGTCACACTGTGTGTTCACTGGATCTACTGTGGTAGACTTGTCACACCATATGTACACTGACTCCACTACGGTAGACATCTCACACTGTTTGAACACTGGCTCTACTGTGGTAGACATGTCACACTATGTGTACACAGGCTCAACTGTTGTAGACATGTCACGCTGTGTGTTCACTGGCTCTACTGTGGTAGACATGTGACACCATATGTACACTGACTCCACTACGGTAGACATGTCACACTGTGTGACATCTGGCTCTACTGTGTTAGACATGTCACACTCTGTGTACACTGGCTCTACTGTGTTAGACATGTCACACTGGGTGTACACTGGCCCTACTGTGGTAGACATGTCACACTGTGTGTACACTGGCTCTACTGTGGTAGACATGTCACACCGTGTTTACACTGGCTCTACTGTGTTAGACACGTCACACTGTGTGTACACAGGCTCTACTGTGTTAGACATGTCACACCCTGTGTACACTGGCTCTACTGTGTTAGACATGTCACACTGGGTGTACACTGGCTCTACTGTGTTAGACACATCACACTGTGTGTTCACAGGCTCTACTGTGGTAGACACGTCACACTGGGTGTACACTGGCTCTACTGTGGTAGACCTGTCACACGGTGCGTACACTGGCTCTACTGTGTTAGACATGTCACACTCTGTGTACACTGGCTCTACTGTGTTAGACATGTCACACTGGGTGTACACTGGCTCTTCTGTGGTAGACATGTCACACTGTGTGTACACTGGCTCTACTGTGGTAGACATGTCACACTGTGTGGTCACTGGCTCTACTGTGTTAGACATGTCACACTGTGTGTACAAAGGCTCTACTGTGGTAGACATGTCACACTGTGTGTACACTGGCTCTACTGTGGTAGACATGTCACACTGTGTGTACACTGGCTCTACTGTGGTAGACATGTCACACTGGGTGTACACTGGCTCTACTGTGGTAGACATGTCACACTGTGTGGTCACTGGCTCTACTGTGGTAGACATGTCACACTGTGTGTTCACTGGCTCTACCGTGGTGTACACTCTGTGTACACTGGATCTACTGTGGGATACATGTCAAACTGTGTGTACACTGGCTCTACTGCTGGTAGAGATGTCACACTCTATGTAAACTGGATCTACTGTGATAGGCATGTCACACTGGGTGTACACTGGATCTACTGCGGGTAGACTTGTCACACTGTGTGTGCACTGGCTCTACTGTGGTAGACTGTTAAAAGAGTGGAAGTAGAGCCCCTGACCCTGGTCCTGAGATGCACCTTCCATGCCGCACTTACCTTGCTTTGTCCTCCCCGTCCTGCTCTTCTGAGACGCAGGTGCTGCTTTGTTAGGAGAGCCCAGGTGGTGGCGCCCCGAGTCGGCCTGGTTGTCTGTGCTGGTAACATGCGCGTTAGTCATCTCCTCTGCTGTGCTTGTGGAGGTGGTGCCGGTGGGAATAGTAGACAAGGACGTTACGAAGCGTCCTCCTGGTCCCGCGACCGGTTCCTGGCGTCCGTCCGTGTCCCTAGGGTGTGACGCGTCTCCCACAGCGGCACACAAGCTGTCCCGGCCGGTCTCCGGGTCGTCCCGGCGCGTCCCCTCACCGTCCCGGCGCGTCCCTTCACCGTCCCGACGCGTCCCCTCACCGTCCCGGCGCGTCCCCTCACCGTCCCGGCGCGTCCCCTCACCGTCCCGGCGCGATCCCGGGCCGCGCGTCCAGCGGACGAGTCGCTGGACGCGGTTCGAGTCGGCCTCCTTGAAGCATGTGACGGGCGGGGGTCGGATCACGTGGGGCGGCGAGTCGGGCGCGGCCCGCAGCGGGATCCGCAGATCTGGCAGCACGTAGCGCCGCTGCTTGTCCCGCGCCTCCTGCTCGTCTCTCGTCTCCTTGTCCGACTGCACTGTGAGGGCAGGGGGCGCTGGGTGGAAGCAAGAGTTAGCAGTCACAGATCCGCACCTGCATTAACGTACTCTGGTCAGGCCAACCCTACATTAACCAAGTCTAGTCAGGCCAACCCTGCATTAACGTAGTCTGGTCAGGCCAACCCTACATTAACCAAGTCTAGTCAGGCCAACTGTGTATTAACGTAGTCTGGTCAGGCTTACCCTGTATTAATGTAGTCTGGTCAGGCCTACCCTGTATTAATGTAGCCTGGTCAGGCCAACCCTACATTAACGTAGTCTGGTCAGGCCAACCCTACATTAACCAAGTCTAGTCAGGCCAACCCTGCATTAACGTAGTCTGGTCAGGCCAACCCTACATTAACCAAGTCTAGTCAGGCCAACCCTGCATTAATGTAGTCTGGTCAGGCCAACCCTACATTAACCAAGTCTAGTCAGGCCAACCCTGTATTAACGTAGTCTGGCCGGGCCTACCCTGTATTGATGTAGTCTGGTCAGGCCTACCCTGTATTAATGTAGTTTGGTCAGGCCAACCCTACATTAACGTAGTCTGGTCAGGCCAACCCTACATTAACCAAGTCTAGTCAGGCCAACCCTGCATTAAGGTAGTCTGGTCAGGCCAACCCTACATTAACCAAGTCTAGTCAGGCCAACCCTGTATTAACGTAGTCTGGTCAGGCCTACCCTGTATTAATGTAGTCTGGTCAGGCCTACCCTGTATTGAGGTAGTCTGGTCAGGCCAACCCTACATTAATGTAGTCTGGTCAGGCCAACCCTGCATTAACGTAGTCTGGTCAGGCCTCACCTGTATTAATGTAGTCTGGTCAGGCCAACCCTACATTAACGTAGGCTGGTCAGGCCAACCCTACATTAACGTAGGCTGGTCAGGCCAACCCTACATTAATGTAGTATGGTAAGGCCAACCCTGTATTAACGTAGTCTGGTCAGGCCAGCCCTGTATTAATGTAGTCTGGTCAGGCCAACCCTACATTAACATAGTCTGGTCAGGCTTACCCTGTATTAATGCAGTCTGGTCAGGCCATCCCTGTATTAATGTAGCCTGGTCAGGCCAACCCTGCATTAACGTAGTCTGGTCAGGCCTACCCTGTATTAATGTAGTCTGGTCAGGCCAACCCTACATTAACGTAGGCTGGTCAGGCCAACCCTGTATTAACGTAGGCTGGTCAGGCTTACCCTGTATTAATGCAGTCTGGTCAGGCCTACCCTGTATTAATGTAGCCTGGTCAGGCCAACCCTGCATTAACGTAGTCTGGTCAGGCCTACCCTGTTTTAACGTAGCCACCAACATGGATACCATCTCCAACCAACTCCTCCAACAAACTCCTCCAATCTCACAGCCCTCTCCTGGATCTGTGTAGGCCTACGGACAAAACTGACACCCCTCATCAACAAATTAAAAACTGACCATATAGATGTGGCTATGCTCCAGGAAACATGGAAGATAGATCCACCATGCATCAAAGGCTACACCACTTAACACATCCCCGCAGTAGAATCACTAATCTGGGGCAGACCAAAGGGAGGTACCACCACCTTAGTCAACAACCACATTCATGCCGCCAAAATAGCAAACTCCAGAGCCAACCCCACGGCCGACACATTGTGTGTACGTCTCAAACTGGCCACAACGACAATAGACACCTTCAACATATACAATCCCTGCAACACCCAATACATCCTCGACCCCATCCTCCAAGCACATGGCAACGCAGCAAGACACCAAATAATCATGGGAGACTTCAACACCCACCACTCCATCTGGGGACGCAACAACACAGACACAGACAGAGGATTCACACTACTTGCAGTGGTCCTTGACTCGGCGAATCACTCCTTAATGAACGAATGTTCGCCCACTCATCGCAGTGGCATGTCCATTGACCTCTGCATCCTAGACACACAACTCATGGCCACAGCCTCGTGGGAACTAACTGACCTGTACTCAGACCACCACACAGTGCTCCTACGCACAAACGCTCCCAAGGTTTCCCCCCCCCCCCCCACAAACCACAAGCTAAAAAACCTACAGGGGACCAACCCCGACACACCCCTTTAGCCAAACCCACTCCAAACAGCCACAAACCAACTTGCCACCTTCATCAACAGAACAGACCCACAACTCTGCTTACCAAACACACACCTACAAACCCTCGCCAGAGATGCTCCCTAGTCTAGAGGACATCATCAACAATGGCATAGACCTGCCTTCCGCCCACAACTTTGACTGCCCCCTCACCAAGACCTAGCTCGAAAGGGCCATCCACCCCCAACGGAGGAAAATGCTGTGGGAGACACGTCACACCCTAGGTAGTGACCAGTTGACCACATTGGTTATTGACATGATGGGTAGTGACCAGGTGGCCATGTTGGTTATTGACATGATGGGTAGTGATCATGTTGGTTATTGACACGATGGGTAGTGACCAGGTGACCACGTTGGTTATTGACACGATGGGTAATGACCACGTTGGTTATTGACACAATGGGTAGTGACCAGGTGACCATGTTGGTTATTGACATGACGGGTCGTGACCAGTTGATCACGTTGGTTATTGACATGATGGGTAGTGACCAGGTGACCATGTTGGTTATTGGCATGATGGGTAATGACCAGGTGACCATGTTGGTTATTGACACAACGGGTAGTGACCAGGTGACCACGCTGGTTATTGACATGATGCGTAGTGACCACGTTGGTTATTGACATGTTGGGTAGTGACCACGTTGGTTATTGACACAATGGATAGTGACCAGGTGACCACGTTGGTTATTGACACGATGGGTAGTGACCAAGTTGGTTATTGCCACGATGGATAGTGACCACATTAGTGACGGGTAGTGACCAGGTGATCGCGTTGGTTATTGACACGATCGGTAGTGACCAGGTGACCATGTTGGCTATTGACACGATGGGTAGTGACCATGTTGGTTATTGACATGAAGGGTAGTGACCAGGTGATCACGTTGGTTATTGACACAACGGGTAGTGACCAGGTGGCCATGTTGGTTATTGACACGATGGATAGTGACCAGGTGGCCATGTTGGTTATTGACACAACAGGTCATGACCAGGTGAAATCCATCAAATTCAATATTAATCGAAGGACGTACATCAAGTGCGCTTTTTAGTTTCCCATTGGTGTAGTACCACTCATGTTAACCTGAAAGTAATTTTATTTGATATAGACAATCGCACATCATGTGTGCCTCATTACATAGGAAACAAGATTTCGTAAACTTTGACGTTGTACTAGGCTTTCTTTGCCTAAAAGCATTACTTTTCCGCGACTGCTAAGGATGCTTATCCTCTGCCCAGGATACAGGATATTTTTGATCAACTTCATGGAGCTAAAATTGTTACCACTATAGATCTCAAATCTGGTTATTGGCAGGTAATGGTAGATGAGGAAAGTAGACCTGAAACAGCTATCAATACCCATATTGGACTGTTTCAATTTAAACGCATTCAGTTTAGATTAACTAATGCACCAGCTGTTTTCCATAGAATGATGAATGTTATTTTCTCAGAGTTTTTGGGAAAATGTTGTTTGATTTATTTAGATGATGTTGTGGTATCAGAGTGAATGAATATATCTGACCTTTAGAGTAAAAATATGATCCAGGATACATTGTAGTTAGAGCACGGGGTTCGGTAGTGACTGTGGTAGGGCCAAAGAATGATCAATAAATTGTTAATCGAGAGAAGGTTCAAATAGTTGATTCTAAAATTAAGTAGGCTGATTTGGCACCTAGATTAACTCGTATGGAGAGGCTAAAAGGTAGGAGGAAACCTTTGCATTCGATCCAATTGTTTCTGTCCAGGACAAACAAACTAATGTATTTTTGGTTGATAAAACAAAACAAAAACCTAAACTAATACATTCTTGTGATATTGGTACTGGAGCATTTACGTGCCAGCAGGCACATCGAACAGAAGCGCTTGTTGCTAGTTGTACTGTAATCCACAGAATTGACCAATCACAGCAAAGAATGCCACAGAGTGATCGATGGCAGCAGGGACGGTGGAGTGCTTTGGCTCTGCCGGACGGTAAAATTCTTTGTTTACGCCACTAATTGGGAATGACTGTGCCATACCTAACCATTGTGCTAATACGAAGCATGAACTAAAAATAGTGCAAGTCAACAGCTTTCAAACTGATCGACAGGGTTTATGAGGTTTAGTCATAAGAAATGTTTATGTTCCTAACTAAACTTGCACCAACGTAAGTTGCACCACTAATAAACATTACTAATTCAATGGAGTTACAGGCATGTCGGAAATGGAATAGATTCCACAGTAGCATTGCTATAGTAAGATTATTGACAGTTTTGCTTACTGATGTTTCCTCTTACATTTCAGGATGGAAGATTTGTATAAAATGGAGAAATGGTATAGACATGGACAGAGTTGCATAGACATTGTTGTGTACATCCATATACAAAATAAATCTTGTTATTCTATCATGACATAGATGGTAAAATGCACACCGGTGGTGAGTGTGATGTCACACTAACAATTAACAGATGAATTCTTTTCCCATTGACTTTCTATTTATCTAGGTTAATTGTTTGTAGCCAGGTCTAGAGTGTGCAATTGGCGTATTACATAATGTGGGAGACGCGAGGTTGTGATCAGCTGATCGAGCTGAAACTTGTTTATCTACTGGAAAACCTCTCAACTGTCACAGTAATGATGGAAATGCTTTGGGTTCATTAACATTTTACACCATGTAGCTCTGTTAAAACTTAGGGGCTCTGGATTCGTTTTCGGGGTAGACTAAGCAGGTGGAGGAGTGAGACTCTGAATGCAGAGATGAATGCAAGAAATCAAAGATGTTGCATGCTAGTGCTTATGAGACAGCATTGAATATGTATTAACTTTTCTAGTTCCAAAACACTTACTCGGCAGGTGCATGGAGGACCAAGACCGCATGATACAGCACCTTGATTCATGCATTACCGTGTAAAATATTCTGATTTTCGACGTTGGGGCGAATGCAAATGTTCTATTACTAAAAGGCTATACATGACCAGGCGCATGTGTATATATATGGGTCACTCTCCTCAAAACTGGCCAGAAGTGTCACATGGACAGTTAAAATCTAATATTTGAATTTTTAACATTGTTTGGTTGCAAATGAAAGCTGGAAATATCCCCTTTACATCTATGTAAAATATAAATTGATGAGATAAAAAATTAAAGTGTAGTCCATGGTTAAGCTATGTATTATGGCAGTATAACATGGTTGCTCAGATGTAACACAGATTTAGGACACCACACAGTCTACTTAATAAAAATCAAAGCAGAATTAAATAATTTCATTCTTAGAAGCATATTAATCGTGGCATAATATATAGAAATAGGTAGTGCTTATATTGATTTCTTTTTAAAGTAATTCCCAGCCATGATTTATTCACTGAATAATTAGTGTACAATATTTGTGTGGCATCCAGACACCACATTTATAAGACACCACATCAAATTTGTATTTCTTTATTTAAGCATGCATACATGTTAATAAATACTTTCTTTTTGATTTGGGAACTGTTTTGTTTGATATATCAATGCAATACAAGATGTTAGTAAGGATTCAACCATGTCCCATGTGTCATGTTACAAATGGCTGACTTCATAACTAAAAGGACCAAAGTTGCACACAGTTTATTTTATTTCCCTTATTTCTTACATCAAATCTGAACATGAATATGAAAAGTATAAGGGGGGGGAAAAGTAGAAAGTTTTTTTTATTGATGTTTTAAAATCCCATCCCATGCTGACCAGTTTTCAGGAGAGTGACCGATATATGTAAGTGCTGGTGGTGCCTGAGTGGAATGTAAATAGACATAGTGGTGCTGGTTGGGCTGTGTGTAAGGGGCACTCAGGGTCAAGGTTCAAGGCTGGTGGTGGCCAGAGGGGCCATACAGCTTGGTGGTGGTGGGCAGACCACTGGTAGCCATGGAGACCAGGAATGCTGGATCCCTATTGGTAGGGCCAAGAATGCTTGTTTCCCATTGGGGGAAATGGGTGGGGTGATACTCTACAATGAACCCATGTAACCATGTAAATTATAAACCAGAGGGCTGGACTCTCTCTTCGTCTACTTTTAACTTTATTCTCTTCCTTTCTCTTTGTCTGTATTGATTTCACCATAGCCTGCCTAAACACATTCGAACATTAGACTTTACACAACTAAAAAATGGCATCCCTCAGGGAGCTGTCCTCAGCCCCTTCCTCTTTAATGTTGTAGTCGCTGCCCTCATAAGCTGACTGAAAACAGGCATTACTGAACCCCGCCTCAAACATGTCAAGATCCTATGCTATGCAGACGACGTCGCTGTAGTTTGCTCATGCACCAGGGATGTGCCCCTCCTCACTGTGGATGTCTTGCTTCTATTTAGTGATATCTGCCATGATCTGAGGCTCAAAATATCCTCAACAAAACCAAAGGCATGATGATGTTTACTGATCAGCCTCCCCACCCACTCTGAATCGCAGATCTGGACATCGAATGTGTGCACACCTTCGACTACCTCAAAGTCAGACTTTATCACAAATTCACCATGAGACCACTTGTGAAACAACTGGCTTCCAGAATGAACAAGAGACTTCTTCTAATGACTAGAATCTCTGGGTTCAACTGGGGAGCCCCAGCCGAAGTACTCAGTCTCTTCTACAAGCAGGAGTAACATAACATGAGCAACATAGCGTGAGTAAGACAACAGGAGTAACATAACATGAATAACACAACATCTTCAACCAGCAATGCACACAATTTCATATTGAAAGACTAACCGTTATTAAAACCAAATCTAACTGATATACAAACACAGCATATGATTTGACCACTAGTGTAAATTATTGCACACTCTATCTTGACGCATATGCCTTGCACTATGTTGACTACCTATGCTGTACACTATGCAGCATAGGCTGCTCCACCACTTTCTTTTTATGTTCAGAATGGGTTGCGCTGCACGCAGCGCAGCGCATTCCACTTCCACTATGTACAGACCAAATGCGATCACTCCAACGGCTGGAAGACCAGTGCCCCGGCGCTGACAAAATAAGTATTCAGATGAATAAAATATTTTATCAAAAAAAAAAAATAACACAACAGGAATAACACAACAGGAATAACACAACAGAAGTAACACAACATGAGTAACACCACATGAGCAACACAACAGTAATAAGACGACAGAAATAACACAACAGGAATAATACAACAGGAGTAACACAACATGAACAACACAACAGTAGTAACACAACATGAATACCACAACAGGAGTAACACAACATGAATAACACAACAGTAATAACAAAACATGAGTAACACAACAGAAGAAACACAGCATGAATAACACAACAGGAGAAACACAATGGGAATAACACAACAGTAATAACACAACATGAGTAACACAACAGAAGAAACACAACAGGAATAACACAACAGGAGAAACACAATGGGAATGACACAATACGCATAATACAACGTGAACAATATAATGACAGAAATACAACAGAGGCAGTAGAACAGGATTACCTACCTTCTTTGTTCTTTGATTCAAATGCTTGAACACGCTTGAGCTTCTTTAGGACCTGCAGACTTCCCTGTTTGAAACAGAGTCTTTTATTAGTAACAAGACAAGGAGCATCTGGTACAGACCTGTCCCGGTACAGGGGGGCACCAACCTGTACATGTTGGTGCCGGCATGTACAGGCTGGTGCAGGCCGTTACAGGCTGGTGCAGGCTGGTGCTGCCTGTACAGGCTGGTACCTGTACAGACTGGTGCAGGCCGTTACAGGCTGTTGAAGGCCGGTACCGGCCTGTACATGCTGGTGCAGCCTGGCACCAGGCCACTCCAGCTGGTGCAGGCCGGTACCGGCCTGTACAGACTGGTACCGGTCTGTACAGGCTGGTACAGGTTGGACCAGACTGGTGCAGGCCGGTACAGGCCGGTACAGGCTGGTACAGGCCGGTACAGGCTGGTGCCGGCCAGTACATGCTGGTGCAGCCCGGTACAGCCTGGTGCAGGCCGGTATAGGCTGGCACATGCCGGTACAGGCTGGTGCAGGCCGGTACAGCCTGGTGCAGGCCGGTATAGGCTGGCACATGCCGGTACAGCCTGGTGCAGGCCGGTACAGCCTGGTGCAGGCCGGTATAGGCTGGCACATGCCGGTACAGCCTGGTGCAGGCCGGTATAGGCTGGCACATGCCGGTACAGGCTGGTGCAGGCCGGTACAGCCTGGTGCAGGCCGGTATAGGCTGGCACATGCCGGTACAGGCTGGTGCAGGCCGGTACAGCCTGGTGCAGGCCGGTATAGGCTGGCACATGCCGGTACAGCCTGGTGCAGGCCGGTACAGCCTGGTGGAAGTCAATGTTTTAACACGGCGCTTTTAATGCTGTTGCTAAGCTCTTCAGGGTAGTCCTTCACAACAGCACTCGATTACCGTCATTACCGGAATTACCATAATTACCGCAAGTACCGCAAGTATTGCAACTACCGCTTCTTGTGAGTTAGTGGTTACTATTGTAAAATATTCCGATATTCGGGAAGGGGGAAGGCAATTGTTCTATTACTGATCGGTGTACTTGGCCAGGTGCATATATAGCGCGTATACAGACCCTGTATGCGGATGTAAAGCAGAAGGACTCCGGCTATACTACTTCTCTGCTAATTACCACCCTTGTGGTTCTGGGGCTTGACGCCAGGGGAACTGGCGGCGCTGCGTCTGCGTACGCCCACCGCCTCGCAAGGTGCACTGGACTCACCACTTGCTTGCCAGCCGCACCCCCAGCAACAACCCCGTGCGTTTTGAAGCTGACTACCGGCGCGTGATAGGGGGGCGTGCCCAGACCTATGCAGTCTATGTCTGATTATTGTGATCCATGTGGCCAGAAACATGCTTTGCCAGTGAACGAGTTGTGTCCAAAGCATTTAGCGGCAACTACGAAGCGGGCAACACATGCGCATCCCTTGCCTGAAGTGGAGCAGGGCAAGCAAAGGCAGAAAATGGCGACAGAAGTTAAGTCGGAGGTGTGTGGTGCGATGGGTGGGTCGATGGACAACAACTTGTCAGCGGAGGAAGCGGCGTTAAAAACTGAAGTAGACGCGTTGGAGCGAAAACGACGGGTGGCGGCGTTGAGGAAGCAGCGCAAACTCGTGGAGGAGGAGCTGCGGTTATTGGACGTGTCAGAGGAGAGGGAACGTAGCAAGTTAGGGCATGCACGCCGGTGTCACCGTCATAGGAGCTCGTCGTCGTCTAGTTCTGGGAGTCGGACACCCAGTACGGAAAGGAGACGGCAGCATAAGTGGACCCTTAAGCACCACACGGTGGATAGGAAGCAAGTCAAAAAATTAAATGCTCATGAACTGGTAGAGGCTACCTGTGGGTGGTTTCAAGAGAGTAGTGCGTATGAAGACATTAATGCTTGTCATGATATGCTTAACCACATAAGTTATTTGAGTTCTAAAGCTGAACATAATAATTTCAATAACACTGCTCACGTGGCATATGATTCAGGCATTCGTAAGTTGGCGCAGAAGCAGGGTTTCCAAGCCTTTGTTATGGGAAACAGTGACTTATCGTTAAGGCATTATGCATATGAGAATATAAAAGACAGTAAGAGGGCTACTGGTGCTATGACTGGTTCAGCTAACGCGTCAAATCGTCTGTACACGCGAGACGGAAAGAAGCCATGTTTCGCGTATAATGGGGAGCAGGGGTGTTCTCACGATAATATGACTTGTGACTACGGCCATTGGTGCTCTCGTTGCAGTAGCAGTAGTCATAAACGTGGGAAATGCCATAGGGATTGAAAAGATAGGCATAATGTTAAGAAAAATAGAAATAATTTCCAAAGTACTAAGTCTACTTTAAATCAATTAATTAATGCTCCGATTAATATTGCAACTAGTAGCAGTTACTGTGTTAGTGGCGCTAGGGTAATGAAGGGTGAAGGGTGTGCTTCGCCAACTCTGCCAAATATAACCAAGCTCGTAGCACTGGTGCATGGCCATGTAGGTGATGCCGGTAGTCGTCATGGGTCGCTGCCACCTTGGGTGCCAATTAACGTGTCCTGGTTAGAGGTTGCTAGTACAGTTAATTACTACATGGTCACTGCTTATGACAGATATACTAGAGGTTCGGATAAGCGCACTTTTAAAATGTCTTATAGCTGTTTTAGAGGTTGTTGCTCGTGTACACATCAAATTGCTGGTACGGCAGCTCAAATTAAGCCTTGTCGGGTATTTGTGGAAACGTTTTTCCAGGGGGACACTGATCCTGACTGGGAGTATATTCTACATGGTGCCATTTTCGGGTTTAAAATTATTAATGAGCAGTTCGACAATTCTTATACCAGTACTTATACAAGCAAAAGTGATAATAATCATAATTTATTCATAAAATCTAAATTACGGTCTGAAATTGACAAAGGTTATATTTCATCGACTAATACTCTTCCTACTTGCTCCCATAACATGTTCTGTGTACCTAAACCAACAGGTTCTGGATTTAGGGTGATAGTTGATTGCAGTAAACCATATGGGAAGTCCGTAAATAATTTTGTTTCGGAAACATGTTGCAAGTTTCGATATAAGAGTGTCGATACATTGTTGAAGCTGCTAGTGCAGGGGGATTATATAGCTGTAATCGACATACAGGATGCATATCGGGCAGTCAGTATTCACCCTTCGGACATTGATGGTAGTGATGGATATTTTTTATATAATAGACTCTCTATGGGTCTTTCATCCAGTCCATACATTTTTAGTAAGTTATCGGACTTTGTATACCGTTGTGCAGTCAGGCATGGTAATAGTCGAATTGTGAATTATTTGGATGATTTTGCAGTATTGGGTAATGCTTATGAAGACTGCCGTGGCAATCAGTTGCAATTGATTTCTATATTGAGGAAATTAGGATTTTATATTAATTTTTCAAAAATGATTAGTCCTTCCACCAGTGCTAGGTTTCTTGGCATTATAATAGACAGTATGACTATGAAGGTCAAGCTACCTTTTGATAAATTAGTGAAGTTAAAAAATCATCTTAGCAAGTTTGTCGATAGGAAGAAGGCTACCTGTAAAGAGCTGGAGCAGTTGGGTGGTCGGTTATCACACTGTTCGGTAGTCGTTAGAGGAGGGCGATCTTTTTCGGCTTTCATGGAGCTGTTCGTGCCCTAAAACTCCCCTTATCATAGATATAGGATAAATAGTGCCTTCCGTGATGAAATACGATGGTGGTTGAGTTATGTAGATCAGTTCAATGGTGAGCAAAAAATATTATTGAACCAAAGGGATAGTCTATCAGTTTATTCAGATGCTTCTCAGCAGGGCTATGGGGCGCTGCATGGTTCGGATTGGTGTGTGGGTTTTTTCAATGATGATCGTCCTATTCGGGGCCTTGCTCACCACAGGGTCGTAGCGCCTAGGGAGGTGTATCAAGCGCACATAAACGTTAAGGAGATGTGGGCCGTGGTGGCAGCGGTAGACCGTTAGTGTATGTACTGGAAAAACAGGAATATTGTATTTATAACTGATGATAATACTGTGTGATCAGCGCTGGTGAAAGGTTTTGCAAAAAATCTGGTTATAATGAACCTCATAAAATGGATATTCTGGGTATCTGTGCGATATAATTTTAATATATCATCGGTTCATATAAAATCTAATTACAATGTAGTCTGCGATAGTATCAGTAGGTGGGATAGCCCGCAACAGCTAAGTAGGGTAGTGCAGGTTGATAGATCGATGATTCTATGTTGTTCGCATCTGTTTAATTAATTAACTAGTCATTGTGTTATAGAGCTGGCTGCGCTGCGGACTGAGGCGAGGACAATATCGATGCAGTATTACGCACCTAATAGTCGTGCGACCCATTCAATGCAGATAAGGAAGTATTTTACTTTCATAGATCAATTTCGAGGCCTTCTGGCTCCTGTGCCTTGCCCTGCCAGTCAGGTTGCTATATATATAGCTTGGCTTTCTCATAGTTTAAAATATAGTTCTATTACAAACTACTTATCTGCTTACACATTTTTTCTTAGAAACCGCTGATCTTATTGACTATAAGAATCACACAGTAAAAACTACCCTTGGAGGGTTTAAGCGAATTCTGGGTTGTGAAGTAAAGGCTACGAAACCAATATTACCCTCCAATTTGTCGTCTATGTTCAAATTTTTGTCTGACTCCCCTGGACATATTGCTACTAGGGCTGCAATCTTAACGGGCTTTAGAGGGCTGTTGCGTAAGTGTCAGTTGACGCAGTCTGATTCGACCCTCAGGAGGGCAGATTTTGAGTTTTTTTCTTGGGGGATGATTATTTCAGTCAGGAGATCAAAGACTATTCAGTTTAGTGAGCAGGAAGTACTCATTCCTATTTCTGAGTTAAAGAATAACTCACTATGTGCTGTCCATTGGACGAGGTTACATTTTGGTCAGGTACCTGCGTCTCGTAACGCGTCAGCTTTTCAAGTTCCTTCGCCGTTAGGCGGTTATTATTAGTCATTACACATAACAGGATACATAACTGGATTGAGTAGGTACTCTGGCTGGCCACAAAAGACCCACCGTTTATTCATCAAACTAACATCAAACAAAGTCAATTCAAGGAATCAATACAACAATCAATCAAGCAATCAAAGAATAATCAAATATCAAGTCCATTCATCATGCGAATCATAGTCAAAGTAATCAATCAATCAAAGTCGAATGAGTCAATAGAACAGTAACCTAAAGCTAGAACTCGGGTTCGAATGGCCGATATACTGGAGAAACCGTTGGGGGCTGGAGGCGCGCGCATGCGCATGACACATTCCAGCCTAGACTTGCCTCGGTCCGACTGGACGCTCGGAGGCTTGGCGCATGCGCCCGACGCCTAGCAGGATTAGACTTGCCTCAGCCCCCTAGAGCTGGCAGTTCTCCCGGCCCGGTGTGCAAGGCGGGGGGCCCGGGTTCGAGTCCACCCCGCCGCGATTAACAATTAACAGGTTCCATCCAGAATAATATTGGTATAAATGCTTTATACTACACATAAGCCTTTAACTTATTCGGTACTCCAATCAACGATTAGATATTTGTGTGTTTTATCTGGGCTCAACCCAGGTCGATTACTCTTGTCATTCACTCAGGAGGGGTGGTTGCACCTTTTTGCATATGCAAGGTGCAGCTATAGAAGAAATTAAGGCTTGTGGTGATAGGAAGTCTGATTGTGTGTATCGGTACATTACATTGCCCAATTCTGACCGCATACTAAATGACATGCGAGTTGCAGCATCAATTGATCTGTGTTTGTAGTTCTTTTTTTCTCTCTTTTCTCCTCTTCAGCTTTCTTCTCTTCTTGGCTGGGTTCGGGCGTTGGCCCTTGGCGTGGCCCAGCCAGATGTCATTTGATTGATTGTTTCAATATGTCTGGTGTCATCATATTGATTATTACATTGATTATTGACTAAATGCTATTACGATGATTGTTCATCATATTGATTAATACATTGATTTTTGACTAATGGTATTGATGATGGTTGTTCATCTAGAGATTATATGTTATGCTAATGGTCATACATTAACAAGACTGTGTTGAGAATAAATGATCTCGCCCTTATGCTTAACGCTACATCCGACTCCTAGCCTCCTTCGTTACAGCGCATATACAGACCCTGTATGCAGATGTAAAGCAGAAGGACTCCGGCTATACTACTTCTCTGCTAATTACCACCCTTGTGGTTCTGGGGCTCAACGCCAGGGGAACTGGCGGCGCTGCGTCTGCGTACGCCCACCGCCTCGCAAGGTGCACTGGACTCACCACTTGCTTGCCAGCCGCACCCCCAGCAACAACCCCGTGCGTTTTTTTTGTTTTGTTTTTTGTTTTGTTTTTTGGGGTGTGTTTTTTACGGTAGGGCATGGCCCAGCCAGATGTCATTTGATTGATTGTTTCAATATGTCTGGTGTCATCATATTGATTATTACATTGATTATTGACTAAATGCTATTACGATGATTGTTCATCATATTGATTATTACATTGATTATTGACTAATGCTATTGATGATGCTTGTTCATCTAGAGATTATATGTTATGCTAATGGTCATATATTAACAAGACTGTGTTGAGAATAAATGATCTCGCCCTTATGCTTAAGGCTACATCCGACTCCTAGCCTCCTTCGTTACATATATATATATGGGTTGGTGGTGCCTGAGTGGGATGTAAATAGACATAGTGGTGCTGGCAGGTCTGGGTGTGATTGCACTCAGGGCCTAGCCCTTCTGCTGAGGTAGGGTCATCACACTCAAAAGGTCAAGGTTGGTGGTGGCCAAGGGGCCAGGCAGCTACTGGTAGTGGGCAGACCACTGGTGTCCATGGAGACCAGGAATGCGGGATTCCTATTGGTGAAACCAGGAATGCTAGATTCCATTGGTGGAAGTAGGTGGTATGATACTCTACCAAGAACCCATTTAAAAAATTACTGCTGGCCGTCGCAGTTACTCATCTTATACTCACTACTATCAGGAGGATTCTGGCAACTGTCTGCCAGTATCCCCCCACTAAATACCAAAATAACTCATGAGTAAGAAAGGGAAGACAAGTCATGCAAGATTGACAGTGATAACAGTAATACGGTTGAGCTTTATTGCTACAACTCTTGTTCACCTACCTGCCACACAAACCCACATAGTTTCTGATTGTTCAGTCTAATTCAGTGCCTACAGCCTATTGAAGCTAAGTCCTATGGGTGTTACAGACAGCTCAGTGGTGAACTGCTTCTTTTGGTATATCTAGAGTGAGTGTGTTTGCATAGCAAGTGTAAGGAGTACAAGGGTGACTGGGCTCACACAGCCAGCTAATCATAGCCCTCTGCAGCCTGGGAGGGGGCGGTGCCCAAGAGGGGCACCTGTCACTCAACCCCAGTGCAGGTGGTGTCCCTAATATATGCAGAATGGCTGGGTGTGCTTACCCAGCAGTCCTGTGGTAACAAGTAGTCATTATACAGTTACAATAAACATTAATATATGCTCCTCCTCCATTTGCACTCTTCCTGGTGCATGGAGGGAACATTTCTATAATTAATAACCATATCTTAATATCCGGACATCATACCGCAATCCTGGTCACTGTGCATCATAACATTTCCTCATAGTTATTTATATGTCACACAGCGAGTGGGCACACCTTGCGTCGCATAACAATGGTCCCCAACTCCGTCGCCCAAGATATTGTTATGATTCCAAGCTCGTCTATCAAAACTGAAAGAGCGTATATTTTTACAACATCCCTCTTCCATTCTACTTGTGCAAACGGCCAAGGATAATGGAAGCCCGTAAACTTATATCTTTCTCGGTCGTGTCAGAGCGAGTGCCCAACAGTGAAGACAATCCCATTTTACAACGTGCTGTTCTCTGTGGCGGAGTGGTTAGAGTGTCTGACTTTTTTCTAGGTCGGATGCCTGATCTGAGGGTCGGCGGTTCGATTCCCCATGCCCCCCCAACTCTGCCAATTTGGATTTCCCTGCTGTGTATAACTTACAGCGTCATCAAAGGCCGGTTGCTCTCATACCATGTCTATGTGGTGTGGGAGGTTAAAAATCCCTTGGGTAGGTAAACGTGTAGGCCTGGGCTTTCTATCGACAAACTGGCCACAGCAGGAGCGTCCACATCGCGGCCCGGGGAATCAGCTATCTGATTGCAAATTCTGCTACCACCATCCACCACTGAGAGCACGTCCCACGAATAAAGATCATACCTCTGCTCGAAAATCCCTTGAGATAACTGGTGGAAGGGCACGATGAAGAACAACTTTTGAACACGTCCCTGCCCGAATACCTGGCGCATTGCGTTCTACCTTAGTTTGTCTTCTCCACTGCTTTTGGCCACCCCTCCCGCCATCACTGCCAAGGATTTTCTTCCGATTTTCTTCAATTCCCCCCCACCTTAAGTACCCTATTCCCCTCTACTTCTACAGGAGCAATTACTGAATCAATCAAATGACTCGAATCAATCAAATGACTCGAATCAATCAAATGGCTCAAATCAATCAAATGACCCAAATCAATCAAATGACCCAAATCAATCAACCGACCCAAATCAATCAACCGACTTGATTCAAAAAAGACAAAAATTATGGCTCAGGCAACTGAGAATCTCAGCCACATCTGTCCGACTATGCCACTGGTGAAGATCGGTGCTAGGCATCCAGCCTGCCACTGCCACCCACGATCGGTGCTCGGCAACGCAGTTAAGGATCTGTGATCCAACCACTATACCACACTCTGACCGGTGCTATGCCCACCATACCACACGATCTCCACCAGGATGCGGTGTCCACACTGACGATGCCCAGACGCAATAGCACTTCCGGACAGTGGAGTGCGACCACGTTCTTCACGCAGCTTTCAACAGAACAGCGCCTGCAGCCTTAATCACACTAAAACCACATCCTTGGTTTAACAACAACATTTTCTGACTGGTGCTTGGAACATGTCCCTGGTGGACACAAACCCACGAGGACTTGAAAATGGAGGGAGGTGACGAGCACACCGCGTGTCACCACAATTCCACTATCTAGCCACACAGTCCGGTGCGATTTATGTGAGCAGGCCAAGTAGCCAGCTTGCCTATGACTTACACAGTGCCCGATGGGTCCGGTTTCCGCTAGGACCTGCCCATGGCTATTTCCACTCCAGTTTCTTGCTAGCAGGAATCAGAGAGGCGCATAATGTAATGAATTAAATCCTCCCCCCCTTACTTGCTACTGAGGGCTTACTGCAAGCAGGAATCAGAGGAAAGACTAATTGTCATAATTAACTCCCCCCCCCTATACTTGTACTCCAACAAGCAGGAATCAGAGAGGCGCATGATGTTTAATTAAATCCTCCCCCCTTAATTGTTCCATTTAGGATTGGCCGGGGAGCCTGAATGCCCGATACTCCCATTTCCGGACAAGGCACTACCAGGGTCCCGAATCAGCTATCCATGGCCAGTCCGTAAGGCATGGGAAAGGCATGCAATAGGTAACTAGAAACTCTATCATGGCAAGCTCCAGCAGTTCCGAGCAACTGTCATTCCACTTCATAACCACAGCGGCCAATTCCAACCGGTTAATTATGCCGAAATGATGAACAGCATCCCATTTTGAAATGTATTCAGCGTCCCTGCTCGTCCCCCTAAATTTGGTTCTGACGCAAAAGAAGTGTATATAACATGTGGAATACGCACTACCCCTAGTAGGGAGCTCTGAAACCGCTAAATAACTACACAAATGTATGCAGCATCCCTGCGCTTCCCCAAAATTGTTGGTTCAGACGCTACAGACACTGTACAAACATGCTAGCAATCAAACTAACCCCTGTACAGAAGCGTGGACAGCTCCAACACTGAGCCACTTGGCTTATACCGCACAACGGTGTCCTTATGGACAAATAATGGGGAGGGGTGGTTCCTTGGATTCATAGACCACCACCTCCTTGCTCTCCGGTACCATCTCCTAACTGCTCTTTGGACATCGACATCTGGCACAACGAGCTTGGCACCTGCAATATATATATACACAGCACCGAGTAACAATATTATACCGGCTCTGCCAACATACAATACCACAGTGTGCTAAAATGTTCAGCGCGGACATATCCATCGGGCACCTGGACCAGACCATCAAATGACATCAACAGGATCTGCAACTCAGGCAAATGTTCAAGCTGCTCCTTTATGACTCGGTGGAGAGCAGGAGGCCATCAGACATTCAAGGCTGGGAGATCCAGCCTCGATAGCACCCGCTGTATGTTCTCAGTCTCATGTTCCAATGTCAATGTTCGCAAAAGCCAACCTCTGCCCTCCACCATGCATGTCTCCGATACCTGCAGCAATGTTAGGTGGGTGATCCTCTGATTGATTTGAGGCTTTCTGGCACAGGGAATTGTCACATCAATGTGACGTTGATGGGGTGCAATACTCACACCACCCATGCCCTCCACAGGTGCCACAACGGTGACAGACACAGTCTTCCGGATCTTTTTGATCCGAAGCTTGCACTCCTCCGGCTTCATACCATTACCAGTGCTGCTTCACAGGCCTGGTAGGTCATCTCCATGGTAGGGTAGCACACAATGGGCAGATTGCCCATGCAAGCTTCTGGATAGAAGCTCGCCTTCCTTCTCATGCTCACCGCTACCACAGACTTCCCACTACTGTCCGCAAAATCTCCAGCAGCACCAGTAGATACGTCAAATGATAGGCTGAATATGTGTCCTGGCTGACCATCTGCAGGCCCAGCCGGAAGGCGATAGAAGCATCCGTACCCGACACTGCCTTCACCTCTGAGTGTTGGTAGTACCAGTGCAGATCCAGCCCTCAAAAGCCCACGCCCCAGGCCGCCTCCAGCACAAGTGCCAGCTGCGCCTGCTCCAGGAGTTTCTCTGTGAGCATGCCGCGCTCCAGCTGCATCTCATTGCGGTGGTGGAGGGCCTGTTTGGATACGTAATCGTCCACCACACTCTCCAGTTCTTCCACTGCCAGCTTCACACGCTGCAGCAGCAGCAGCAGATCGTTGGAGGTGGCCATCATGTCTTCTGCCTCGTCCTGGGCTAAGGCCAGCATTCTCTCTACCACTGAAACGTGCTCCGCTAATTGCAGCTGTATATTACAGGTCTGATTCATGATAGAAAGCATGTGCTCTTGGTTATGCTTCAGGGCCTGCGTTTGGAGACTGTTTGAGGTAAGAGCCTGTTGCACCTTGTTTAATTTTGCTTTACTAACCGTGTCAAACAGCCAGGATGCCGCTACCCCGACTGCATCAACCAGTCCCTGTCTAGGTCGTTTTGCACCACCTTATGGTATTTCTGGGGTTACTTGGCCGTATGAGCCCCTAGATAATACCATAAAAACTCTCCCCTTCATATCACTTATCTATCAACTCATTAACCAATGCTAAGGAAGAATGAAGACAAGTCACACAGATAAACAGTGGAGAAGTTGTGCTTTAATAACACCAACTCCTGTACACCTACAAGTGACCTATCATCCACACCCCTTGCCTTCTAGCCACACCAAATCTCATTACTACTTTAGCCTGTACAGAAGCAGTGCCTACAGCCAAGGGGACAGGAGTCCTATGGCTGTGTACACACTCAATTGGAATAGATGAATTTTGATAGCATCATGCAGAGTGTCTGGGGTTCCTTCTCTAGAGTAGGTGTACCTCACTCCAGAGCCAGGAGTAGAGTGATCTCTCTTCAGTGTGTCTGAAGCAGAGTCTAGAATAATTATCTCAAAGTGAGGCTAGTGTGGTCAGAGGGCCAATGGGGTGCAGGTGACTGGCCAGTCCACATCCAGCCAATCGGGCACCTCCACAGTCTGGGTGGGTGGCACCCCCCCCCCCCAGTAGGGGTGGCTGTCACTCAACCCAGTTGCAGGTGGTGTCCTGTGTGTATATGCAAATTAGGCTGGTGTGCCACCCAGTGGTCATGTAGGGACAGGTATCTGCATACAGTTACAATACAATCTCTGTTAAAATGGTCTTTTCTCCAGTTGCACTCTTTATCGATGCATAGAGAAACATTTCAACAACCATGTACTGCCTCTTATGTAGGAATATCTCTTCATTAATTTCAGGCCTAATATATGAACATATATTCACACAGCTTATATCATGTCATAATGTCATAGTTCATTTAACATTGTCCCCACTCAGTCACCCAAGAATAATAATGCTCTCTGCCAATATATAATTCCGAACCGAAAATCCGTATATTGTTACAACCTGTTGAACTTCAACAGGATAAAACACATATATGCCAAGAAAATCAAAAGAAATTAACAGAGACTACTAATCAGACCAACCAACTATCTATCTGCTGCTGATATGCAGGCAATCAAATACCTTATCAGCGGCTACTGTGTGATAAGATAACACCAACACTACAGCTGGCCAGCATTGAAAACAAGCCTGAATACCCAGGCTTATATGCTATGGACAGTATAAATACAGCCTCAATAAAAAAATAATTAAAAAGGAACCTGCTCCAACCTAGCCTGAGGGACATTTTCTACATGATGTTCCAATGATGAATACTATCATACCACTTGTTCTTTGTCAATTTATCTACATGGTCCCGCACTTGTGAGAACCAGTTCTCCACTGGTGGCCAGTTTGGAGGTGTGTAATCAATACCACCAGCTGCCACACAGCCCACACCATCCTCACTTCACCTTGACCTCGGACTATCACACCATCCTCAGAAAAGAGGTCGGTGCTGCTCCCCTGAGGCAGACAGCACCAATTGATGCATATGTGTCAATACAGCGACCACATAGTACAAATTGACAGAATATATCATATGCAGTTTCAGGTGATAGTCCGCAGGTATGCAGGTATTGCAATACCTCAGGGAGTTTGACGCCCCTGCCCTGCAGAGTTGTAAACCACTGCCTTGTGGTACAGGTTCCTGACAGAACCAAAGGCTAAGGGAGCAAACCCTAAACCGAAAACCATGTCACGGTGGCAGCATCAAGGGCGGTTGATGTATGGAACTCCCAACATCTCCCGACCAACCACTGCAGGGACAAATAGTTTGTGCCTGTCTTGACATGTTCTTGCTGGTGTAAAACCTCCATTTGCTCCCTGAGAAAGTGCCGCTGGTAACTTGCAAAAGCCAGCAGCACTTCAACACTTTTGCAGGCAGCTTTCATGAAATGTACAACTGTACAAGGAGAGTGGCAGTCAAGTAATGAAAGCAGTCTTTGTCGCATCGCGACCGACAGCATGATGATGATGAGTTTCAGGTGATAACTTTAAAGGAAATTGTGTCCTGTTGCACTATGTTAATAGTGAGAACTAGGCAGACCCTAATATCAGTCCACCACTGCTATATTCGACGAACATGTGGTACCTCATGAAAAATCAAAACTGCTGAAATTATTCTGGACAACTCCTGAATGCAATCTAATTGCACCCCGAAGCTTCCCGAAGCAATAACAACTTAATTTTGGTCTAAAAACACGCCTTAGCTTCCAGAAACGAGCAAAAACTAAATGTTTTAAAAATAATTAATTGTTGATGGAGCAAACCACACAATGTCCGTGCAATGTATACAAGCACAGTCTCAATATATTTGGTCTAACCAACAATTTATATATACAGGATAATTGTGAACATAGATATAATAATAGAAATCCCGCAGTCTAACGCCTCTTCCTCCTGGTGCGTCTGAAGAACAGCTCCACGCATGCAATGCAGGCACGTTTGGCTAGGTGCTGCTCCTCCAAGTCTGGCACAGGCATGGTGAGTCTGGTCTTCTCGCGGGTGTCTGATCGCAACACATGTGTGGGAGGATTGTCACAGCTGACTGGTGGTGGGCTTTTGACAGCACCACTTACTGTCTTGCGGTAGTCCGCCTCCTGTGTCGCGATCAGGCATGCACGGTCCAGTACACCCGGGGACACGCCCCCCCGGCATCTCGTCAGGTTGCATCACTGCCCGCCATGCATCGCTGGGTGCTGCACCGGCGTCCAGCGTGTGGGTAATTATAACCTCCTCAATTGGCCCTCTGGCACGCTTGCACCTGCCTGCCGGGTTGACCGTCATCTCGGGTCCGGCCCCGTCGTGCCTCATCACCTGTTTGGGACCCTGAGGAACAAAAGACAGGTGAGACACGCAAGTACTACTACATGCCCCCCTGACCATCAATTACCCATTACTTTGGCCAATTATCCCATCACTATCTCTGCCACCTGTACCACCCTGGTCGTCATGCCCTGCACCCTGCATACTGTCCCTACACATCACAATCCCTACACATGCCATCATTACCCTGGCCACCTGCACCGACCCTTCCTTGGCCATTTACTTATCCCAGTACTACCCCTACTTACCTCCTGATGGTGACCGTTATGGCCATTGACTGTACCTCGGCCCTCCTTTGCCCTACTTAGCCTCCCATCAGTGTCATGGTCCAGTGGTCGGGCATCTGTACCCGAATGTCCAGTCGAGGTGTGCCGCCTTTTATGGCCCCTAGTGTGCCTGGCGCGGCCCGCGTCACCAGCCTCATTATGGCCAACAAGTGGGGAACCTCTGTGTCATTACAGTTGTCCCCCACCTGTATATTGACCCTTCCTCATGTCAGCATCGCATGCTTACTTGGCATGCCTGACCTCTGACTCCCAACACTATGGCTCAGTAGACCTGGTAATTGCCCGTGTAATTGCCATCCTGGCAATTGGCAGTTCCCATCCCAATCAACCTGACCATAACTGGTGACATGTGCACCCGGACACGCCCATGACTCTCTCTCCACCACCCCCTTCTGGGTGGGCAGCTGGGGCGGCATGTCCACCCCCATGTCTTTTACAGCCCTCTTTTGCTGTAATTGCTGCTTCCTCCTCTGTCCCCGGGTCAGCCTGGAGTTTATTAAGTCCCACTCCATCTCCTCACTGGCGAATTTAACCTGGTCCCAGTTTACAACCCTCTTGCAGTTCCCAGGACCCACCACAGTAATTACAGCCCCTTGATGTCTGTAACGATGAACCCAAGGTCAAACTGCCTGTCCAATGGACCTGGTTCATTAACTAGCAGTAAGACAGCATCCCGTAAAAGCAGCTGCACAGCATTAGCCCTGCTAATTGCCTGGCTGTATTATACTGCCTACTGATGGCCCTGTTTCTCACTGCCTCCTGCAGTGAGTCTGCTAGTTCATTGACCCGCCTGGCTGCATTCGATTGTATCTCACCAGTCTGCCTGTATAGTTGCGATGTGTCCCACATCTTTATGAGGCGGCTCCACTACTTGCTCCCGGCACTCTATTAGCAACACCAATCTGGGGTAGCTTTTATTACCCGGTGGTGGGATCAGGGAATACACTAACCCGCCCATCAGGATATAATCATCCTGGTCTTCCTTTGCAATCACTGCCTGTGAACTGTCAGCCTGCAGCCTACCGATGGATTCCCTGTCCAACTTATAGTATTCAAAAGGGACCATTTCCTCTATACCGGCTATCTCAACTACTGACTCTTCAGCCACTTCAACTGTTCTCAGCCTAGACAGCATGTCTGCCCATATATTGGATGCAACCACAAAATACTGGATGGGAGCTGAATACTCAGCCAGCAATACTGCCCATCACTGTAAGCGGCTGTTCTTCATCTCCTTCTGAAATAGGTATTTTAGAGGTAGATGATCAGCATAGATCACAAAGACAGCACCATATAGATATGGCCTCAACTTTATGAGTGCAAATATCATTGCATATGCCTCCTTCTCAATGGTCGGGTAATTCAGCTGTGCTGAATTTAACCTCCCACTAATTAAGTGCACGGCCTCTCTATCCCATTCTCCTCCTCATGTACCAGTATCGCACCAATACTGTAATCCGAGGCGTCCGCATAGAGCTTATATGGTTTTGTGGGATCCAGAAATTTGAGTATAACACATTCCAAAAGGAGCCGCTTCAACTCACTCAGGCCTTTTGACACTCAGGCCCCCACTCAAATCTCATGGATTGCATGGTCAGATGGGTCAGTGGTAATTGACCATCAGCTGCCGATAATAGTTGGCAGATCCCAACACATGACGCACTCCCTTCTTGTCAGTAGGAGGGGGCCATGTCCCGGATTGCAGCAACTTTATCGGGATCTGCTTTAAGACCCTCTGAGCACACCACAAAACCTAGTAGTTTGACCTCTCTCAGGCCAAATGAACACTTGGACTCCTTTATAACCAAGCCTGCCTCCATAAGGGTAGCAAGAACCTCAGCTATATGGGCCCTGTGTTGCGTCTCATTTCATGAATAGATGACTATGTCATCTAGGTAGATTAAGCATGATTTCCCCAAGAATTTGCAAGCACTGAGTTCATCATGTGTTGGAACACCGGAAGTGCATTAGTCAACCCAAACTGCATCCTTTTAAACTGAAACAGTCCCCTGTGGGTACTGATTGCAGTATTTTCCCTGCTGTCTGGGTGCATTCTCACCTGCCAATAGCCTGACTTTAGATCTATTGTGATGAAAACTTTTGCACCTGTGAGTTAGTCAAAGATGTCTTTGATTCTTGGCAGTGGGTAGGCATCCTTATGAGTCACCTCATTTAGACGCCTATAATTCCCACATGCCCTAATAGAACCATCCTTTTTTGGAACAACCGTTACAGGACTCGCCCATGCACTGCGACTTGGTTCTATTATGTCCTCTTTCAACATCTCCAATTCTTCCTCTACCATCTTCATCTTGGATAGCGGTATCCTGTATGGCCTCTGGTTGATTGGACGGGCATCACCAGTGTCTATGGTCATTTCTACCACATCCGCAGTATTCAGGGGAGCCCCCTGGATGGGGAACACTGTGGGGAATTTTTCCCTCAGTAATCCGCCTCTGAGACTACCCCCGACATACTGGCACATGTGGCTTCTGTGGCCAACCACATGTACTCCACACCATTCGGGATAATGCTGCTATCCCCATATGACAGCATGGCATCACACTGCTGCATGACATCCGTCCCAATCAGGAGATCATGCTGCAAATCCCTGACCACAGAGAACTCACACTCCACTCCCACCAGAGTGACCTTTCCCACTCCCCTTGTAGGGATCAAATGTCCTGAGAGTGAGCGAAGCCTCAAACCCTGCCAGAGTTCACCTCCCAAATATCCTCTTAATTTTAAAACATTATATACCTTACTTTTGATCATGCTCTTACTGGCACCAGTAACAATGAGACTTGCAAATGAAATTCCGCCAAATTCCATCTGGATGCACAGCCTCAGATCTGATGCCCCACCTAGTTTCCCGACTGCACTCGCCCATCTTTCCTAGGGCCCAACCTTTGCGGTGTAGATGGCCTTACATTTGCACACCTGCGCTCATGGGCATTCACATAATCACGGTGATAGTTAATTGCGGAATAACTACATCTCACCATATCTCTCATTTGGCCCTGGTGAGAGTGTTGTGGGGTGCGCCCCATCACTTGGCATCGCACACTCCTTCTCTCACCTCTACTTGTACTAATATTTTAGGGCAGTTCCGGTGTCGTCTGCACCACCAGTGTCGACGGTGCCGCCGGTGCCGGTGCGATGGCCAACTGTGCGGCCTGTACTGGCCGCTCAGTGTGGTCAGCCATAAATCTCCGGAGGCTTTTTAGTTCCCCCTGTATCTGCTTAAACGCAGCCATATTCACACCAGAAGCATCTGCCTCCATGGCAGTGTGGCCTCCGGTGTGGGCCTCCATGGCCCCCACCTCCATGGGTTCCTCCAGTGCAATGGCCACTCTTGCCGTCAGTAACAGCCCCACCAGACGGCCCCGAACCTCCTCCCATGAGCTCACAGCATCATCTTCATATGCTGAATAAATTACTTCATGGAGGTTGCCATTTGAGTGGCTGAGAGTGAATTTCACTACATCTGCTCCTTTGGCTCCAGCCACTCGACCTGCCCGGCCTACCTGCTCCACCCAGGTCATTAAGGCACCCAGAACCGACCCATCCACAGTGGCGATCTGTCTACCCTGATCCCTGAGAACCCCTACGGCTCTTTCCTTCTCTTTCATCCAATCTCTTCTCAGGTCCAGCTGCTCCTCCTGCGAGCACTATCTCGCAGGAGCTGTGCTTTCTCATGTTTGAGACCGACCCCAAACTCTCTAGTCTCCATCAAGAGCCTCGACTAAGTTTCCAGCTGCCCGGCCGCATATTTGGCTATAAATGTCGCCTTATCAGCGTCTACTGTTATCTAGCTGGCAGCAACCCCAGCCGCAAACCAATCTGCGAAACCCTTATTGAATTCTGCTTCCGCCATGCTGGCACCAGTGTCTATTGGAGGTCTAATTCCCCTCAACCGGCCCAGGATGCTAGAAATGGAGGATCTAGAGTTGGACCTGCTCCTATCTCTCAGTGCCCTCTCGGCCTCACTCTGGGTCCACCTATCCAGTGTGCCAACCAATTCATTCCCTCTCACTTGTATCCTATACACCCAACCTAGCTCTTACATATTCACACAGATTAAAAAAACACATTATATACAATGTATATGTATCCTGTATGTTGTGTGTGTGGCATGCAGTGTGTTGTGTGTGTTGTGCGGCCTGAGCCCGCTCCTCCTTGAGTGCACCTGCTATCAACATCATCATCATCATGCTGTCGGTCGCGATGCGACAAAGACTGCTTTCATTACTTGACTGTCGCTCTCCATTTAGCTCTCTGCTGTGAGAGTGATGTCCATGAGTCGTTTTTTTTGCTGTCCTTACTGCTTTGAGGGAGTTGTTTCTGGCAGTATTATAGGCCCTTTTATCCTCTGGGTCTTTAGTACATTTCACTTTGTCACCTAGCTTTTGTTTTGTTGCAATATGTGTTAACAGTTCCCTGTCTACTCACGGGTCTTGGTTTCTCTGTATTTTTAGTTTCTTTATGGGACACATCTCATCTAATGATTGTTTTATTTCTGTGACAATGTTATTCCAGTAGATATCAGTGTCATCTCTGTTTGTTGTGAGGTTGACTATATTTTCATATAGGTGTTTTTTTAATGTTTCTTTTGAGTAGTTTTTTAGGGATCTGCCCATCTTATATTTATATTGGCCTGTGTTTTTGAGTTTTTTCCTCATTACATATATTAGCTCATGGTCACTTATACCCCAGCTTCTGGTGCCCCATTTTGTGGCATGGTTTGAGTTGGTTAGTATTAGGTCAATTGTTGAGCTATTGTTTCCTAATCTTGTGCTGTCTGTAATAAGTTGCGGTAGCCCTAGGATTTTGATAGTGGTTTGTAGCATTAGTTTATTTTTGTCGTTGCTACTGTAGTTTATGTTGAAGTCCCCTAGCACAAAGATTTCTGCATTTGTTAGTTTTCTCACTGTATTTATGCTTTTGTCTAGAGTTTCAAGGAATGTTTCAATATCCCCAGACGGTGGTCTGTAGAGGCTTGCTATGGTTCTGTTAGCCTGTTTCTCATTTTTTATTAGGCACCATAGTAGCTCCAGGTGTTCATTTGAGTTGTTTGCTATTTTTAGGGCCTCAGTGTCTAGATTTTTTTAGGTTTTGCAGTAGATTGCAACACCTCCACCTTTTTTTGTTTGGTTTGCTATGTTAATTTGCTGTCTGTCTTTACGTACAAGCCTATATCCTTCTATGTTGAGGGTGTTGTCTTGATGTCTGTCAGTGAACCATGTTTCTGATAGTGTTAAAACATCAAGATTTTCATTTTTTAGGTGCATTTTTATTGTGTCTATTTTATTGGATGCACTCTGGCAGTTTAGGTGGGCAAAGTGCGTGCCCCTTCCCAGCTTGCATTCAATTTCTTCTACCATCTTCCTTTACCTTTAGGTTTGGCGTTTGTTAGATTTCGCGAGTTTTTAACTTTGTTTAGATTGTTTTATGGGCGTATGGGCTGGTGCATACAGTACATATGCCCTGGTTTGTTATATAGTTTCATACATTACCGTAGACTGCACCTGTGGGAGTGGAGGAGAGGTACATGCCCTGGAATGGGTGTCTGTTATACACAGTATTTCTAGTGCTTTAAATTTTGGTTTGTGGTTCTTCTATATTTATTGGTGCTTATTTTTATATTCATTCTGGTGTTTATTTTTTGTGTTTATTTTTCTGCTTATTTTACCTATTTATTTAGCTGTTTATTTATTTGTCGGTGTTTGTTAGGCTTTCCTTGACATTTTGGAGGATGTCTCCCATCTTGTTTTTGTATCCTTGCTTGACCGTTTCACCTTCTCCGGCTGAGTCTAGGAACCTACCTGAGCCCCAGTATGGGCACTTTGTGCATTCTCTGAATGTGTTTCCTGGGGCATCTATTAGCTTTTTCTTTAGTTCCTCGTTTTGGGTGAATTTTGCATGGATGATATCCTCTAGTACTTTTTCATTTGTTTTGCACCATTCCGGTGTTCTCCATATTTTTTTTGCCATTGCCTTTATTGTATATGGGTTGTCTGCATTGTCGATCATCCTCATTATATCATGTTTCTCATGGAATTAATGCCTTAGTGAAATCGACAAATACCATGTACTGTGGTTGGTCCTGCTCAATGGACTTTTCTTATAGCTGTCAGAGACAAAATATCATATCCATGGCGCTCCGGTTAGCTCTGAAGCCACACTGCGTCTCCAGAACTACATCAGGTGTTATGTGAATAGATAGTCTGTTGAGGAGGATCCTGGCGAAGATCTTGCCTGCTATGGAAAGAAGAGAGATTCCTCTATAGTTCCAGTCTGTTTAATCACTTTTCTTGTACATATATATACACAAAAACACATATATACACAATGTTGACCGACCCTGTCTAGGTCACCTCATGTCAAGTTCACGCACTTCACCCTACCCCTCTAATCACACTCACACCCACACACACACAGAGCTCGGGCAGAACTTCACTGCCCCCAGGTTGGTCATAAAGGTGAATGGAGTCACCCCGGCGTGCATCCCAGCACCCTGTCTACTCCTACTTAGTAGCCTTGGCAAAGGAGTACAAGCTACTAATATATTATTAGCCACGGCCCCATTGCCACTCCTACTGACCAGGAATTTCTGCTTTAACTTTTCCATATTTCCCATTTTGCTACACTTTCCCATCCTTACAACCCTTAACTTAGTCATAAATAGCGGTACAGACACGTCTCACCATGTCTCACTGCCTCTACGCCCCAAACAAGCAACGAAACCAAACGGGACCCTACCTGGTCATCCAAGACGAGTCTTGCATCATCTGTCATCTCCCCACACCTTCCGTCATCCGATATGCGCCTTCCGTCGTCATCGAGGCGCCTTCCATCATCACAGAAGCATCAATCAGCCTCAGGACCGCGTCTCCCTCATCAGGGATAGATCACACAGCGTCGTGCGTCCTTCTGTGTTTGGAGGCGAGTCTCCCGTCATCTGAGACCCCTCTTCGTCTCTCGAACCGTGTCTTCCATCTTATTCGACAATCGTCATGGTCGCCAATGAAGAATTACTGCTGGCCATCGCAGTTACTCATCTTATACTCACTACTATCAGGAGGATCCTGGCAACTGTCTGCCAGTATCCCCCCACTAAATACTAAAACAACTCATATGTAAGAAAGGGAGACAAGTCATGCAAGATTGACAGTGATAAGGGTGAGCTTTATTGCTAAAACTCTTGTTCACCTACTAGTGACCTGCCACCCTGACTCACTTACAACCTGCCACACAGACCCACATAGCTTCTGCTTGTTCAGTCTAATTCAGTGCCTACAGCCCATTGAACCTAAGTCCTATGGGTGATAACCACAGCTCAGTGGTGAACTGCTTCTTTTGGTATATCTAGAGTGAATGTGTCTGCATAGCAAGTGCATGGAATACAAGGGTGACTGGGCTCACACAGCCAGCCAATCAGACAGCTCTGCAGCCTTGGAGGGGCGGTGCGCAAAAGGGACACCTGTCACTCAACCCCAGTTCAGGTGGTGTCACTAATATATGCGGAATCACTGGATGTGCTTACCCAGCGGTCATGTGGTAACAAGTAGTCGTCATACAGTTACAATAAACATTAATATATGCTCCTCCTCTATTTGCACTCTTCCTGGTGCATGGAGGGAACATTTCTTTAATTAATAACCGTATCTTAATATTCGGACATCATACCGCAATCCCAGTCAGCGTGCGTCATAACATTTCCACATAGTTATTTATCTGTCACAAAGCAAATGGGCACACATTACGTAGCTATTTCATATCAATGGTCCCCAACTCCATCACCCGAGATATTGATATGATTCCAAGCTCGTCTATCACGACTGAATGACCGTATATTTTTACACCATCTAATAATGAACCATCTCTCATACTTTACTATCTTCGCGTCTGTTTGTCTGTATTGTTTTTCTCATAGCCTACGTACACAGCCACAGATCGGAGCAGACTCTACACTATGACGGAAGACTGCCCTGTGGCCGGGCCTTTGCATTCATTACTGGGGCAGCCCTTTGCACACTTCCGGCTGACAATGTGGAGTTTTACTGTGCAGTTGTTTAGTGTGACTGTAGTGAAGCTAGTCTGATAGATGTTCTATATTAGTTTTACTGTGCAGTTGTTTAGTGTGACTGTAGTGAACCTAGTCTGATAGATGTTCTATATTAGTTTTACTGTGCAGTTGTTTTGTGTGACTGTAGTGAACCTAGTCTGATAGATGTTCTATATTAGTTTTACTGTGCAGTTGTTCAGTGTGACTGTAGTGAACCTAGTCTGATAGATGTTCTATATTAGTTTTACTGTGCAGTTGTTTAGTGTGACTGTAGTGAACCTAGTCTGATAGATGTTCTATATTAGTTTTACTGTGCAGTTGTTTAGTGTGACTGTAGTGAACCTAGTCTGATAGATGTTCTATATTAGTTTTACTGTGCAGTTGTTTAGTGTGACTGTAGTGAACCTAGTCTGATAGATGTTCTATATTAGTTTTACTGTGCAGTTGTTTAGTGTGACTGTAGTGAACCTAGTCTGATAGATGTTCTATATTAGTTTTACTGTGCAGTTGTTTAGTGTGACTGTAGTGAACCTAGTCTGATAGATGTTCTATATTAGTTTTACTGTGCAGTTGTTTAGTGTGACTGTAGTGAACCTAGTCTGATAGATGTTCTATATTAGTTTTACTGTGCAGTTGTTTAGTGTGACTGTAGTGAACCTAGTCTGATAGATGTTCTATATTAGTTTTACTGTGCAGTTGTTTAGTGTGACTGTAGTGAACCTAGTCTGATAGATGTTTCTATATTAGTTTTACTGTGCAGTTGTTTAGTGTGACTGTAGTGAACCTAGTCTGATAGATGTTCTATATTAGTTTTACTGTGCAGTTGTTTAGTGTGACTGTAGTGAAGCTAGTCTGATAGATGTTCTATATTAGTTTTACTGTGCAGTTGTTTAGTGTGACTGTAGTGAACCTAGTCTGATAGATGTTCTATATTAGTTTTACTGTGCAGTTGTTTAGTGTGACTGTAGTGAACCTAGTCTGATAGATGTTCTATATTAGTTTTACTGTGCAGTTGTTTAGTGTGACTGTAGTGAACCTAGTCTGATAGATGTTCTATATTAGTTTTACTGTGCAGTTGTTTAGTGTGACTGTAGTGAACCTAGTCTGATAGATGTTCTATATTAGTTTTACTGTGCAGTTGTTTAGTGTGACTGTAGTGAACCTAGTCTGATAGATGTTCTATATTAGTTTTACTGTGCAGTTGTTTAGTGTGACTGTAGTGAACCTAGTCTGATAGATGTTCTATATCTAGTTTTATACTGTGTGCTAGTTGTTTAGTGTGACTGTAGTAAACCTAGTCTGATAGATGTTCTATATTAGTTTTACTGTGCAGTTGTTTAGTGTGACTGTAGTGAACCTAGTCTGATAGATGTTCTATATTAGTTTTACTGTGCAGTTGTTTAGTGTGACTGTAGTGAACCTAGTCTGATAGATGTTCTATATTAGTTTTACTGTGCAGTTGTTTAGTGTGACTGTAGTGAACCTAGTCTGATAGATGTTCTATATTAGTTTTACTGTGCAGTTGTTTAGTGTGACTGTAGTGAACCTAGTCTGATAGATGTTCTATATTAGTTTTACTGTGCAGTTGTTTAGTGTGACTGTAGTGAACCTAGTCTGATAGATGTTTCTATATTAGTTTTACTGTGCAGTTGTTTAGTGTGACTGTAGTGAACCTAGTCTGATAGATGTTCTATATTAGTTTTACTGTGCAGTTGTTTAGTGTGACTGTAGTGAACCTAGTCTGATAGATGTTCTATATTAGTTTTACTGTGCAGTTGTTTAGTGTGACTGTAGTGAACCTAGTCTGATAGATGTTCTATATTAGTTTTACTGTGCAGTTGTTTAGTGTGACTGTAGTGAACCTAGTCTGATAGATGTTCTATATTAGTTTTTACTGTGCAGTTGTTTAGTGTGACTGTAGTGAACCTAGTCTGATAGATGTTCTATATTAGTTTTACTGTGCAGTTGTTTAGTGTGACTGTAGTGAACCTAGTCTGATAGATGTTCTATATTAGTTTTACTGTGGCAGTTGTTTAGTGTGACTGTAGTGAACCTAGTCTGATAGATGTTCTATATTAGTTTTACTGTGCAGTTGTTTAGTGTGACTGTAGTGAACCTAGTCTGATAGATGTTCTATATTAGTTTTACTGTGCAGTTGTTTAGTGTGACTGTAGTGAACCTAGTCTGATAGATGTTCTATATTAGTTTTACTGTGCAGTTGTTTAGTGTGACTGTAGTGAACCTAGTCTGATAGATGTTCTATATTAGTTTTACTGTGCAGTTGTTTAGTGTGACTGTAGTGAACCTAGTCTGATAGATGTTCTATATTAGTTTTACTGTGCAGTTGTTTAGTGTGACTGTAGTGAACCTAGTCTGATAGATGTTCTATATTAGTTTTACTGTGCAGTTGTTTAGTGTGACTGTAGTGAACCTAGTCTGATAGATGTTCTATATTAGTTTTACTGTGCAGTTGTTTAGTGTGACTGTAGTGAACCTAGTCTGATAGATGTTCTATATTAGTTTGACTGTGCAGTTGTTTAGTGTGACTGTAGTGAACCTAGTCTGATAGATGTTCTATATTAGTTTTACTGTGCAGTTGTTTAGTGTGACTGTAGTGAACCTAGTCTGATAGATGTTCTATATTAGTTTTACTGTGCAGTTGTTTAGTGTGACTGTAGTGAACCTAGTCTGATAGATGTTCTATATTAGTTTTACTGTGCAGTTGTTTAGTGTGACTGTAGTGAATCTAGTCTGATAGATGTTCTATATTAGTTTTACTGTGCAGTTGTTTAGTGTGACTGTAGTGAACCTAGTCTGATAGATGTTCTATATTAGTTTTACTGTGCAGTTGTTTAGTGTGACTGTAGTGAACCTAGTCTGATAGATGTTCTATATTAGTTGTAAGTAAGTTAGACACCACCTCCTAGAGGTCCGTGTACCACTACGCACGACGCCCAGCCCGACTAGCACACCGACTGTCCTGGGGTTTGCCTTCTTCTCAGTTGTGCCGCTGGTGGGGGTGAGGTGCTGGGGTCACGTGACGTACACTGGGTGTCACGTGACGGACATTGTGTGTCACGTGACGTACACAGGGTGTCACGTGACGTACATTGGGGTCACGTGACGGACACTGGGGCCGTAATCGATTAACACGACCCGGGCGACTCGGGTCACCCGAGTCATCAGAATTTCAAATCGAACACCGCGAGTGGAGTCGACAAAAACACGTGCCGTGTGCAAAACGACCCGATGCCAGTAACCCACCTCTTGGCTGGGGTTTGCTAGGAATGATGACGTAACACCTGCAGCTACCACTACAAGTCCTATTCGTTGTTTTAATGTTTTTTTTTAAATAACCCAGATTGTCAGCTTATACGATCCTAAAATACTTTAAATCCTATTTTGCTGTACTTATATTGGTTATTAAAACAAATAATTAGGTTTTAGATTAAGCCACCATTTTTTCCACCCCGAGCACGGAGAAGCGTATTCGTTTATTCAACCCTAGTCTGTAGGATGTGCGCATTCGCCAAAAAGTGGCTCGGGTGACCCGAGTTGATTAATCGATTACGCCCAAGGTGTCACAGACAGGGCTCGGTGGCCTAATCGGTAGAGCGCGGGCCTTGCGTGTGGAAGGTCGGAAGTTCGGTTCCCGGTCGACTCAAATCAATGACTTTAAAAGTGGTACTTGTCACTTCCTAGCCTGGCGCTTGGCATTGATAGGATAGGCCATAGGGTAAGGACTGGTTAGCTCAGTGTCAGGATAATCTGACTGAGTAGGGGATATTGGGTCATGGTGCCGGCGGCCTGATTTCCTAGTGGGGCAGCACTATAAAGTCGCCATGAGGGCGCACTTTCACAAGTCGGTACCGGCCCTGATATGACCTTAGATGTTGCTAGGACGTAACACAACAAAAAACAAACAAACTGGCTGTCACGTGACGTTATTGGGTGTCACGTGACGTACTCAGGTGGCAGCACTCACCGACTTGACGATGAACAACCAGCTGGAGACCCGGCTGTCCCGAACTACCAGCTCGCCCTGCCTGCAAACAGAAGCGGTGTCAGAGTGGGTCCCCTCAGGGTAGGGTCAGGGTTACCTAACCCACTGCCCCTCTGGGTAGGGTCAGGGGTACCCTAACAAACAGGCCCTCACGGTAGGGTCAGGGTTACCTAACTCACAGCCCCTCAGGGTAGTGTCAGGGTTACCTAACCCACAGCCCCTCAGGGTAGGGTCAGGGATACCCTAACCCACAGCCCCTCAGGGTAGGGTCAGGGCTACCCTAACAAACAGGCCCTCAGGGTATGGTCAGGGTTACCTTAGCCCACAGCCCCTCAGGATAGGGTCAGGGTTACCTAACCCACAGCCCCTCAGGGTAAGGTCAGGGTTACCTAACCCACAGCCCCTCAGGGTAGGGTCAGGGCTACCTTAACAAACAGCCCCTCAGGGTATGGTCAGGGTTACCTTAGCCCACAGCCCCTCAGGGTAGGGTCAGGGTTACCTAACCCACAGCCCCTCAGGGTAGTGTCCGGGTTACCTAACCCACAGCCCCTCAGGGTAGGGTCAGGGCTACCCTAACAAACAGCCCCTCAGGGTAGGGTCAGGGTTACCTTAGCCCACAGCCCCTCAGGGTAGGGTCAGGGTTACCTAACCCACAGCCCCCCAGGGTAGTGTCAGGGTTACCTAACCCACAGCCCCTCAGGGTAGGGTCAGGGCTACCCTAACAAACAGCCCCTCAGGGTAGGGTCAGGGTTACCTTAACCCACAGCCCCTCAGGGTAGGGTCAGGGCTACCCTAACAAACAGCCCCTCTGGGGAAGAGTCAGGGCTGCCCTCAGCCACGAGCCCCTAAGGCGGGCCGTGGTTGTGTTCGATCAGGCAGCCGGTTCGACGCGTCCTGTCGCCGTCAACAAACACCGTGAAGCCCTTCTCCCCAAGTGATCCTCTTCTACAGTATGTAATTATGAAAACCTAGGGCGACGTCATACAGTAGAGATTAGATCGAGTCCCATCAGGCTGGTCAATAAAGACTTTCTGTTAATTAAGTAACAGTAAAATCTGGGCGAGGATGTGATAAAGGTGGCGATGTGCGGACCGAATGTTAACACCGGAAGTCAGCTCGGCCTGCGTCCCTGCGCGCCGACTCGCCCCCGGCCGGACACACGCGTTACGCACACACCACGTGAGCAGCATATTATTAGACGATGCGCAGCGAAGGAGGAAGACCAAGGCAGGAGTGGAGAAAAGCACACTTTATTATGTAAAGTGGGTGGGGGGGGGGGGGGGGGGGGGGGGGGGGGGGGCAATGTACAATGTGGGGGAGTATATGTACAATGATAAATAAAAATAAAGTGCAGGATAATGTCAGAGTCTTTTTAGGGGAGCGGCCCCGAAGAGCCTTCCGCCCTAGAGGGTAGAAGTGAGTGCAGTTTGGGTGGGTGGGCGGAGAAGAAATGGAGGAGTGCGTCTGGCAGGGGAAGGAGGCTGACTGGCGAGAGAGGGCAGCGAGGCTGGGTTATAAGGGAGAGAGAGAGAGGGTGGGCAACGCAACGGTCGCGGGCGGGGGGGAGGTAGAGAGAGGGGGGGGGGAGGTGCTCCTCATCCACTGCGAATCAAGCGCAATGCAAGCATTACGACCGAAATCACCGTTCTGACTGCGAATGCGCCCACATTTCTCTCAATCTAATTGCAGATGGCATAAGATGTGCTTATTAGATTGATCTAAATGCAATGCTAGATAAAATATTAAAGTCTTAATTTATTATAGATATTTTTTTAGTTGGTATTCTATGTTTCAAACAAGAGCTGAGATGAGCTGAAACTAGCACATTTCATAGCTGCACCCAGTGTCTTAGCATTAGCCATGTGCTTCACGGAGGGGTTGGATTTTCTTCCGCGCATCCCACAATGCACTGCGCAGCTGGAATGACGATCTAGTCTATTCCACATCTAACAACAGGCATCTCAAAGGCGCTATGCATCATTTGTTGTGTTGTTTACGTAAATCTTTAGAACATTGGAGTTATGTTTTAGCAAAGACTCGCCGTTTAAATGAGTTCATCACACTCACTTGAGGAACAGGAACTGACACTTGTCAGGTTCGGAAACCATTTTCTCCAGTGGCCATTGGTTGAGGTAGCTTAAGTTTCTGAAAAATTAATGAAGATAAAGATAATGCTCGCAGTCTGCAGAACAGTCTAACAGAGTCATAACATCGTACATTCACTGTACTGGGGAACACACACCAGTCAGCAGGGTGAGAGGGTTAACAGTCAGCAGGGTGAGAGGGTTAACAGTCAGCAGGGTGAGAGGGTTAACACAGTCAGCAGGGTGAGAGGGTTAACACAGTCAGCAGGGTGAGAGGGTTGACACAGTCAGCAGGGTGAGAGGGTTAACACAGTCAGCAGGGTGAGAGGGTTAACAGTCAGCAGGGTGAGAGGGTTAACACAGTCAGCAGGGTGAGAGGGTTAACACAGTCAGCAGGGTGAGAGGGTTAACACAGTCAGCAGGGTGAGAGGGTTAACAGTCAGCAGGGTGAGAGGGTTAACACAGTCAGCAGGGTGAGAGGGTTAACACAGTCAGCAGGGTGAGAGGGTTAACACAGTCAGCAGGGTGAGAGGGTTAACACAGTCAGCAGGGTGAGAGGGTTAACACAGTCAGCAGGTTGAGAGGGTTAACACAGTCAGCAGGGTGAGAGGGTTAACACAGTCAGCAGGGTGAGAGGGTTAACACAGTCAGCAGGGTGAGAGGGTTAACACAGTCAGCAGGGTGAGAGGGTTAACAGTCAGCAGGGTGAGAGGGTTAACACAGTCAGCAGGGTGAGAGGGTTAACACAGTCAGCAGGGTGAGAGGGTTAACACAGTCAGCTGGGTGAGAGGGTTAACAGTCAGCAGGGTGAGAGGGTTAACACAGTCAGCAGGGTGAGAGGGTTAACACAGTCAGCAGGGTGAGAGGGTTAACACAGTCAGCAGGGTGAGAGGGTTAACACAGTAAGCAGGGTGAGAGTGTTAACACAGTCAGCAGGGTGAGAGGGTTAACACAGTCAGCAGGGTGAGAGGGTTAGTTAACACAGTCAGCAGGGTGAGAGGGTTAACACAGTCAGCAGGGTGAGAGGGTTAACACAGTCAGCAGGGTGAGAGGGTTAACACAGTCAGCAGGGTGAGAGGGTTAACACAGTCACCAGGGTGAGAGGGTTAGTTAACACAGTCAGCAGGGTGAGAGGGTTAACACAGTCACCAGGGTGAGAGTGTTAACACAGTCAGCAGGGTGAGAGGCTTAACAGAGTCAGCAGGGCAATAGGGTTAACACAGTCAGTAGGGTGAGAGGGTTAACGCAGTCAGTAGGGTCAGAGGGTTAACACAGTCAGCAGGGTGAGAGGGTTACCAGTCAGCAGGGTGAGAGGGTTAATACAGTCAGCAGGGTGAGAGGGTTAACACAGTCAGCAGGGTGAGAGGGTTAACAGTCAGCAGGGTGAGAGGGTTAGCACAGTCAGCAGGGTGAGAGGGTTAACACAGGCAGCAGGGTGAGAGAGTTAACACAGTCAGCAGGGTGAGAGGGTTAACGTCAGCAGGGTGAGAGGGTTAACAGTCAGCAGGGTGAGAGGGTTAACACAGTCAGCAGGGTGAGAGGGTTAACACTGTCAGCAGGGTGAGAGGGTTAACATTCAGCAGGGTGAGAGGGTTAACACAGTCAGCAGGGTGAGAGGGTTAACACAGTCAGCAGGGTGAGAGGGTTAACACAGTCAGCAGGGTGAGAGGGTTAGTTAACACAGTCAGCAGGGTGAGAGGGTTAGCACAGTCAGCAGGGTGAGAGGGTTAACACAGTCACAAGGGTGAGAGGGTTAACACAGTCAGCAGGGTGAGAGGGTTAACAGTCAGCAGGGTGAGAGGGTTAACACAGTCAGCAGGGTGAGAGGCTTCTAACAAAACCACAAAGGGCTACTAGAGCAAATAATGCACCACTACTAAAGCAGACCAGAAGCCGAATAAAAGCTCATGAGAGAAGCACGCTGGAAATGGCTGCCAAGTTGTGGAATGCCCAAACGGTAAAGGAACGACAAATTCCTGACCTAAAAACTTACAAAAAATATCTGTGCAAAATAAGGCTAGGAAACCCCCAGTAAGCTGCACTGCAAAGGGGCATGTAATATGTCACGGCCCACCAGGTAACCATGCCAAAAGTAGCCAGATAACACACCACACAGCTACGTACAAGCCTATGATATGTAAATAGGAGTAGGCTAGTCTAGTAATACGAGTAGAAAAATAAAAACATATAGACCAAGAAAATCCAAAAAAACTAACATAGGCTACTAACCATACCAACCAATTATCTATCTGCTACTGAAATGCAGGCAATCAAATACCTTATCAGCAGCCACTGTGTGGTAAGATAACACCAACACTACAACTGGCCAGCATTGAAAACAAGCCTGGGTACCCGGGCTTATATGCTATGGACAGTATAAATACAGCCTCAATAAAAAAATAAAAAACAAAAAAAAAACACAGTCAGCAGGGTGAGAGGGTTAACACAGTCAGCAGGGCAAGAGGGCTAACACAGTCAGTAGGGTGAGAGGGTTAACACAGTCAGTAGGGTGAGAGGGTTAACACAGTCAGCAGGGTGAGAGGGTTAACAGTCAGCAGGGTGAGAGGGTTAACACAGTCAGCAGGGTTAGAGGGTTAACACAGTCAGCAGGGTGAGAGAGAGGGTTAACAGTCAGCAGGGTGAGAGGGTTAACACAGTCACCAGGGTGAGAGGGTTAACACAGTCAGCAGGGTGAGAGGGTTAACACAGTAAGCAGGGTGAGAGTGTTAACACAGTCAGCAGGGTGAGAGGGTTAACACAGTCAGCAGGGTGAGAGGGTTAGTTAACACAGTCAGCAGGGTGAGAGGGTTAACACAGTCAGCAGGGTGAGAGGGTTAACACAGTCAGCAGGGTGAGAGGGTTATTAACACAGTCAGCAGGGTGAGAGGGTTAACACAGTCAGCAGGGTGAGAGGGTTAACACAGTCACCAGGGTGAGAGGGTTAGTTAACACAGTCAGCAGGGTGAGAGGGTTAACACAGTCACCAGGGTGAGAGTGTTAAGACAGTCAGCAGGGTGAGAGGCTTAACAGAGTCAGCAGGGCAAGAGGGTAAACACAGTCAGTAGGGTGAGAGGGTTAACACAGTCAGTAGGGTCAGAGGGTTAACACAGTCAGCAGGGTGAGAGGGTTAACAGTCAGCAGGGTGAGAGGGTTAACACAGTCAGCAGGGTGAGAGGGTTAACAGTCAACAGGGTGAGAGGGTTAACACAGTCAGCAGGGTGAGAGGGTTAACACAGTCAGCAGGGTGAGAGGGTTAACACAGTCAGCAGGGTGAGAGGGTTAACACAGTCAGCAGGGTGAGAGGGTTAACACAGTCAGCAGGTTGAGAGGGTTAACACAGTCAGCAGGGTGAGAGGGTTAACACAGTCAGCAGGGTGAGAGGGTTAACACAGTCAGTAGGGTGAGAGGGCTAACACAGTCAGCAGGGTGAGAGGGTTAACAGTCAGCAGGGTGAGAGGGTTAACACAGTCAGCAGGGTGAGAGGGTTAACACAGTCAGCAGGGTGAGAGGGTTAACACAGTCAGCAGGGTGAGAGGGTTAACAGTCAGCAGGGTGAGAGGGTTAACACAGTCAGCAGGGTGAGAGGGTTAACACAGTCAGCAGGGTGAGAGGGTTAACACAGTAAGCAGGGTGAGAGAGTTAACACAGTCAGCAGGGTGAGAGGGTTAACACAGTCAGCAGGGTGAGAGGGTTAGTTAACACAGTCAGCAGGGTGAGAGGGTTAACACAGTCAGCAGGGTGAGAGGGTCAACACAGTCAGCAGGGTGAGAGGGTTAACACAGTCAGCAGGGTGAGAGGGTTAACACAGTCACCAGGGTGAGAGGGTTAGTTAACACAGTCAGCAGGGTGAGAGGGTTAACACAGTCACCAGGGTGAGAGAGTTAACACAGTCAGCAGGGTGAGAGGCTTAACAGAGTCAGCAGGGCAAGAGGGTTAACACAGTCAGTAGGGTGAGAGGGTTAACACAGTCAGTAGGGTCAGAGGGTTAACACAGTCAGCAGGGTGAGAGGGTTAACAGTCAGCAGGGTGAGAGGGTTAATACAGTCAGCAGGGTGAGAGGGTTAACACAGTCAGCAGGGTGAGAGGGTTAACAGTCAGCAGGGTGAGAGGGTTAGCACAGTCAGCAGGGTGAGAGGGTTAACACAGGCAGCAGGGTGAGAGAGTTAACACAGTCAGCAGGGTGAGAGGGTTAACGTCAGCAGGGTGAGAGGGTTAACAGTCAGCAGGGTGAGAGGGTTAACACAGTCAGCAGGGTGAGAGGGTTAACACAGTCAGCAGGGTGAGAGGGTTAACAGTCAGCAGGGTGAGAGGGTTAACACAGTCAGCAGGGTGAGAGGGTTAACACAGTCAGCAGGGTGAGAGGGTTAACACAGTCAGCAGGGTGAGAGGGTTAGTTAACACAGTCAGCAGGGTGAGAGGGTTAACACAGTCAGCAGGGTGAGAGGGTTAACACAGTCACCAGGGTGAGAGGGTTAGTTAACACAGTCAGCAGGGTGAGAGGGTTAACACAGTCACAAGGGTGAGAGGGTTAACACAGTCAGCAGGGTGAGAGGGTTAACAGTCAGCAGGGTGAGAGGGTTAACACAGTCAGCAGGGTGAGAGGGTTAACACAGTCAGCAGGGTGAGAGGGTTAACACAGTCAGCAGGGCAAGAGGGTTAACACAGTCAGTAGGGTGAGAGGGTTAACACAGTCAGTAGGGTGAGAGGGTTAACACAGTCAGCAGGGTGAGAGGGTTAACAGTCAGCAGGGTGAGAGGGTTAACACAGTCAGCAGGGTTAGAGGGTTAACACAGTCAGCAGGGTGAGAGGGTTAACAGTCAGCAGGGTGAGAGGGTTAACACAGTCACCAGGGTGAGAGGGTTAACACAGTCACCAGGGTGAGAGGGTTAACACAGTAAGCAGGGTGAGAGTGTTAACACAGTCAGCAGGGTGAGAGGGTTAACACAGTCAGCAGGGTGAGAGGGTTAGTTAACACAGTCAGCAGGGTGAGAGGGTTAACACAGTCAGCAGGGTGAGAGGGTTAACACAGTCAGCAGGGTGAGAGGGTTAGTTAACACAGTCAGCAGGGTGAGAGGGTTAACACAGTCAGCAGGGTGAGAGGGTTAACACAGTCACCAGGGTGAGAGGGTTAGTTAACACAGTCAGCAGGGTGAGAGGGTTAACACAGTCACCAGGGTGAGAGTGTTAACACAGTCAGCAGGGTGAGAGGCTTAACAGAGTCAGCAGGGCAAGAGGGTTAACACAGTCAGTAGGGTGAGAGGGTTAACACAGTCAGTAGGGTCAGAGGGTTAACACAGTCAGCAGGGTGAGAGGGTTAACAGTCAGCAGGGTGAGAGGGTTAACACAGTCAGCAGGGTGAGAGGGTTAACAGTCAGCAGGGTGAGAGGGTTAGCACAGTCAGCAGGGTGAGAGGGTTAACACAGGCAGCAGGGTGAGAGAGTTAACACAGTCAGCAGGGTGAGAGGGTTAACGTCAGCAGGGTGAGAGGGTTAACAGTCAGCAGGGTGAGAGGGTTAACACAGTCAGCAGGGTGAGAGGGTTAACACAGTCAGCAGGGTGAGAGGGTTAACAGTCAGCATGGTGAGAGGGTTAACACAGTCAGCAGGGTGAGAGGGTTAACACAGTCAGCAGGGTGAGAGGGTTAACACAGTCAGCAGGGTGAGAGGGTTAACACAGTCAGCAGGGTGAGAGGGTTAACAGTCAGCAGGGTGAGAGGGTTAACACAGTCAGCAGGGTGCGAGGGTTAACGCAGTCAGCAGGGTGAGAGGGTTAACAGTCAGCAGGGTGAGAGGGTTAACACAGTCACCAGGGTGAGAGGGTTAACACAGGCAGCAGGGTGAGAGGGTTAACACAGTCAGCAGCGTGAGAGGGTTAACAGTTAGCAGGGTGAGAGGGTTAACAGTCAGCAGGGTGAGAGGGTTAACACAGTCAGCAGGGTGAGAGGGTTAACACAGTCAGTAGGGTGAGAGGGTTAACACAGTCAGTAGGGTGAGAGGGTTAACACAGTCAGCAAGGTGAGAGGGTTAACAGTCAGCAGGGTGAGAGGGGTAACAGTCAGCAGGGTGAGAGGGTTAACACAGTCAGCAGGGTGAGAGGGTTAACACAGTCAGCAGGGTGAGAGGGTTAACACAGTCAGCAGGGTGAGAGGGTTAACAGTCAGCAGGGTGAGAGGGTTAACAGTCAGCAGGGTGAGAGGGTTAACACAGTCACCAGGGTGAGAGGGTTAACACAGTCAGCAGGGTGAGAGGGTTAACACAGTCAGCAGGGTGAGAGGGTTAACACAGTCAGCAGGGTGAGAGGGTTAACACAGTCAGCATGGTGAGAGGGTTAACAGTCAGCAGGGTGAGAGGGTTAACACAGTAAGCAGGGTGAGAGGGTAAACACAGTCAGCAGGGTGAGAGGGTTAACACAGTAAGCAGGGTGAGAGGGTTAACACAGTCAGCAGGGTGAGAGGGTTAACACAGTCAGCAGGGTGAGAGGGTTAACAGTCAGCAGGTTGAGAGGGTTAACAGTCAGCAGGGTGAGAGGGTTAACACAGTCAGCAGGGTGAGAGGGTTACCACAGTAAGCAGGGTGAGAGGGTTAACACAGTCAGCAGGGTGAGAGGGTTAACACAGTCAGCAGGGTGAGAGGGTTAACACAGTTAACAGGGCAAGAGGGTTAACACCGTCAGCAGGGTGAGAGGGTTAACACAGTCAGCAGGGTGAGAGGGTTAGCTAACACAGTCAGCAGGGTGAGAGGGTTAACACAGTCAGCAGGGTGAGAGGGTTAACACAGTCAGCAGGGTGAGAGGGTTAACACAGTCAGCAGGGTGAGAGGGTTAACAGTCAGCAGGGTGAGAGGGTTACCACAGTCAGCAGGGTGAGAGGGTTAACACAGTCACAAGGGTGAGAGGGTTAACACAGTCAGCAGGGTGAGAGGGTTAACAGTCAGCAGGGTGAGAGGGTTAACACAGTCACCAGGGTGAGAGGGTTAACACAGTCACCAGGGTGAGAGGGTTAACACAGTCAGTAGGGTGAGAGGGTTAACACAGTCAGTAGGGTGAGAGGGTTAACACAGTCAGCAAGGTGAGAGGGTTAACAGTCAGCAGGGTGAGAGGGTTAACATTCAGGAGGGTGAGAGGGTTAACACAGTCAGCAGGGTGAGAGGGTTAACACAGTCAGCAGGGTGAGAGGGTTAACACAGTCAGCAGGGTGAGAGGGTTAACAGTCAGCAGGGTGAGAGGGTTAACAGTCAGCAGGGTGAGAGGGTTAACACAGTCACCAGGGTGAGAGGGTTAACACCGTCAGCAGGGTGAGAGGGTTAACACAGTCAACAGGGTGAGAGGGTTACCAGTCAGTAGGGTGAGAGGGTTAACACAGTCAGCAGGGTGAGAGGGTTAACAGTCAGCAGGGTGAGAGGGTTAACGCAGTAAGCAGGGTGAGAGGGTTAACACAGTCAGCAGGGTGAGAGGGTTAACACAGTAAGCAGGGTGAGAGTGTTAACACAGTCAGCAGGCTGAGAGGGTTAACACAGTCAGCAGGGTGAGAGAGTTAACAGTCAGCAGGGTGAGAGGGTTAACAGTCAGCAGGGTGAGAGGGTTAACACAGTCAGCAGGGTGAGAGGGTTAACACAGTAAGCAGGGTGAGAGGGTTAACACAGTCAGCAGGGTGAGAGGGTTAACACAGTCCGCAGGGTGAGAGGGTTAGTTAACACAGTCAGCAGGGTGAGAGGGTTAACACAGTCAGCAGGGTGAGAGGGTTAACACAGTAAGCAGGGTGAGAGGGTTACCACAATCAGCAGGGTGAGAGGGTTAACACAGTCAGCAGGGTGAGAGGGTTGACACAGTCAGCAGGGTGAGAGGGTTAACACAGTCAGCAGGGTGAGAGGGTTAACACAGTCAGCAGGGTGAGAGGGTTAACAGTCAGCAGGGTGAGAGGGTTAACACAGTCAGCAGGGTGAGAGGGTTAACACAGTCACCAGGGTGAGAGGGTTAACACAGTCAGCAGGGTGAGAGGGTTAACAGTCAGCAGGGTGAGAGGGTTAACACAGTCACCAGGGTGAGAGGGTTAACACAGTCACCAGGGTGCGAGAGGTAACACACACTAGTCAGCAGGGTGAGAGAGTTAACAGTCAGCGGGGTGAGAGGGTTAACACAGTTAACAGGGTCGGAGAGGTAACACACACCAGTCAGCAGGGTGAGATGGGTTAACACAGCCTAGTAGCATAGAGTAAAAGACGGTACTAACCTGACAAAGGAATTGTGGTCAGGATCGTGAATGTTCTTCACACCTCCTGACATGAATATCCGGTGGAAATCCTAGAAACCAGAACAAAACGAGCAGCTGGTGACGTTAACTAGCAGTCGTTTATGTAGGCATTTTTTTTTGGTAAATATTTTTATTCATCTGAATACATATTTTGTCAGCACCGGGGCACTGGTCTTCCAGCCGTCGGAGTGGTCGCATTTCATCTGTACATAGTGGAAGTAGAATGTGTTGCATTGTGTGTAGCACAACCCATTCTGAACATAAAAGAAAGTGGGGGAGCAGCCTATGCTGCATAGTCTGCAGCATATGTACTCACCATAGTGCAAGGCATATGCATCAAGATAGAGTGTGCAGTAATGTACACTAGTGGTTAAATCATATGCTGTGTTTGTATATCAGTTAGATTTAGTTTAGTCTCTAAATAGTGCCATGTTGTGCATGTATAGTTGTTTATATTGTGTGCATTGCTGGTTGAAGATGTAGTTATTCAGTGGTGGTAATGGGTCTAAAGTAGGGGTAGTGGGTCTCGAGTCATTGAGTTATAATAGTTGTTTGTCAAATGTGGATGGGGGGGGGGGGAGGGGTCCATGGGTAGCGGGGGCAGACACGCAGGAAGACAGCAGGCATGAGAGAGGGCGAAGTCAATGGGTCGTTCACCAGGTCGTATTATATATTTGCAGTGCCAGGTTTTGGGCCTGAATAACCAGGTGAGCTCTGTATGCATTTTTAAAGGCAAGGATCGAACCCGCTTCTCTGGTTTTGGTTGGAAGCTCATTCCACATGACACTTCCTTTGTAAATCGGAGCTCTCATTAACTTATTTGTATTAGGGTTGGGCACCCAGAGCAGAGTCGATGTCCCCCTTCTCGTTACCCTGGTTGTGCGATCTATGTATTTGTCATCACTCGCACGTTTATACATCAACGTCATTAGGTGTAGGTTCCTACGTACATCCAGAGTGTCCAGCCCTGCTCTGCTATGCATTTCAACCACACTTAGTATCTTGCCTTGGCATACTGTTCTGAGGGCTCTGTTTTGCGTTCTTTGTAATTTGGTCTCTTCCTGCTCCAGTGGTGGACCTATTCCTGAAGCCATTTTGCTGGTAGGTCAAATAGTTAGAGGACTCAAGGAATGTCTTAATTTGGTCATGTATTATTTGTTCTATGATCTTGCCAGGCAGTGGGAGGATCGATATTGGGCGTAGTTCACTACAGGTTTGCGGGATGTTGACTTTAGGTATGGGCGTCACTGTGGCCACTTTCCAGTCATCAGGGAAGATGCCTGTACTGATTATTAGGATATATAAATGTGTAAATTCTGCACTCAGTGTTGTGATCGCACTTTTTATCAAAGTGGTACTGATGTCCTTCATTCCTGATGACTTGTAGATAGATATTTTGTTAGTTCTATCAAGGATTTCATCTTGGGTCGTTTCCAGAAGGTCATACTTTTCTTTATTTAGTTTGGCATGGAAGGTTTTGTGTTGCTCATCCTTCTGTTTGAATTTATTGGCTAGTTGTTCACCTATATTTATGAAATAGTTATTGATTTCCTCTGCCAGTAATTCATCTGGGATTTTAGTACCAGTCTCTTCACTTGCAAGGCCACTGATTCTTGTCTCGTTTTTAGGTTCGATTTGGTTTATTTCATACCAACATTTTCTGGCATTCTGTTTATATTTGTCTATCTGGACTTGATAATACCTTGCTTTGGCTTTCCTTACTTCACTCCTAGCCTTTCTGACCATACATTTAGCTATGAAATCATCCCCTGGATCTTTTGTTTTCTCAAACTTTTGGATAAAGTAATCTCTCTCCTTTTGAAGCTCTAGTAGTTCATCATTAAGGTAACCTCCCATGGTGATTCTGGTGGTGATCTCGGTTAGGGGACAGTGCCTGTCAGCTGCAATAGTGATTGTTGTGTTTAGCATATCCCAACATAGGTTGGGGTCTCTCATATCCAGAAATTCGGCACTGTTTATTTCTTTGAGTGTGCCAGCCAATTCATTAAAATTGCAGTTCCTATAAGAGCATCCCAGTGGGTGGTGATTCTTTTGTCATTTCTTATTTTTTTCTTTATTATAAATATTGGTTTGTGGTCGCTTATGTTATAGTTAAGGACTCCAGCCTTTGTACAATGTTTGATATTGGTAAGTGCCAGGTCTATTGTTTTGTTAGTGGTTTTAGTTACCCTGGTTGGCTGCTGGATCATTTGTTGCAACTCATGTTCAGCTGCAAGTTGCTTTATTCTCACTCCCATCGTAGGCCTCTTGCCATTATATTCTTCATTGAAGTCGCCAATGAGGAGTATCTCATATTTATCAATATTGGCTATATTATTCAAAGAGTTACTTATTTGCCCAATTCCTTCATTTAGGTTGCCATTTGGGGGTCTATATACGTTGCCGATGAGTATTAGTTTTGTATAGGGTCTGGTGACTACAGCCCACTGTAGTTCAATATTGCTATTTGATAGGTTATGCTCGGCATGTTTACCTGCATCAACATGGAGATCTTGCTTAAAGTAAATACCTAGTCCACGACCAGCTTTGGTCTGCCCACTAAGTTGCTTTGTTTTTCTATCAGCCCTTATAAATTGGTAACCTGGTATAGATGTGAGTCTGTCTTCAACTGTTCTATTGAGCCATGTTTCTGATATAGTGAAGACATCAAAACCAGACCCGGGTAGGTCGGCTCTTAGCTGGTTGATCATATGTGTGAGGCTACGTACGTTTAGGTGGCCAATCTTTAGTCCTGGCAGGCCCTTCAGATCTGTTAGAGGAAGTGCACCAAGATGACACGGTCCCAAGGGCCCCAGGCCACCATCAGTCTGCCCCCCTCCCTGGAAATACGGTCCGCCCCGTCCCCCAAAGGACCCCCTCCCCCAGTGAGTGTGAATGTGGTTGTGTATTTACTTATGTCATGGTGTATTGTGTATTCTTTGTTGGGCATGGATGCTTGCCCGGTACTACCACCTAGGGGGCATCCAGCTTTAGCTAAACCTGATATTTGGGTTTTAGCCATGATGTGGGGTGGTTGTTGGCTTAGGCTGAGTTCAGTTTTAGTTGCGGTTTTCTCAATGGGGGGGATGATATTAGTGTATCATGTTGTAACAGGGTGCTGGTTAATTAATGTAAGGTCTACTTAATAGGTTCTTGTCAATATTGTTAGAGTTGATGATATATGACAGTTAGACAGGGATCAGTGACAGTTGAGTGTGGTCAATAGTAGATAGTGTCACCACTTACATATTGGTAATTGGGTATTGACATTTGCTGCAGTTGGTGTTGGGTGATCAAGCAAACGCCCAAGCCAGGGTCAGTATGACAAATGTACATTAAGGACTGTTGTGAATGTGCCATATCAGGCATACCAGTTCCAAAGGTTGAGTCCAGCCCTTCCATCAGCGCGAAGCTTACGCTGACCAGCTCCATCAGCACCTTGAATTGAGGTGCACAGCAGTGGTATTCAAATCTTTGTCCATCAACTTCTAACATACAAATATCAAGCGGTGTTACCTGTGGGCTCGAGTCACAGGTCTACCCTTAGCATATAGAGGCATGATTTTATACAGTTTGAAGCAAAGTTGTTTACATAATAGTGCTTTGGTTGTGCTTGAAAGTGGCCACAGCAACAAGGGCACATGCACAAATAGCTTGGCATCCATACATAGTGCTCTCAGGCATATACGTTACACATAAAGGGTAGGGTACAATGAGAGCTTGCAGGGTTAGTGATGGGTTAGTGATGCAGGGTTAGTGATGGGTGTCAAGTTATTTAGCATTCCATTGTATTTGTAGGAGTCACCTGACATAGGAGTGACCTCACACAAGAGTGACCTCACACATGAGTGACCTCACACAGGAGTGACCACACACAGGAGTGACCTCACACAGGAATGACATGGCACAAGAGTGACCTCACACAATAGTGACCTCACAATGGCCCTGTAGGTTTAGTGATGGGTGTCAGGATGTTATTTAACACTCAGGTGCAAGAGTGACCTCACACAAGAGTGACCTCACACAAGAGTGACCTCACACGGGAGTGACCTCACACAAGAATGACATCACACAAGAGTGACCTCACACAAGAGTGACCTCACAATGGCCCTGTAGGTTTAGTGATCGGTGTCAGAATGTTATTTAGCACTCCGGTACAAGAGTGACCTCACACGGGAGTGACCTCACACAAGAATGACATCACATAAGAGTGACCTCACACAAGAGTGACCTCACACAAGAGTGACCTCACACAAGAGTGATCTCACACAAGAGTGACCTCACAATGGCCCTGTAGGTTTAGTGATCGGTGTCAGAATGTTATTTAACACTCCAGTACAAGAGTGACCTCACACAAGAGTGATCTCACACAAGAGTGACCCCACACAAGAGTGACCCCACACAAGAGTGACCTCACACACGCGTGACCTCACACGGGGCCTGCGGTCAGACAGGCCCTTCATGACGGCTAAACTCGCCCCTCCCCATAGACCCCTTTCATTGTTTATAAACATTGTGTATGCGCGCGCACCTCGGCTGCAGAACCAAGACACATTGCATCTGGGTTTGCCGATACGCGCAGTGCAAAACATCAGTTTTATTTAGAATTAATAGAAATACAGAGCCATAACCTTATAAATTTAATATAATCTAGTTGTTAAAAGCTCACGGCCATTGACAATGCACTGAGTTTGCCGATACGTGCAGTGCAAAATGTCAATTTTATTCAAAATTAATAGAAATGCAAACCGCTAACCTTATAAATTTAATAGAATCTGGTTGTTAAACATGTTATCTCTTTGTGTGCCAAGCGGTTTGTTTCTAAGTTGTGCGGTTTCAGAGATATTAAATTTTTTCTGTATGAAGATTGCGCATAGCCATCGACAATGTCAGTTTTATTCACAATTAATAGAAATGCAGGACCCTATCCTTATAGATTTAATATAGTCTGGTTGGTAAGCATTTGATCTGTTTGTGTTCCAAGCGGTTTGTTTCTAAGATGTGCGGTTTGAGAGATATTTCACTTTTTCTCTATGAAGATTGCTCACTGCCATTGTGTTTGCAGTGTGACACTGTCTTTCCTACAGCCAAGCTGCGCGTGCACTGACCTAATTTCGTATGCTGACGTCATATGAAATATGCTCCTTCCGGTTGCTATAGTAACGTGGTGCTCGCGTGTATCCCGTGTGGAGGGGGTTTGTTACAACTAGTGACCGCCAGCATCCCCTGAGGCGCCCCACTGGTCCCCCACCGCTTGCGTGTTGACACCACTACCCGTCACGCAGCGTGCATGTTGACACCACTACCCGTCATGCAGGATGCGTTTTGATGCCACTACCTGTCATGCAGGGTGCGTGTTGACACCATTATCCATCATGCAGGTTGTGTGTTGACATCACTACCCGTCACACTGCTTGTGTGTTGACACCACTACCCATCATGCAGCTTGCGTGTTGACACCACTACCTGTCACGCAGTGTGCATGTTGACCCCACTACCCGTCATGCAGGGTGTTTGTTGACACCACAACCTGTCATGCAGGGTGTGTGTTCATGCCACTACCCGTCATGCAAGGTGCTTGTTGATGCCACTACCCCTCATGCAGGGTGTGTGTTGATGCCACAACCCATCACACAGTGGGTGTGTTGATGCCACTACCCATCACACAGGGTGCGTGTTGAAATCACTACCCATCATGCCGCTTGTGTGTTGACACCACTACCCATCATGCAGCTTGCGTGTTGACACCACTACCCGTCACGCAGCGTGCATGTTGACCCCACTACCCATCACACAGGGTGTGTGTTGACACCACAACGCGTCACACAGGGGGGGTGTTGATGCCACTACCCATCACAGAATGTGCATGTTGACACCACTACCCATCACACAGGGTGTGTGTTGACGCCACTACCGGTCATGCAGGGTGCGTGTTGACGCCACTACCCGTCATGCAGGGTGCATGTTGACGCCACTACCATTCATGCAGCGTGCATCTTGACACCACTACCCATCACGCAGGGTGTGTCTTGACGCCACTACCGGTCAATCAGGGTGTATGTTGAAGCCACTACCCGTCACACAGTTTGCGTGTTGACGTCACTACCCGTCACTCAGGGTGCGTCTTGATGCCACTACCCATCATGCAGCATGCGTGTTGATGTCACTGCCCATCATGCAGGGTGCATGTTGACGCCACTACCCATCACACAGGGTGTGTGTTGACACCACTACCCGTCACGCAGGGTGCGTGTTGAAGCCACTACCCATCACGCAGTGTGCATGTTGACACCACTACCCATCACACAGGGTGCATGTTGACGCCACTACCCATCATGCAGGGTGCGTGTTGACATCAGTACCCATCACGCAGGGTGCGTGTTGATGCCACTACCCGTCATGCAGCGTCTGCGCGCTCAACACTTACCTCGATGTCGATGCTGAGCAGCTCAAGCGTCTCCTTGGCGACGACGCTCGCCTGACGCGTTGTGCGTCTGATGATGGCCAGTTCCTGAGGTAACAGCGCATGTGTGAGAGGTGCAGGCAGCCACCCAGGGCCCTGCAGGCAGGGGTCCAGGGAATCTGCAGACAGGGACCCGGGGACCCTGCAGACAGGGTCCAGGAACCCGGAGACCCTGCAGACAGGTGTCCAGGGACCCTGCAGACAGGGGTCCAGGGACCCTCCAGACAGGGGTCCAGGGACCCTCCAGACAGGCAGGGACCTGCAGACAGGGGTCCAGGGACCCTGTATGCAGGGCCCAGGACCCTGTAGGCAGCTGTATTGCTATAATTTACCTAACTTTAGTTTGAAGTAACTTTTAGTTGAAATGGCTAAATTTTGAGATATTTGGAATGCAAACATGCAAACGTAATTTTGGCAAGCACGGCGAAACTTTGACACCACAGATAGTGCAGGCACCTTCTATGAAACAACAAATACTCAGTGTGTACCAGTAGCTAAGTTACATTATGTAGAATCAAATCTGGATATTTGTTTTAGTTTTGAAAATCTGATTCTTTCATTGCAGTGTACAGTTTTAATACATCAGATATTTCAAGTATAACGAATAGACTACATCGCCATTCCAGCCGCGCTGTGCATTGTGGGATGCGAGGAAGAAAAACAAACCTTCGTAAAGCACATGGCTAATGCTAAGAAACTAGGTGCAGCTATGAAATGTGCTAGTTTCAGCTCATCTCAGCTCTTGTTTGAAACATAGAATAGCAACTAAAAAATATAAATAATAAATTAAGATGTTAATCTTTTATCTAGCATTGCATTTAGATCAATCTAATCAGCACATATTATACCATCTGCATTTAGATTGAGACAAATCTGGGCACTCAGTCTAGTGTTAGAGCCATAGCCAGAGTCAGCTTTACTCATGTTATTCATGAATTTATTTATATCCTATGGTTAATGACATACATAGAACTAGAAAATTGGTAGGGTTAATCAGACATTGGTTGTATATTTCTTTGAAACAAGTTTGTGTTGACACATTTGACATTTTAATATTTAGAACAAGAATTACTTTTGTCTAATCAATGTTGATGTAAACATCAGCCTATAAAGTGACTGAAATTGTATGTTTCTTAGCTCAAAATGCTTAATTATGGAGAGTTGTTTTAAATATATTCATTATATTATTATATTGCATCCATTCATCCATGTTTGTGCCAAATTGTTATGTAATTTTATTAATTTTGAATAAAATCGAAGTTTTGCCCTACTCGTATCGGCAAACTCAATGGCCGGACCCCTTTGCTTTGCTGCCAACGTCGTTTTCAGCGCATGCACAATCGGAACCGTGATCTCGTCTATTCCTACGTGAGGAAAACAAGTTAAGTCACGTGACTGCCCAGTTAAATCACGTGACGTCACAGTCAAGGCTTGCGTGTCAATAACTCCCGAGTAACTGGTGGCGTACGGTATAGTGGTATATAACGGTCCCCTCTGATTCCTGGCCCACCCCCACACTCACCCCTCCCACACCCCCACCCTGAGCCGCGGTAATAATGTACCTGACTGAACCTGCCCTCCACCACCCACCTCACCCATCCCCACTCTGCTTGCAGCAATGCATACTTTGACAGTGGTACTACAGCTTCCGCGTGTTTAATTACAACCACAAAGCGCATAGCCTAGTGACTGCAGGAGCAATACGCACCCTGAATAAGTGACGACCTGGTGCATAGGTGATGTGGTGATCTCTGCTGCTGTCCAGTTACCCGGCCGCCCCAGCGTGCCGCCCCGGTGCACCGTGACCTGCTGCACCATGACCTGCTGCAATGTGACCTGGTGCACCCTGAATGGTGCACTGTAACCTGGTGCACCCTGACATGGTGCACCGTGACCTGGTGAACCATGACCTGCTGCACCGTAACCTGGTGCACCCTGACATGGTGCACCCCGAACTGCTGCACCATGACCTGCTGCACCGTGACCTGCTGCACCATGACCTGCTGCACCATGACCTGCTGCACTGTGACCTGGTGCACCCTGGCATGATGCATCATGACCTGCTGCACCGTGACCTGCTGCACGTGACCTGGCTCGCTGGTCAGGTTGCCGACCTGCGCTCCGTACTCACCCCGAACGGCTTTCCCCGCGGGAGGTAGGCGACGGGCCGCGCCATCTTCGTCTCGGGATCAGAAACCATGACAACGACTGGGTGGAAAGACAAGGGACGGTGACGGCGCAGTTTAATTACATACAAGCAGGCGACCTCTTATCGCCCAGTTTCACACGATTCTCCCAAATAAAACATTCAGGAAAAGCCTCGCTGTGCTGCCAGAATGTCCGTGTGTTATTAACAAAGCCGTACTTTATGAACTAATTCGACAGACGGCGTTGTGACGCAACGCGGGCCGTCAGAGTGGCATTGTGTTCTATTGTAGAGTAAAGGCACCTCGCAAAGCACACAACAGGCACAACGTGGCCGATGTGGCTACGGGCGTATCTCACATAACCACACAGATCTAACTGAGATACCGGTGTCACGGTTTAAATTCTCAGTGGGTTTAGAGTCTATGCTTGGGGTTCTGCGCATGCATAAAAATCGAACAACATTTCAGTGTATTTGATTAATCAACTCGGGTGACCCGAGCAACTTTTTGACACACAAATGTGACATCATCGCTCCTAGCACCCCGACCTGGTGCACCATGACCTGCTGCACTGTGACATGGTGCACCCTGACATGTTGCAATGTGACCTGGTGCACCCTGACATGGTGCACCATGACCTGCTGCACTGTGACCTGTCGGGACTTTTTGCACACGGCACGTGTTTTTGTCAACTCCACTCGCGGTTTTCTATTTGAATTTCTAGCAACTCGGCTGACCCAAGTCGCCCAGGTCGTGTTAATCGAATACGCGCATGCGCAGAACCCCAAGCGTAGACTCTAAACCCACTGCGATTCTAAATCGCGACACCGGCACTACGTGAGCAGCTTCCCCACAGATGGCGCCACGTGGTGTGCGGAGTACACAGCTGAGAAAATCGAGCCACGCACCAGCGCCACCTGTCGACTTGTGTGGAATTGTGGAACGCCGTCGTCTGGGCAACGTCGTGCTGTCGTACCGTGAACCGTCATTATTCACTGCATTACTCTAACAGTAACCGTAGGAGAATAATTACTGGAACTTTGATTTCTTCTTAAGATAAATTAGTTTTTAAAAAGCAGCTGTCTTTTCAAATGACTGAATAAATAAATACATGGTACAAAAGTGTAAAACTATATGCACTGTGTGACAAATAACGAGAAAATGTCTGTTGTAATAAATATGTAGGTCCTATGACTGAAAATTATTTATTTTTAACTCCCGAGTTCATTATCATATTGCGTGTTCAAATGATAAGCAATGTTTGTATTCACCAACACAAGAGTAATTAAAATACAAGGAAACTATATGGACATATTTGTAACTTATATGAATAATTATGAAAAATGAAGGGATTCTATGAGAATTATTGAAAGTGTAAATTGATTGGATATGGTTTGTTTTCATAATCATTAGATTGGCTTAATAGAACCCATTATCATCGAACTAGCAATATTAAAATTAAAAATCAGAAAAGAACAAAATAATAGGTGTTATTTAGACAAACATTTAATATTCCATTTAATTGGCATATTTGATTTCGAGGACAAAATATGGATGTTTCAATTTCACACACAAAAGTTCGGTGGTATTGTTAATTATGGCAACCTAATATATTTGAGTGGCAGTTGATTTACTGAGATTTGGTTTCAACATTTGTTTTGCTGTTATATTGGAATATAACATAATTCTGGTGTTCGATAGTGTGGGAGGAAAACAAGTGGAATAGACCTTAATTACCACATGGGCGTTTAAGCACCACATGCACACTAAGTTACCTGCCGGTAACCAGCACAGGGGCGTGTGTGTACCACATTCACACTAAGTTACCTGCCTGTAACCAGCACAGGGGTGTGTATGTATTACATTCACACTAAGTTACCTGCTGGTAACCAGCACAGGGGCGTGTATGTACCAAATGCACAATAAGTTACCTGCTGGTAAGCAGCACAGCGAAGTGTAAGTCCCACATTCACACTAAGTTACCTGCTGGTAACCAGCACAGTGAAGTGTATGTAGCAGATTCACACTAAGTTACCTGCTGGTAACCAGCACAGGGGTGTGTATGTACAAAATGCATACTAAGTTACCTGCTGGTAACCAGCACAGTGAAGTGTATGTAGCACATTCACACTAAGTTACCTGCATGTAACCAGCACAGGGGTGTGTATGTACCAAATGCACAATAAGTTACCTTCTGGTAACCAGCACAGCGAAGTGTAAGTCCCACATTCACACTAAGTTACCTGCCGGTAACCAGCACAGGGGTGTGTATGTACTACATTCACACTAAGTTACCTGCTGGTAACCAGCACAGGGGCGTGTAAGTACCACATTCACACTAAGTTACCTGCTGGTAACCAGCACAGTGAAGTGTATGTACCACATTCACACTAAGTTACCTGCTGGGAACCAGCACAGGGGCGTGTAAGTACCACATTCACACTAAGTTACCTGCTGGTAACCAGCACAGGGGTGTGTATGTACTACATTCACACTAAGTTACCTGCTGGTAACCAGCACAGGGGTGTGTATGTACTACATTCACACTAAGTTACCTGCTGGTAACCAGCACAGGGGCGTGTAAGTACCACATTCACACTAAGTTACCTGCTGGTAACCAGTACAGGGGCGTGTAAGTACCACATTCACAGTAAGTTACCTGCTGGTAACCAGCACAGCGAAGTGTAAGTCCCACATTCACACTAAGTTACCTGCCTGTAACCAGTACAGGGGCGTTTAAGTACCATATTCACACTTAGTTACCTGCTGGTAACCAGCACAGGGGCGTGTATGTACCACATTCACACTAAGTTACCTGCTGGTAACCAGCACAGGGGTGTATATGTACCACATTCACACTAAGTTACCTGCCTGTAGCCAGCACAGGGGCGTGTAAGCACCACATTCACACTAAGTTACCTGCTGGTAACCAGCACAGGGGCGTGTAAGTACCACATTCACACTAAGTTACCTGCTGGTAACCAGCACAGGGGCGTGTAAGTACCATATTCACACTAAGTGACCTGCTGGTAACCAGCACAGGGGCGTGTAAGTACCACATTCACACTAAGTTACCTGCCTGTAACCAGCACAGGGGTGTGTATGTACCACATTCACACTAAGTTACCTGCTGGTAACCAGCACAGGGGCGTGTATGTACCACATTCACACTAAGTTACCTGCTGGTAACCAGCACAGGGGCGTGTATGTACCACATTCACACTAAGTTACCTGCTGGTAACCAGCACAGGGGCGTGTATGTACCACATTCACACTAAGTTACCTGCTGGTAACCAGCACAGGGGTGTGTATGTACCACATTCACACTAAGTTACCTGCTGGTAACCAGCACAGGGGTGTGTATGTACCACATTCACACTAAGTTACCTGCCTGTAACCAGCACAGGGGCGTGTATGTACCACATTCACACTAAGTTACCTGCTGGTAACCAGCAGAGGGGCGTGTATGTACCACATTCACACTAAGTTACCTGCTGGTAACCAGCACAGGGGCGTGTATGTACCACATTCACACTAAGTTACCTGCTGGTAACCAGTACAGGGGTGTGTAGGTACCACATTCACAGTAAGTTACCTGCTGGTAACCAGCACAGGGGCGTGTAAGTACCACATTCACACTAAGTTACATGCTGGTAACTAGCACAGGGGTGTGTATGTATCACATTCACACTAAGTTACCTGCTGGTAACCAGCACAGGGGCGTGTATGTACCACATTCACACTAAGTTACATGCTGGTAACCAGCACAGGGGCGTGTAAGTACCACATTCACACTAAGTTACCTGCTGGTAACCAGCACAGGGGTGTGTCCGTCCTACGCTTAGTTACATGCAGTGCGCCTCACCTGACCCGGACAGGATGAAGTAGAAGGCAGTCGCCGGATGTCCCTGCCTCACCACCACCCGCTTAGCATCGTACCTGCAGCATAGTGACATGCGACTAAACCAGTACACCACAGTGACATGTGACTAAACCAGTACACCACAGTGACACGTGAATAAACCAGTACACCACAGTGACACATGACTAAACCAGTACACCACAGTGACATGTGACTAAACCAGCACACCACAGTGACACATGACTAAACCAGTACACCACAGTGACACATGACTAAACCAGTACACCACAGTGACACATGACTAAACCAGCACACCACAGTGACATGTCACTAAACCAGTACACCACAGTGACACATGACTAAACCAGTAGACCACAGTGACATGTGACTAAACCAGTACACCACAGTGACAGATGACTAAACCAGCACACCACAGACATGTGACTTAACCAGTACACCACAGTGACACATGACTAAACCAGCACACCACAGTGACACATGACTAAACCAGCACACCAGAGATATGTGACTAAACCAGTACACCACAGTGACACATGACTAAGCAAGTACACCACAGTGACACATGACTAAACCAGTACACCACAGTGACAGATGACTAAACCAGTACACCACAGTGAGACGTCACTAAACCAGTAGACCACAGTGACATGTGACTAAACCAGTACACCACAGTGACACATGACTAAACCAGAACACCACAGTGACACATGACTAAACCAGTACACCACAGTGACATGCGACTAAACCCGTACACCACAATGACACATGACTAAACCAGTACACCACAGTGACATGTGACTAAACCAGTACACCACCTTGACACATGACTAAACCAGTACACCACAGTGACACGTGAGTAAACCAGTTCACCACAGTGACACATGACTAAACCAGTACACCACAGTGACATGTGACTAAACCAGCACACCAGAGTGACACATGACTAAACCAGTACACCACAGTGACACATGACTAAACCAGCACACCACAGACATGTGACTAAGCCTGCACACCACATACATGTTACTAAAGCAGTACACCACAGTGACACATGACTAAACCAGCACACCACAGTGACACATGACTAACCCAGCACACCACAGACATGTGACTAAACCAGTACACCACAGTGACACATGACTAAACCAGTAGACCACAGTGACACATGACTAAAGGAGTACACCACAGTGACACATGACTAAACCAGTACCCCACAGTGACATGTGACTAAACCAGTACACCACAGTGGCACATGACTAAACCAGTACACCACAGTGACATGTGACTAAACCAGTACACCACAGTGACATGTGACTAAACCAGTACACCAGTGACATGTGACTAAACCAGTACACCACAATGACACATGACTAAACCAGTACACCTGTGACACATGACTAAACCAGTACACCACAGTGACCTGCGACTAAACCAGTACACCACAGTGACACATGACTAAACCAGTACACTACAGTGACCTGCGACTAATCCAGTATGCCACAGTGACATGTGACTAAACCAGTACACCACAGTGACATGTGACTAAACCAGTACACCACAGTGACACATGACTAAACCAGTACACCACAGTGACATGTCACTAAACCAGTACACCACAGTGACACATGACTAAACCAGTACACCAGTGACACATGACTAAACCAGTACACCACAGTGATATGTGACTAAACCAGTACACCACAGTGACACGGGACTAAACCAGTACACCAGTGAGACGTGACTAAACCAGTACACCACACACTTAGCATCGTACCTGCAGCATATTGACACGTGATACGGGAGTTAAAAGTGAGGGAAATGTACCCGTTGAGCAACACTACATTAACTACATTAACTACATTAAATAGACCCCCAACTATGGGTTTAATAGCGCCTTGTGGTTACCATTGGTTTGGTAACGGCTAAAGGAGTAAACTCTGAAAGAAAACCTGGAGTGGAGCTCCTGTAGTCGACCTAGTACCAAATGTACTGGTTCTTCCTTTCGATCATACCAGTTAGACCGAGACGGGGATTCTGATGTTTGGGCATCTCAGTTTCTCCATACATATTGCCAGGCTGGTATGCAGGTATTGTAGGTATAGCAATACCTCAGGGAGTTTGACGACCCTGCCTTGCAGAGTTGTAAACCACTGCCTTGTGGTACAGGTTCTGGACAGAAACGAAGGCTAAGGGAGCAAACCCTAAACAGAAAACCATGTCACTGTGGCAGCATTAAGGGCGGTTGATGTATGGAACTCCCAACATCTCCCGACCAGCCACTGCAGGGACATATAGTTTTGCGCCTGTCTTGACATGTTCTTGCCGGTGTGAAACCTCTATTTGCTCCCCGAGAGAGTGCCACTGGTAACTTGCAAAAGCCAGCAGCACTTCAACACTTTTGCAGGCAGCTTTCATGAAATGAGGATGTCATCAGACAGGCTACCAAAGCAGATCCTCTATTCTCAACTGTCTTCTGGTTACAGAAAGAGAGGGCGTCCTCGTCTCCGGTTCAAGGATACCATCAAGAGAAACCTGAAGCTGAGAGACATTAAGTCCGACTCATGGACGCAACTCTCATAGCAGAGAGCTAAATGGAGAGCGGCAGTCAAGTAATGAAAGCAGTCTTTGTCACTTCGCGACCGACAGCAGGATGATGATGATTGCCAGGCTAGCATCCTTGAGCTGTTCCTCGACTCTACAGGTGCTACTCCATAGTCTGCAAGACTGAAGGATGCCAACAACAACATTTAAATGATGCGCAGTTTTCTGACAGGTGAGTGTAAATTTCCTTTCACTACACACATAGGTAACACACCTGCTTCACCATTGATCACATCAAAATTGCAAATACTTACTTTTCATATCGCCCGACCTCAACGATCTTCTTCTGCATCCGCACCGGGTACTCAGCGATGGAGTAAATGTTCCGTAGGGCCAGTTGAGCCTGTAATAGGAAGAATAGAACCAGTTGAGCCTGTAACAGGACACTTAGAGCCAGTTGAGTCTGTAACAGGAAACGTAGAGCCAGTTGAGCCTGTAATATGAAGAATAGAGCCAGTTGAGGTTGTAACAGGACACTTAGAGCCAGCTGAGTCTGTAACAGGAAACTTATAGCCAGTTGAGCCTGTAATAGGAAGAATAAGGCCAGTTGAGCCTGTAACAGGACACTTAGAGCCAGTTGAGTCTGAAACAGTAAGTCTTGAGCCAGTTAAGTCTGTAGGAACACACAGGACGCGGGCGGCGCGCGGGCGGCAAGTACAAGGGGACGGTACGCGGTTCTCATGCGGAAATAGCGAACACACTGGACGCTGATGGCACCCGGCAAAAAAGCTATGCATATATATTTAATCGACTTGACTTTACCCAACCTGACTTCACCTGACTTTATCAGACCTGGCTTTACCCGACCAGACTGTACCCGACCTCACTCTACCCGACCTCACTCTACGTCAAGTCTTGTAAAGTCAAGTCGTGTCAAGTCAAGTCATGTAAAGTAAAATTGTGTAAAGTCAAGTCGTGTAAAGTCAATTTGTGTCAAGTCAAGTCATGTAAAGTCAGGTGGAGTAAAGTCAGGTCGGGTAAAGTCAAGTCAGGAAAAGTCGGGCAAAGTCAGGAAGAGTTGGGCAAAGTTGGGAAAAGTCGGGCAATGTCAGGCAAAGTCAGTAAGAGTCGGGCAAAGTTGGGAAAAGTCGGGAAAAGTCGGGAAAAGTCGGGAAAAGGCGGACAAAGTCGGGAAAGGTCTGGCAAAGTCAGTCAAAAGCCAAGCGGCACCATGCATCAAGCAGCAAAAATCGCTCCAAAAGCGATCCTATCCTGCCGCGCGACGCCCGCGCGAGAACCGCTTGAGAACCGCCCGCGCCAGTGTGTTCGGGTTCTCTTTGTTACATACATTTCGATTTTTGCCGAGTGACGTTCGCGCGAGAACCACTTGACGTTCACAGCTTAAAATATTACAGGAAACTTAGAGCCAGTTGAGTCTGTAACAGGAAACTTAGAGCCAGTTGAGTATGTAACAGGAAAACTAGAGCCAGCATTATTCACAACGCTAAATAAAGCACACTGGATATGTACGTTTGTCCTGACCCAGGGAAGTGATTCCGGTTCCCTTCCTGGTCGCTGAGTGTACTTCCGGTTCCCTTCCTCATTGGTGAGTGTACTTCTGGTTCCCTTCCTGGTCGCTGAGTATACTTCCGGTTCCCTACCTGATCGCTGAGTGTACTTCCGTTCCCTCCCTTGTTGCTGACTTCTGGTTCCCTTCCTGGTTGTTGAGTGTACTTCTAGTTCCCTCCCTGGTTCTGAGTGTACTTCTGGTTCCCTCCATGGTTGTTGATTGTACTTCTGGTTCCCTTCCTGGTTGTTGAGTGCACTTCTGGTTCCCTTCCTGGTCGCTGAGTGTACTTCTGGTTCCCTTCCTGGTTGCTGAGTGTACTTCTGGTTCCCTTCCTGGTTGTTGAGTGTAAGTATGGTTCCCTTCCCGGTTGCTGAGTGTACTTCTGGTTCCCTCCATGGTTGTTGAGTGTACTTCTGGTTCCCTCCCTGGTTGTTGAGTGTACTTCTGGTTCCCTTCCTGCTTGTTGAGTGTACTTCTGGTTCCCTTCCTGGTTGTTGAGTGTACTTCTCGTTCCCTTCCTGGTTGTTGAGTGTACTTCTGGTTCCCTTCCTGCTTGTTGAGTGTACTTCTGGTTCCCTTCCTGGTTGCTGAGTGTACTTCCGGTTCCCTTCCTCGTTGGTGAGTGTACTTCCGGTTCCCTACCTGATCGCTGAGTGTACTTCCGTTCCCGCCCTGGTTGCTGAGTGTACTTCTGGTTCCCTTCCTGGTTGTTGAGTGTACTTCTGGCTCCCTTCCTGGTTGTTGAGTGCACTTCTGGTTCCCTTCCTGGTCGCTGAGTGCACTTCTGGTTCCCTTACTGGTTTCTGAGTGTACTTCTGGTTCCCTTCCTGGTTGGTGAGTGTACTTATGGTTCCCTTCCTGGTTGCTGAGTGTACTTCTGGTTCCCTCCATGATTGTTGAGTGTACTTCTGGTTCCCTTACTGGTTGTTGAGTGTACTTCTGGTTCCCTTCCTGGTTGTTGAGTGTACTTCTGGTTCCCTTCCTGGTTGCTGAGTGTACTTCTGGTTCCCTTACTGGTTGTTGAGTGTACTTCTGGTTCCCTCCCTGGTTGTTGAGTGTACTTCTGGTTCCCTTCCTGCTTGTTGACTGTACTTCTGGTTCCCTTCCTGGTTGTTGAGTGTACTTCTGGTTCCCTTCCTGGTTGGTGAGTGTACTTCTGGTTCCCTTCCTGGTTGTTGAGTGTACTTCTCGTTCCCTTCCTGGTTGTTGAGTGTACTTCCGGTTCCCTTCCTGGTTGTTGAGTGTACTTCTGGTTCCCTCCCTGCTTGTTGAGTGTACTTGTGGTACCCTTCCTGGTTGTTGAGTGTACTTCTGGTTCCCTTCCTGGTTGTTGAGTGTACTTCTGGTTCCCTCCATGGTTGCTGAGTGTACTTCTGGTTCCCTTCCTGGTTGTTGAGTGTACTTGTGGTACCCTTCCTGGTTGTTGAGTGTACTTCTGGTTCCCTTCCTGGTTGGTGAGTGTACTTCTGGTTCCCTTCATGTTTGTTGAGTGTACTTTTGGTTCCCTCCCTGCTTGTTGAGTGTACTTGTGGTACCCTTCCTGGTTGTTGAGTGTACTTCTGGTTCCCTTCCTGGTTGTTGAGTGTACTTCTGGTTCCCTCCATGGTTGCTGAGTGTACTTCTGGTTCCCTTCCAGGATGTTGAGTGTACTTCTGGTTCCCTTCCTGGTTCCTGAGTGTACTTCTGGTTCCCTTCCTGCTTGTTAACTGTACTTCTGGTTCCCTCCATGGTTGTTGAGTGTACTTCTGGTTCCCTCCATGGTTGTTGAGTGTACTTCTGGTTCCCTTCCTGCTTGTTGACTGTACTTCTGGTTCCCTTCCTGCTTGTTGACTGTACTTCTGGTTCCCTTCCTGGTTGCTGAGTGTACTTCTGGTTCCCTTCCTGCTTGTTGTGTGTACTTCTGGTTCCCTCCATGGTTGTTGAGTGTTCTTCTGGTTCCCTCCCGGGTTGTTGACTGTACTTCTGGTTCCCTTCCTGCTTGTTGACTGTACTTCTGGTTCCCTTCCTGGTTGTTGACTGTACTTCTGGTTCCCTTCCTGGTTGGTGAGTGTACTTCTGGTTCCCTTCCTGGTTGGTGAGTGTACTTCCGGTTCCCTTCCTGGTTGCTGAGTGTACTTCTGGTTCCCTTCCTGGTTGTTGACTGTACTTCTCGTTCCCTCCCTTGTTGCTGAGTGTACTTCTGGTTCCCTTCCTGGTTGTTGAGTGTTCTTCTGGTTCCCTTCATGGGTGGTGAGTGTACTTCTGGTTCCCTCCATGGTTGTTGACTGTACTTCTGGTTCCCTCCCTGGTTGCTGAGTGTACTTCTGGTTCCCTTCCTGGTTACTGAGTGTACTTCTGGTTCCCTCCCAGGTTGTTGAGTGTACTTCTGGTTCCCTTCCTGGTTGTTGAGTGTACTTCTGGTTCCCTTCCTGGTTGCTGAGTGTACTTCTGGTTCCCTTGCTGGTTGTTGAGTGTACTTCCGGTTCCCTTCCTGGTCGTTGAGTGTTCTTCTGGTTCCCTTCCTGGTTGTTGAGTGTACTTCTAGTTCCCTTCCTGGTTGTTGGGTGTACTTCTGGTTCCCTTCCTAGTTGTTGAGTGTACTTCTGGTTCCCTTCCTGTTTGTTGAGTGTCCTTCCGGTTCCCTTCCTGGTTGCTGAGTGTACTTATGGTTCCCTCCATGGATGTTGAGTGTACTTTGGGTTCCCTTCCTGCTTGTTGACTGTACTGCTCGTTCCCTTCCTGGTTGTTGACTGTACTTCTCGTTCCCTTCCTGCTTGCTGAGTGTACTTCTGGTTCCCGCCCTGCTTGATGAATGTACTTGTGGTTCCCTTCCTGGTTGTTGAGTGTACTTCTGGTTCCCTTCCTGGTTGTTGAGTATACTTCTGGTTCCCTTCCTGCTTAGGAAGTGTACTTCTCATTCCCTTCCTGGTTGTTGAGTGTACTTCTGGTTCCCTCCCTGGTTGCTGAGTGTACTTCTGGTTCCCTTCCTGCTTGTTGACTGTACTTCTGGTTCCCTTCCTGGTTGTTGAGTGTACTTCTGGTTCCCTTCCTGGTTGCTGAGTGTACTTCTGGTTCCCTTCCTGCGTGTTGACTGTACTTCTGGTTCCCTTCCTGGTTGTTGAGTGTACTTCTGGTTCCCTTCCTGCTTGTTGAGTGTACTTCTGGTTCCCTCCATGGTTGTTGAGTGTACTTCTGGTTCCCTTCCTGGTTGTTGAGTGTACTTCCGGTTCCCTTCCTGGTTGTTGAGTGTACTTCTGGTTCCCTTCCTGGTTGTTGAGTAAACTTCCGGTTCCCTTCCTGGTTGTTGAGTGTACTTCTGGTTCCCTTCCTGGTTGCTGAGTGTACTTCTGGTTCCCTTCCTGCTTGTTGACTGTACTTCTGGTTCCTTTCCTGGTTGTTGAGTGTACTTCTGGTTCCCTTCCTGCTTGTTGAGTGTACTTCTGGTTCCCTCCATGGTTGTTGAGTGTACTTCTGGTTCCCTTCCTGGTTGTTGAGTGTACTTCTGGTTCCCTTCCTGGTTGTTGAGTGTACTTCCGGTTCCATTCCTGGTTGTTGAGTGTTCTTCTGGTCCCCTTCCTGGTTGTTGAGTGTACTTCTGGTTTCCTTCCTGGTTGTTGAGTGTACTTCCGGTTCCCTTCCTGGTTGCTGAGTGTACTTCTGGTTCCCTCCATGGTTGTTGAGTGTACTTCTGGTTCCCTTCCTGGTTGCTGAGTGTACTTCTGGTTCCCTCCTGGTTGTTGAGTGTACTTGTGGTTCCCTTCCTGGTTGCTGGGTGTACTTGTGGTTCCCTTCCTGGTAGCTGAGTGTACTTCCGGCTCCCTTCCTGGTTGTTGAGTCAACTTCCGGTTCCCTTCCTGGTTGCTGAGTGTACTTCTGGTTCCCTCCATTGTTGTTGAGTGTACTTCCGGTTCCCTTCCTGGTTGTTGAGTGTACTTCTGGTTCCATTCCTGGTTGCTGAGTGTACTTCTGGTTCCCTCCATTGTTGTTGAGTGTACTTCCGGTTCCCTTCCTGGTTGTTGAGTGTACTTCTGGTGCCCTTCCTGGTTGTTGAGTGTACTTCTGGTTCCCTCCATTGTTGTTGAGTGTACTTCCGGTTCCCTTCCTGGTTGTTGAGTGTACTTCTGGTTCCCTACCTGGTTGTTGAGTGTACTTGTGGTTCCCTTCCTGGTTGCTGAGTGTACGTCTGGTTCCCTCCATGGTTGTTGAGTGTACTTCTGGTTCCCTTCCTGGTTGCTGAGTGTACTTCTGGTTCCCTTCCTGGTTGCTGAGTGTACTTCTGGTTCGCTACCTGGTTGTTGAGTGTACTTGTGGTTCCCTTCCTGGTTGCTGAGTGTACTTGTGGTTCCCTTCCTGGTTGCTGAGAGTACTTGTGGTTCCCTCCCTGGTTGCTAAGTGTCACCCTTAAGTACATAAAGTACGACACGACATGATCCAGTTGAGGCCTGCTCTGTTGCCTCGGTTGTTCCTCCGTATGGAAGAAAGATCGTAGATGTACTTGGGCTAGTCCTTGGTTGCTCATATCCTTGTAAGCTGACTCACTTTGGACATCTGACCCATGTATATTGTGTTAATTGACATCATAAAGTTGACTGGAGGTGATATTGAGTTGATCTGCCCATGTGTATGTTGCTGGTACTGAGCCGCCACTATGGTACAGCGATATAAGAGTGAGTCGTTAACATGCTTCACATATATAACTATGTACGGCTCAATTTTGTTAGTTACGAATTTAAAGATTCTACTTTGTCACATGTTATATGTGGCAGCCGTGATTACTTATATGTAGTGTGTCATTACATTACAGCAGACCGTGTAGAAATGTTGGTACCTACGTATGTAATCTGTTTTTGTGTCCTGTCTCTGGGAGGCGTGGTCAGCACCTTTTTAGTGTCCTCGGAAATCCGCAACTACAAACAGATGAGAAAGCAGTTTGTAGGCCTACACATCTAGGCGGTTCACACAACATGGAGTAGGCCTACACCTCCAGGCGGTTCACACAAAATGGAGTAGGCCTACATCTGCAGGTGGTTCACACAACATACAGTATGCCTACACCTGCAGGTGGTTCACACAACATGCAGTAGGCCTACACCTGCAGGTGGTTCACACAACATGCAGTAGGCCTACACCTCCAGGTGGTTCACACAACAGACAGTAGGCCTACACCTGCAGGTGGTTCACACAGCATGCAGTAGGCCTACACCCGCAGGTGGTCCACACAACATACAGCATGCCTACACCTGCAGGTGGTTCACACAACATGCAGTAGGCCTACACATGCAGGTGGTTCACACAACATGCAGTAGGCCTACACCTCCAGGTGGTTCACACAACAGACAGTAGGCCTACACCTGCAGGTGGTTCACACAACATACAATAGGCCTACACCTGCATGCAGTTCACACAACATACAGTAGGCCTACAGATCCAGGCGGTTCACACAACATACAGTAGGCCTACACCTCCAGGCAGTTCACACAACATACAGTAGGCCTACATCTCCAGGCGGTTCACACAACTTACAGAAGGCCTACACGTCCAGGCGGTTCACACAACATACAGTAGGCCTGCACCTCCAGGCGGTTCACACAACATACAGTAGGCCTACACCTCCAGGCAGTTCACACAAGATACATTAGGCTTACATCTCCAGGCGGTTCACACAACTTACAGAAGGCCTACACCTCCAGGCGGTTCACACAACATACAGTAGGCCTCTCACCTCCAGGCGGTTCACACAACATACAGATGGCCTACACCTCCAGGCAGTTCAAACAACATGCAGTAGGCCTACACCTCCAGGCGGTTCACACAACATGCAATAGGCCTACACCTGCAGGGGCTCACATAGCATGCAATGTGCCTACACCTCCAGGCGGTTCACACAACATGCAGTAGACCTACACCCGCAGGTGGCTCACACAACATGCAATACGCCTACACCTGCAGTTGGTTCACATAACATGCAGTAAGCCTACACCTGCAGGTGGCTCACACAAGATGCAGTAGGCCTACACCCGCAGGTGGTTCGCACAACATACAGTAGGCCTGTACCTCCAGGCGGTTCACACAACATACAGTAGGCCTACACCTCCAGGTGGTTCACACAACATGCAGTTGGCCTACACCTCCAGGCGGTTCACACAACATCCAGTAGGCCTAGACCTCCAGGCGGTTCACACAACATGCAGTAGGCCTACACCTCCAGGTGGTTCACACAACATACAGTAGGCCTACACCTCCAGGCGGTTCACACAACATACAGAAGGCCTACACCTCCAGGCGGTTCACACAACATGCAGTAGACCAACACCCGCAGGTGGCTCACATAACATGCAGTAGGCCAACACTCACAGGTGGCTCACACAACATGCAATGTGCCTACACCTGCAGGTGGCTCACACAACATGCAGTAGGCCAACACCCGCAGGTGGCTCGCACAATATGCAGTAAGCCTACAGCTGCAGGTGGCTCACACAACATGCAGTAGGCCTACACCTGCAGGTGGCTCACACAACATGCAGTAAGCCTACACCTGCAGGTGGTTCACACAACATGCAGTAAGCCTACACCTGCAGGTGGCTCACACAACATGCAATAGGCCTACACCTGCAGGTGGCTCACACAACATGCAGTAAGCCTACACCTGCAGGTGGCTTAAACAACATGCAGTAAGCCTACACCTGCAGGTGGCTCACACAACATGCAATAGGCCTACACCTGCAGGTGGCTCACACAACATGCAGTAGGCCTACACCTGCACGTGGTTCCCACGGCAGCCTGTCTGTGCCTACCTGTTTGTCGGCCTTGAAGGAGCTGGGGTCAAAGGACAGAATCCTCTGTGCCTCTTCAGCCGTCTGCTCGTAGTCATGGAAACGCAGGTGGTTGACATAGGGCATGATCTCGTCGTACAGCTTGTCCCTGCGGGAAGCAGAGACTCGGTCAGAAGCATGCCGTCTCCAACTTAACTTCAGTTTAAAGCTGCATAGTCCGATGAAAACATCACATTTTAAAAACCAAAACAATTATCTAGGTTTGCTTCTGCATATCTAACTTAAATACGGGTGCACTTATTAAGCATTTGTCACCACATTGAAGGTAATACTGAGGCAATTTACTAGAATCTGTTACTGCAGAATCCTATGGAGTCAGACTGTTGGTGCACTTGCGAAAATTAATTTAGCATGTTTCCACTTCAAATATCTCCAAAGTTAACCATTTAAAATTAAAGTTATTTCAAACAAAAGTAAGGCAGGTTATAACGATTAACCTAATATATTTATCTCAGAAAATGACAGAAACTTAACACCATCGGACTATGCAACTTTAATAACGCAACTCCTTGCATGGTTTAAGGTTTTATAGAATATTCCCACACTTGTTTATGTTCGGTTTGGTGTTCATGTCCTTTGTGCCTCAGATTGTTAGGGTTATCAATAATTAGTTTAACTTCAGTGCATGAAGCCGCAGGGGGCGGGTCATTGTGGGTATCGATGTACTAGTGAGCGCAGAACAGTCAGCGTAAGTATGGGCCTGGTCGGCAAAAATCGAAGTGTAATTTCGCCCCTGAATGGAACGAAGCGCACGACACATGACGGGTTGTAAGAGTGAACCTGGATGGCCGGACGCGTACCTATTGAAATATGCACATCCCCAACTGTCACCACCCATTGAACAAAGAGACATGTAACTATCTACAGCCCCAACTGTCACCACCCATTGAACAGAGAGACATGTAACTATATACAGCCCCAAGTGTCACCACCCATTGAACACAGAGACATGTAACTATCTACAGCCCCAACTGTCACCACACATTGAACAGAGACACATGTAACTATCTACAGCCCCAAGTGTCACCACCCATTGAACAGAGAGACATGTAACTATGTACAGCCCCAAGTGTCACCACCAATTGAACAGAGAGACATGTAACTATATACAGCCCCAAGTGTCACCACCCATTGAACACAGAGACATGTAACTATCTACAGCTCCAACTGTCACCACCCATTGAACAGAGAGACATGTAAATATGTACAGCCCCAAGTGTCACTACCAATTGAACAGAGAGACATGTAAATATGTACAGCCCCCAACTGTCACCACCCATTGAACAGAGAGACATGTAACTATGTACAGCCCCAAATGGCACCACCCATGGAACAGAGAGACATGTAACTATCTACATCCCCAACTGTCACCACCCATTGAACAGAGAGACATGTAACCATCAACAGCCCCAACTGTCACCACCCATTGAACATAGACACATGTAACCATCTACAGCCCCAACTGTCACCACCCATTGAACAGAGAGACATGCAACTATGTACAGCCCCAACTGTCACCACCCATTGAACAGAGAGACATGTAACTATCTACAGCCCCAAGTGTCACCACCCATTGAACAGAGAGACATGAAACTATGTACAGCACCAACGGTCACCACCCATTGAACAGAGAGACATGTAACTATCTACAGCCCCAAGTGTCACCACCCATTGAACAGAGAGACATGTAACTATGTCCAGCACCAACTGTCACCACCCATTGAACGGAGAGACATGCAACTATGTACAGCCCCAAGTGTCACCAACCATTGAACAGAGAAACATGGAACTATCTACCGCAGCCAACTCTCACCACTCATTGAACAGAGAGACATGTAAATATGTACAGCCCCAACTGTCACCACCCATTGAACAATGAGACATGGAACTATCTACATCCTCAACTGCCACCACCCATTGAACACAGAGACATGTAACTATGTACAGCCCCAAGTGTCACCACCATTGAACAGAGAGACATGTAACTATCTACAGCCCCATGTGTCACCACCCATTGAACAGTGAGACATGGAACTATCTACATCCCCAACTGCCACCACCCATTGAACACAGAGACATGTAACTATGTACAGCACCAGATGTCACCACCCATTGAACAGAGAGACATGTAACTATGTACAGCCCCAAGTGTCACCACCCATTGAACAGAGAGACATGTAACTATGTACAGCCCCAAGTGTCACCACCCATTGAACAGAGAGACATGTAACTATGCACAGCCCCAAGTGTCACCACCCATTGAACAGAGAGACATGTAACTATGTACAGCTCCAAGTGTCACCACCCATTGAACAGAGAGACATGTAAATATTACAGCCCCAACTGTCACAACCCATTGAACAGAGAGACATGTAACTATGTACAGCCCCAAGGGTCACCACCCATTGAACAGAGAGACATGTAACTATCTACAGCCCCATGTGTCACCACCCATTGAACAGAGAGACATGTAACTATCTACAGCCCCAAGTGTCACCACCTATTGAACAGAGAGACATGTAACTATCTACAGCCCCAAGTGTCACCACCCATTGAACAGAGAGACATGTATCTATGTACAGCATCAACTTTCACCACCCATTGAACAGAGAGACATGTAACCATCTACAGCCCCAACTATCACCACCCATTGAACAGAGAGACACGTATATATGTACAGCCCCAACTGTCACCACCTATTGAACAGAGAGACATGTAACTATCTACAGCCCCAAGTGTCACCACCCATTGAACAGAGAGACATGTAACTATGTACAGCCCCAAGTGTCACCACCCATTGAACAGAGACACATGTAACTATGTACAGCCCCAACTGTCACCACCCATTGAACAGAGAGACATATAACTATCTACAGCACCAACTGTCACCACCCATTGAACAGAGAGACATGTAACTATTGTTGTGGGGGTGATGAAAATGGAAAATATTGCGCCTAGAGCGGGACTCGAACCCACATCTCTTTGCATTCCGGGCCAGTGTGCTAACCATTACACCACCTAGGCTCCCTGATATCAACACACTACCCACGCCTACCTGTCTATGTGGCTCCTTGCCTGAGAGGTCAGTGCAGACCACTACACTCGACCCCCTGGAATTGTAAGTCTTTTAATGCTTACAATTACATACATACAGACAATGTACTTACATACATACACAGGGTAGGTTCAACAACTATACAGCGTGTAGCTTGTACAGAATCATGGTCACGGCACCAGTGTTGTGGGGGTGATGAAAATGGGAAATATTGCGCCTAGAGCGGACTCAAACCCACATCTCTTTGCATTCCGGGCCAGTGTGCTAACCATTACACCACCTAGGCTCCCCGATATCAACACACTACCCATGCCTACCTGTCTATGCGGCTCCTTGCCTGAGAGGTCAGTGCAGACCACTACACTATTTGCAGCACCAAGTGCCACCACACATTGAACAGAGAGACATGTAACTATCTACAGCACCAAGTGTCACCACCCATTGAACAGAGAGACATGTAACTATGTACAGCCCCAAGTGTCACAACCCATTGAACAGAGAGACATGTAACTATATACAGCCCCAAGTGTCACCACCCATTGAACAGAGAGACATGTAACTATCTACAGCTCTAAGTGTCACCACCCATTGAACAGAGAGACATGTAACTATGTACAACACCAACTGTCACCACCCATTGAACAGAGAGACATGTAACTATGTACAACACCAACTGTCACCACCCATTGAACAGAGAGACATGTAACTATGTACAGCCCCAAGTGTCACAACCCATTGAACAGAGAGACATGTAACTATATACAGCCCCAAGTGTCACCACCCATTGAACAGAGAGACATGTAACTATCTACAGCTCCAAGTGTCACCACCCATTGAACAGAGAGACATGTAACTATGTACAACACCAACTGTCACCACCCATTGAACAGAGAGACATGTAACTATGTACAGCACCAAGTGTCACCACCCATTGAACAGAGAGACATGTAACTATGTACAGCCCCAACTGTCACCACCCATTGAACAGAGAGACATATAACTATGTACAGCACCAAGTGTCACCACCCATTGAACAGAGAGACATGTAACTATGTACATCCCCAACTGTCACCACCCATTGAACAGAGAGACATGTATATATGTACAGCCCCAAGTGTCACCACCCATTGAACAGTGAGACATGTAACTATATACAGCCCCAAGTGTCACCACCCATTGAACAGAGAGACATGTATATATTTACAGCCCCAACTGTCACCACCCATTGAACCCGTGAGACATGTAACTATCTACAACCCCAACTGTCACCACCAATTGAACAGAGATAGATATAACTATGTACAGCCCCAACTGTCACCACCCATTGAACAGAGAAATATGTAACTATCTACAACCCCAACTGTCACCACCCATTGTACACAGAGAGATGTAACTATGTACAGCCCCAAGTGTCACCACTCATTGAACAGAGAGACAGGTAACTATGTACAGCACCAAAGTCACCACCCACTGAACAGAGAGACAGGTAACTATCTACAGCCCCAAGTGTCACCACCCATTGAACAGTGAGACATGTAACTATCTACAGCCCCAAGTGTCACCACCCATTGAACAGAGATACATATAACTATGTTCAGCCCCAACTGTCACCACCAATTGAACAGAGAGACATGTAACTATCTACATCCCCAAGTGTCACCACCCATTGAACAGAGAGACATGTAACTATGTACAGCCCCAAGTGTCACCACCCATTGAACAGTGAGACATGTAACTATCTACAGCCCCAAGTGTCACCACCCATTGTACAGAGAGACATGTAACTATGTACAGCCCCAACTGTCACCACCCAGTGTGAGCAGAGAGATATGTAACTATGTACAGCCCCAAGTGTCACCACCCATTGAACAGAGAGACATGTAACTATCTACAGCCCCAACTGTCACCACCAATTGAACAGAGAGACATGTAACTATCTATAGGCCCAAGTGTCACCACCCATTGAACAGAGAGACATGTAACTATGTACAGCCCCAAGTGTCACCACCCATTGAACAGAGAGACATGTAACTATATACAGCCCCAGCTGTCACCACTCATTGAACATAGAGACATGTAACTATCTACAGCACGAACTCTCAACACCCACTGAACAGAGAGACATCTAACTATGTACAGCACCAACTGTCACCACCCATTGAACAGAGAGACATGTAACTATCTACAGCCCCAACTGTCACCACCCATTGAACAGAGAGACATGTAACTATCTACCGCAGCCAACTGTCACCACTCATTGAACAGAGAGACATGTAACTATCTACAGCCCCAACTGTCAACACCTACTGAATAGACCGACACATAACTATGTACAGCACAAACTGTCACCACCCATTGAATATACCGACATGTACCTATCTACAACAGCCAAGTGTCACCACCCATCGAATACACCGACATTTAACTATAGACAACACCAACTGTCACCACCCATTGAATAGACCGACATGTAACTATGTACAACACCAACTGTCATCACCCATTGAATAGACTGATATGTAACTTTGTACAACACCAACTGACACCACCCATTGAATAGACTGACATGTAACTATGTACAACACCAACTATCACCCACATCGAATAGACTGACATGTAAATATGTACAACACCAACTGTCACCCCCCATCGAATAGATCGACATGTAAATATGTACAACACCAACTGTCACCACCCATTGAATAGACTGACATGTAACTATGTACAACAACTGTCACCACCCATCAAACAGACTGACATATAACAATGTACAACACCAACTGTCACCACACATCGAATAGACTCACATGTAATGTAGCAGTCACACGACGACAAGGGAGGGACGACAGCCCGGCGGCTGGGATTTTGGGAAATTCCGACGACCTATGCAAATTTGGGCTAAGTTGGACGACAATCGGACGACATCCGGACGACATCGGGACAACAGACGGGACGACAGCGGGACGACAGTGTCTGTGTGTCTGTGTCTGTGTGTGTGTGACTCTGTGTCTCTGTGTGTGTCTCTATGTGTGTGTCTGTGTCTCTGTGTGTCTGTGTCTGTGTCTATGTGTGTGTCTGTGGCAGACTGAGAGTCAGAGTCAGAGGCAGACTGAGAGTCAGAGTCAGACTGAGAGTCAGAGTGAGAGTCAGACTGAGAGTCAGAGTCAGAGTCAGAGTCAGACTGAGAGTGAGAGTGAGGCACACACAGAGACACAGACACACACACAGACACAGACACACATACACAGACACACACAGACACACACAGAGACACAGACACACACTGACACACACATAGACACACATAGACACACATAGACACACATAGACACAGACACACACATAGACACAGACACAGGGACACACAGAGACACATACATGGTGAGGCACACACAGAGACACAGACACACACAGACACAGACACACACAGAGACACAGACACACACACAGACACACACATAGACACACATATACACACACAGACACACACATATACACACACAGACACACATATACACACACAGACACACGCATAGACACAGACACACACATAGACACAGAGACACAGACACACACACAGACACACACAGACACACACAGACACACACAGACACACACAGACACACATAGACACACATAGACACACATAGACACACATAGACACACATAGACACACATAGACACACATAGACACAGACACACCCATAGACACAGACACAGAGACACACAGAGACAGATACATGGAGAGAGAAGCAACTACAGCTTAACGACAAGACGACAGTGCCGCGACAGTGCCGCGGCAGTGCGACAGTGCCGCGACAGTGCCGCGACAGTGCCGCGACAGTGCCGCGACAGTGCCGCAACCTCGGCTGTCGTCGACTGTCGTAGAAGTTTTTCAACATGTCCAAAAACCCCACGACAACCCGGCGACAGTCGAGAAAGAGTGGAGAAACTGGAGGTGTCTCGCAGGTGTCGCGGCGACACCTGCGCGACACCTGCGCGACACCTGCGCGACACCTGTGCAACACCTGCGCGACACCTGCGCGACACCGGAAGTCACTGTCGCAGAGCTGTCGTTGCCGCTTGTCGTCGTAGTGTGACTGCTACATAACTATGTACAACACCAACTTTCACCATCCATCGAATAGACCAGTCACCACCCATTGAATAGACTGACATGTAACTATGTACAACAACAACTGTCACCACGCATCAAACAGACTGACATATAACTATGTACAACACCAACTGTCACCACACATCGAATAGACTGACATGTAACTATGTACAACACCAACTGTCACCACAAATCAAACAAACTGACAATGTAACTATGTACAACACCGACTGCTAGCTAACAAAGAAATGTCATACTGACGTCAGTATAACGTTATTGAATGTTACAATAACGTTATAAAATAATGCCATATAAACGTTATTTTGTATGGGGTAAATAACGTTTAATAACCTTATTTTATAGCATCATAGAGACGTCTTTTAATGTCACTGTAACGTTTTCGTTTAACATTAGTGCCACGTTTTTTAACATCAATAGCATGTTTTTTTATAACATTCAAGAACCCTTTTATGATGACATAAAAATGTTGTATAAAGATAATAATAATACTGAACAACACATAACATGATTATATTCTCTTCAGTTACAATCTTCCTCAAATTTGCCATGGTATTACAATAACCATTCAGTAAGACAAATAGATATTATATATATAAATATTATATCCAAAAATAGGGAAAATATTGGATTTTGATTGAACATATTAAGACAAATTTTTGGAAAACCAAATATATCAATTGATAAATCTTAGATGTTCATGGTAGCTTAACAAATTGGTCTATCTTCCTAGAAATTAATAGTGCACATCATCTGGGGGTAATACACATTATACTAACAATAAAGCATCCTAGTGACATCATCATAATGTTATAGAATGTCAGAATAATGTTATTAAAACACGTCATATAAACGTCATTTTGTATGGAGTAAAAAACGTAATATAATGTTATTTTATAATATTCTAAAGACGTTTTTTAATGTCATTGTGATGTTGTCATATAAGATTGCATGTTAAACGATAATGGAAGATTCATAGCCATGTTGCCCTGAGTACCAGGTATACAATGCTAAACCATGTTTTTAATGGGTACTTGCTGTGATCCTTGATTTTGGTTGCCCTGCAGTGGCCAATCCTTATGTGTTAGTTGATTCACTTAGTTTTCTTGAATGTCACTTAATTTAATGCAGGTTAGTTTCCCATTAAATGGTCATAAGATGGTTGGCCCAGATCATCCCGTCCTCATTGCTAAATTTGTAGTGAAGCTCGCACCAATATCAACTAGATTAAGTTGGATTAGGTTTGGGTATACTTTATATCTCACATATATTTACAGTCTCTTCCAAGATGGCTACCCTCTGTCCCAGTCACAATATACCCCAAAACATTAGAATACATGTTATAGCGTCAATATAACATAACTATGACATTATAACATTACAATAGATGGTATAATGTCAGTATAACATTACTGTGACGTTTTAATGTACTATAACCAAATAATGACGTTAGCCTGACATTACTTAATGTTATGTGTTAGCTGGGTGTCACCACCCCTCGAATACACCGAAATGTAACTGGGTTATGTCATGGTAAATGGGGCCAAAGTGTGACATGAGGGTCAAAAATGGATATTGTGTATTTCCCTAATTTTTCGCTGAGTAGCCAACTCTTGTCCATATATTATTTATATTCTTCCGGACATACAACAAAATCACAATTTATAGTTGGATGAGAGAAACTCTGGCTGGTACCTCAAAAGGCTCCTCCATTTAATAATCAGCAATCATAATCGAGTAATAATAATCAATCAAAGCTTGAAGCAGTTGCCGCCCAAAGTTGGCTCCCCAGGGTGCTCTTTCCTGATTGGTTGATCGCCCCCAGCTTCTGGTAGCCTTGGCAAGGGTAGTGCAGGTGGCACAGAGCTCACCCAACCGACAGTGGAATATAGTTAGGCCCTACAGCCTAAATAATATTGGCATAACATGTTATACAATACATTATTTTTATTCTTCCAGACATACAACAAACTCACAATTTATAGTTGAATGAGACAGACTCTGGCTGGTACCTCAAAAGGCCCAAACACACCCAAACAAAAGATTATCTTTCTGCATTTGCTAATACCCCTGTCACACTACGACGTAACGAGCCAACGTGAGCCTAACGTGATGATTTTTCGTCATTACGTTGCCGTACGTTGGGTTACGTTATGATGACGTCATAATGACGTTAGAGTGACGTCGAGCTACGTCATGTTACGTTGTGTTACGTCGGCGCGCGTCAAGGTTTTGAACCTGTTCAAAACTTTCGACGTATCTCGACGTGAAGCCGTTATGTCGGGATGACGTCACAATGACGTTAGGTTGACGTTCCGCGATCGTTATAGCAGCGTAAATGACGTTAGAGTCACGTTATGTCACGTCAGACCGACGGCCCGGGTGGGAGCAACGTGTGGGCAGCGTTTTGCACGTTACGGTCACGTTACGGTCACGTTATGGTCACATTACGGTCACGTTACGGTCACGGTTATGGTAACGTTACGGTCACGTTACGGTCACGTTACGGTCACGTTATGGTCACGTTACGGTGGCGTTACGGTCACGTTACGTCCACGTCGCACCCGTTACGGCGACGTTACGCTCACGTTACACTAACGCCCGGTCACGTCGCCAATTACTCCTCCCCCCTAACGTTGTCACGTTACAGCTAAGGACACGACCTACACCGACGTTACTTTCACGTTACGCTCACATCCACAATTTGCATATTACGCCCATAACGTCAACGTAATATCATTATTTTCACGTTGTGCCTACGCTGACGTAGTCACGTCGTAGTGTGACAGGGCGATAACAAGGAAGCAACAATGATGGCCCCACTCACATCTGTCCCTCGTACAACTCTCTTTGTTGTAATTATGTCCAAAGCACACCCCTTTGATCTTGTTACTCCGACTCACATTCGTGTCCGTTGTGCTTTTTACCGGCTTCACCCTTCCACGACCTCCCGACTTGTATGAACGACAATTGTCCATGTTGAAATGAAGCAAAGACAAACCAATTGTCCCCCATCTTGAAGGCACACATCCCTTTTTTGCGTGTCTTCTCCCTTACTGCCTCATCGTAGCCTCTGTAGGCTTCGTCGGTGTAATTGTTCATCGTTGAGTGCATGGTAATGTATGCAAGATGTCCCATGTAACCCTTAAGATCGTCAACATCCATCTTTACCTTACTAGCTCACTTACTGTCCCACATCAGATCAGCATACAATAATTCATTAAAGTTCAGGCGACTCACACATTTTCCCCCTTTGTATAGCATTCAAGAGAGAACTTACTTTTCTTCTTTCTTCTCCTCCGACGGTGCTCTCTGCTGTCCCCGTCTTCGTCTGAATCCGACGAGTCAGACGAAGACGATGATGATGACGAATCCCCCAAACTTGGACTTGAGTCATCACCTGATGTGTCCTTCTTTCCACTCTTCTTCCTCTTCCTCTTTTTTGGCTTTTCCTTCTTCTTGCACTTGCTCTCCTTTGATGACAGGGCTGCAGTGCATTCCTCCACCGCGATCTCCTTCTCCAGCGCCGCTTTCAGCTCGGCCTTGCGACAGGCCAACACCCGTGCTGCAAGCATCCTCCTGAGCTCGTGCTCCTCCACATCTGGCTCTACAACCGTACCTTCGACCTCATGTGACTTAGGTTTAGACTCACCACAGTCACTGAGCGATATTTTCATCATGCCGTCTGTGGCACTCTCCTCACCACTCTCTGCTCTCGAATGATCTTCATCAACAGGCTCCACTTTAACAGCCCGCCTACCTACGTTAGCCTTCACAACCTTGCATTTGCCCCCCCCCCCCCCCCCCCCACTCGGGGGCTCATGCTCAGCCCTACATGCTTGGCAAAAATCCATCACCATGACTAGACTGACACAGCGATCTGCGTACCAACGAACAGTGGGAGCTGTGCACACTCAAGCACACAATCTAGCACCATGACTAGACTGACACAGCGATCTGCGTACCAATGAACAGTGGGAGCTGTGCACACTCGAGCACACAATCTGGCACCATGACTAGACTGACACAGCGATCTGCGTACCAACGAACAGTGGGAGCTGTGCACACTCGAGCACACAATCTAGCACCATGACTAGACTGACACAGCGATCTGCATACCAACGAACAGTGGGAGCTGTGCACACTCGAGCACACAATCTAGCACCATGACTAGACTGACACAGCGATCTACGTACCAACGAACAGTGGGAGCTGTGCACACTCGAGCACACAATCTAGCACCATGACTAGACTGACACAGCGATCTACATACCAACGAACAGTGGGAGCTGTGCACACTCGAGCACACAATCTAGCACCATGACTAGACTGACACAGCGATCTGCATACCAACGAACAGTGGGAGCTGTGCACACTCGAGCACACAATCTAGCACCATGACTAGACTGACACAGCGATCTGCATACCAACAAACAGTGGGAGCTGTACACACTCGAGCACACAATCTAGCACCATGACTAGACTGACACAGCGATCTGCGTACCAACGAACAGTGGGAGCTGTGCACACTCGAGCACACAATCTAGCACCATGACTAGACTGACACAGCGATGTGCATACCAACGAACAGTGGGAGCTGTGCACACTCGAGCACACAATCTAGCACCATGACTAGACTGACACAGCGATCTGCGTACCAACGAACAGTGGGAGCTGTGCACACTCGAGCACACAATCTAGCACCATGACTAGACTGACACAGCGATCTGCATACCAACGAACAGTGGGAGCTGTGCACACTCGAGCACACAATCTAGCACCATGACTAGACTGACGCAGCGATCTGCATACCAACGAACAGTGGGAGCTGTGCACACTCGAGCACACAATCTAGCACCATGACTAGACTGACACAGCGATCTGCGTACCAACGAACAGTGGGAGCTGTGCACACTCAAGCACACAATCTAGCACCATGACTAGACTGACACAGCGATGTGCGTACCAACGAACAGTGGGAGCTGTGCACACTCGAGCACACGTCCGCACCAAGTCAAATTTCTGACTGACTGGAGGCCGAGGGACCTGACCAAGTTGCACCAGCTGAGATAACGATGCCACTTGCACTGTGAGCGTGCAACGACCGCACTCAACGTGTCGGGAGGTTGCACAACCGCTAGCTTCCTGCGCTTCCGGTGCCGCCCCGTCCTCACGGACTCAGCGTCCTCCACCCCAGTCCCAGACCTGACTGGCAACACAGGACAGTCCTTCAAGCCTTGAGCAGAAGCCGGAGGTGGTGGGGGTGGAGGTGGAGGCAGAGGCAGAGAGTTTAACCTGTCCGATCCCTGATTCCGCTGAAGATCGATGGCAGAGCCACCGTCCAGCGAGACCAGGGACGAGGTCCGCTTACCCCTCCCCTTTCCCTGGACAGCCTTACCATGCTGCCCAGAGACCCCAGGGCCACCTGCTGCCCTCTGACGCAGTGGCTCCTTCCTCAATGGTCCAGCACCCCAACCTCTGACCCGCGTCGCCGAGGAGGCACCGCGACCTGTTAAAAAACACTCATGACGCGCTTCTGTCGACCCCGGGGCGTACAGGTAAAGAGCAATCAACCTGTGCTGCTTAGGCAACACAAGGGTTTCCCTACCCATAACGAAGTCAGTGTGATGTCTTACCGTAACTATTAGAAACGCCAACTGTCGCCACACATCCAATAGACTGGCGTATAACTATTACAAACGCCAACTGTCGCCACACATCCAATAGACTGGCGTATAACTATTACAAACGCCAACTGTCGCCACACATCCAATAGAGCGACATGTAATTATTACAAATGCCAACTGTCGCCACCCATCCAATAGACCGACATGTAACTATTACAAACGCCAACTGTCGCCACACATCCAATAGAGCGACATGTAATTATTACAAATGCCAACTGTCGCCACCCATCCAATAGACTGACATGTAACTATTACAAACGCCAACTGTCACCACACATCGAATAGACTGACATGTAACTAATACAAACGCCAACTGTCGCCACACATCAAATAGACCAACATGTAACTATTACAAACTCCAACTGTCGCCACCCATCCAATAGACCAACATGTAACTATTACAAACGCCAACTGTCGCCACACATCGAATAGACCGACATGTAACTATTACAAATGCCAACTGTCGCCACCCATCGAATAGACCGACATGTAACTATTACAAACGCCAACTGTCGCCACACATCGAATAGACTGACATGTAACTATTACAAATGCCAACTGTCGCCACACATCCAATAGACTGACATGTAACTATTACAAATGCCAACTGTCGCCACACATCGAATAGACCGACATGTAACTATTACAAATGCCAACTGTCGCCACACATCCAATAGACTGACATGTAACTATTACAAATGCCAACTGTCGCCACACATCCAATAGACCGACATGTAACTATTACAAACGCCAACTGTCGCCACCCATCGAATAGACCGACATGTAACTATTACAAACGCCAACTGTCACCACACATCGAATAGACTGACATGTAACTATTACAAACGCCAACTGTCGCCACACATCCAATAGACCGACATGTAACTATTACAAATGCCAACTGTCGCCACACATCCAATAGACCGACAGGTAACTATTACAAATGCCAACTGTTGCCACACATCGAATAGTCCGACATGTAACTATTACAAACGCCAACTGTCGCCACACATCGAATAGACTGCCATGTAACTATTACAAACGCCAACTGTCGCCACCCAACGAATAGACCGACATGTAACTATTACAAATGCCAACTGTCGCCACACATCGAATAAACCAACATGTAACTATTACAAACGCCAACTGTCACCACCCAACGAATAGACCGACATGTAACTATTACAAACGCCAACTGTCGCCACCCAACAAATAGACCGACATGTAACTATTACAAACGCCAACTGTCGCCCCACATCGATGACTGCCGAGTAATAGTATTGATCCTGGATGAACTGAAAGTCTCGCTACCTACTAAGGGAGACATGTTGAAGTGGCCTGAATATAACCAGCACCTGAGATCGTGAGTGGCCATCTACACTCTTGATGCCACCCTGAGCCACTGAGATGTATGTTCTCAGCCTTCCAGGCGGCACACCTGAGTTGCTACGATAACTTGAAATGGGTGATCACCGTCTGCAAGTATGAGATACATAGACAGTCACTGCCATCCAGGCACAAACTCGGTGTAATATAACTGGAATGCCCGGCCGTCTGAGCCCCAGATATACCACTTACTCTTCCCCGGTGCGTTCTGACCACTGTCTGTCAGTTCACACCTGATGCCCCTCTCCAACAAACTCATAAGCAAGAAAGGGAAGACAAGTCACGCAAGATTGACTCCTGTTCACCTACTAGCGACTTATCACCCTGACTCCTTACCTTCTGTCCACACAAAGCCTCATTACTCTCTTCAGTATGTATATGAATCAGTGGCTCCAGCCCATTGAACCGGAGTCCCATGGTTGTTGCACACATCTCAGTTTGATATGAAAGGTGGAGCATCAGACAGAGTGTCTGGGTTCCTCCCCAATAGAAGAGTGTGTCTCTGCCAATATATAATTAGGAACCGAGAATCCGTATATTTTTACATCGGGCATGAAGCCACGTGGCATGAAGCCACATTGCATGAAGCCACATTGCATGAAGCAACATGGCATGAAGCAACGTGGCATGAAGCCATATGGCATGAAACCACGCGGTATGAAGCCATATGGCATAAAGCAACACGGCATGAAGCCATATTGCATGAATCCATATGGCATTAAGCTAGATGGCATGCAGCCACATCGCATGGAGCCGCATGGTGGACTGAAGCCACTCGTCATCAAAAAGCACTTTGTTACCGCTTCCAAGGTTTCTTTGTAAAACCAAACAAATATTTAAATTGCACTGTCACAAAGACTAATGTAGGATTGACATATTAAGTACATTCTGCGGGATCGTAGGAGTAAATAACTTACAGGAAAGATGGGCATTGAGAGGCCTATGTGTATCTTGACCTAAACCCCATACAGGTCAATGTAGATATAGAGGAACTGTAAGTTTTAATGTGCTATATGAGCACCGTGCTATATGAGCACTGTGTTATATACACATTGTGATATATGAGCACCGTGCTATATGAAGACTGTGTTATATACACACGGTGGTATATGAGCACTGTGCTATATGAGCACTGTGTTATGTACACACTGTGTTATATGAGCACTGTGCTACGTGCGCACTGCATTATACACACACGGTGGTATATGAGCACTGTGCTATATGAGCACTGTGTTATGTACACACTGTGTTATATGAGCACTGTGCTATGTGCGCACTGCATTATATACACGCGGTGGTATATGAGCACTGTGTTATATGAGCACTGCGTTATGTACACACTGTGTTATATGAGCACTGTGCTACGTGCGCACTGCATTATATACACGCGGTGGTATATGAGCACTGTGCTATATGCGCACTGCGTTATGTACACACTGTGTTATATGAGCACTGTGCTACGTGCGCACTGCATTATATACACGCGGTGGTATATGAGCACTGTGCTATATGAGCACTGTGTTATGTACACACTGTGTTATATGAGCACTGCGCTACGTGCGCACTGCATTATATACACACGGTGGTATATGAGCTCTGTGCTATATGAGCACTGCGTTATGTACACACTGTGTTATATGAGCACTGTGCTACGTGCGCACTGCATTAATCATGTTGCCGGTAACATGCGTAATTCAAAAGCTTGACTACAGGCCTGATATGCTGAATAACTATAGAGACAGTTCCTAGTGCGCGTCGCTAGGGGCGAAAGGTGACTTCCTGTAGAAGATTCAAAGCATAATTTCATTCACTACCTGTACTTCAACGACGACGGATCGCTGACCATAAATACTGGAATTTCTTCTATGATTGACAAGATGTCTCGATCAGGTCGGATGCGAAGTGAGGTCGGGAAGTATTCAAAGGCTCTGCTGAAATCTATGGAGTTAGCAGCGGATTCGGCATCTACTTCAACATGTCGGAGGTCGTTGGGTAGGCCAGCGTCATCATCGCGTATCCGGATGACAGATCTGCAGTCATCTCCAATTGTGGTACCATCTGTGTCGGATCAAGGGACGTTGTTGGAGGAAATATCCCGTCTCCTTGATGCCAAGTTGGCTGCGTCGCAGGAGCCAATACTGGCCAGGATTATCTCACTGGAGGAGGATTCCATTGTACGTTCTGCATCCATGAATCAATCAGCTAGCGGCCATGTTGTGCATCTTGATGACGTGGTCGAGGAAGATGGTGTAACGGTTCTGCACACAAGGACGGCGACCCCGGTGCAGCTGGCACCGACGTGTAGTCATGTAAATTCAAGACACTGTCCAACTGCGGATAAAGGTAATAAAACAACTGTTCTGTCGGCTGGTTGTTGTGCGTGTAACAGTACTGTAAAGAGGTCGGCATGCGACCAGTCCTTTAGTGACGATGCATCGGATAGTGAGGACGAAGTCATGCGTGAACTGATTCGTCGTGCTGGTAAAAAGGCTAAAATGTCGGGTAAATTGAAATTGTTGCCTCATAAGTATGTTATCAGGAATGAAAAGAAGGGCAAGGTCGCGCAAGGCGAGGCAAAGTGGTTTGAGTATTTAACGGCGATACGGCGTATGATGAAGCGTGGTGATGTGCCAATAAGTTGGGTGCCGCATCTTGAAAATCACATTGACTCTATCCTGGATTTAGCTCACCATTATACGTGGCAAACATGCCTGGATTACAGTGAAAAGGTGTTTTCCATGATTGCTGACAGACGTCTTCCTGATGCTTGGGATAATGAAGCAAAAATAATTGATGTGCGTCGTGATGTTTGTGGACTGGGTACTCGCGCGGAGACGTCATCTGATAAGTCTGCGCGAGATACCAGTAAATCGGACTATCGTAGAGGAGTGGACCCGCGCCCATGTATCATATGGAATAAGGGTAACTCGTGTGGTTTTGATGGTGATCACGGTGAGGGCAGTAGTCGGTTTCTGCACATCTGTTCGTATTGCGCATACAAACTACGCCGAAGGCATGCGCATAAGGAATCGGACTGTAAAACCAAGTTACGTGCTAAAGAGGTCGCTGTTGCTGGAGAGGATCGTCCCAAGAATTTTTGAGTAACAGCTGGCAAGGAGCTGATACTGCTGAAGATGTTGTGCGCATAGCTGTGAGGCGAGATGTTCATCGTACGGCAGACTCTCCAGATGGCAGCACCTTCAATTCTCCTGGCGTCTTCTCAAGGGACCAGTACAATATTCAGGTCGGTGTTGTTGATTTGTCATTGTCAATTCCCTCACCCATCTTGCCTCTAATACCCTCATTGTCTATTTCCACCAGTAGCCCGTCACATGAGTTAATTGCTCCTGTCCTTGATACTGTAATATCTGTTGTAGAATTGTCAGGATGTGTCCCTGATACTTCTCCGCCATGCACTGCTTGTGATTCATCTTCCGATATAGTTATTGGACGTAGTACGTCGTGTCCTAGGCTTTGCAGGAAACGTAGGTCTCCAAGTAGTTTATTCAAAAGTGTCGATAATAAGATTCAGAGGCTGGGTATGGGTCTGCATGCTGGTATTCCTAAATTTAGTTGTGGGCCGACTAATGTATTTAAATGGTTTAATTCGTCGCTGAGGAGGCGCGTAAATAGGGTGGAATATGATGACAGTGAGGGTGTTAATGAGGTTATGACATTGGGTGGGGTTGACGGACAAACACCACCGACTGATGATCTGTACTTGGTTGGCTTCCAAGATCGCGATTGTCATGACGGAGCTACTACATCGAGGTCTCTGTCACGTAGACTTGATGTCTCGTCGTCGATGGTTAATTCACTTCTTCATCATAATAGTCCAATTTGTCAACAGGACAGCACTACTGCTACATACACTGATGATATATCTACTGATGACGTTGAGTCTTCCTGCACATTGAATGAACATACTGCTTGTCAGTCTTGTGGTTCCAACACCACCGGTAGAAACTGTGTTTTTTCTGCCATGGATAGCTCTGTGCGTCCAGTAATACATACTGCTAGTCCTGTCACTAGTCTAGTTCATTATTCTTCTTCTGTTCATAGCCAATGCCCTGCACCTGTGTTGCATGCCCCTTTGTTGCCGTTGCATGTTGCCGATAATTTGAGTGTTCAGGGTGGGCGGACTGTGGATCCTATCTCTATTAGTACTTCGGGTGTTAAACACCCCCTTTGTGTTGACAAGAACACCGGCTCTGGCTGTGTTTCGGGTGCCTGGGGGCCCCCGCTGGTCCCACCAAACTATTTAGTGACTAACACGAGGCAGACTATAGGTAGAGTCAGCCCGGCTAAGAAATTGCCCCCTGTTAGCGTTAAACCAATTGCGTTACAGTTAGATGTTTCTGGAGTTAGTTTGTTGAAAAATAAATCCCTCGTGGTAGAGTTAGATGGCCCTATGCAGTTTACGGTTAACGACGTGAAGTTGACCGATGATGTTGGTTCAGACATACCGAATTTTTGCGAAAAATCACCGTTAGAGTATAAACCATATGTTCTTAAGTACTGGCCAGATTTGACCAATAACTGTCAATTGTTTTTGAATTATGCATCTATTTATGCAGCAGTGCGTGCGACTGGTCTTCCAAATTATTTACAGGCCAGAGTGCCAGTCCCTTCAGGTCTAATTATCCATAAATGGAAAGAGCTTTTGGTGGGTTATTATGACTATGAAATAATACAATATTTAGAATTTGGATGGCCATCTAATTTTACAGGTGATTTTGTTCCTACAGCTTCTCTTAAAAATCATACATGTGACGAGAAAGATTTATTTTGGATTGACAGATACGTATCTACTGAATTGTCCCACCATGCTATGTTGGGACCATTTGATGACTTGCCTTTTGTCCCGTGGGCACAGATTAGTCCTATTATGACCCGTCCAAAAAAGAATACTGATGAGCGTAGGATCATAGTAGATTTGAGCTATCCTAGAGGTCAGGGTGTTAATGCGGGAATAATTAAGGGTTTTTATCAGGGTAGACGTTATAAGTATAATTTGCCGACCATTATGACATTAGCAAAGGAGGTAACCAAATTGGGGAAAGGTTGTTTCATCTGGTCGATTGATCTCGCAAGGGCGTACAGACAATTAAGAACCTGCCCCTTGAGTGTACCGCTGTTTGGTATCATGGTTAGGGGTCGATACTATTTTGACACGGCTCCGCCGTTTGGATGTCGGACATCCAGTATGGCTTGTGCCCGCACAACAGCTGCTGTCGTGCACTTGATGAGACAACAAGGGTTTTTTGGCTTGTGTTACTTAGATGATTTCATAGGGGTAGAGGGGACTCTTGAAAAAGCACAAGCGGCATATAATTTTATTTTAGGCTTAACGAGTACCCTGGGTTTACAGCTCGCTCTTAAAAAATGTACTCCTCCTGTTCAAAAACTTGTGTGGTTAGGATATGAGATTTCTTCTAATGATATGATACTCCGGATTCCTGATGATAAATTATTGGATATTTTATTAGAATGTCGGAAATGGGTTGCGGGGAGGTCGGTAACACGTAAAAATGTGCAGCGACTGGTTGGTCGGTTACAGTTTATTTCGAAGTGTGTGTTACCATCTCGGATCTTTATGAATCGAATTTTGGATTTTTTGAGATCCTGTCCATTTGTAGGCAAAATTACAGTTACACAGGATTTAATTAGGGATATTGCATGGTTCTTGCGCTTTGCAGAAGGGTCGAATAGGCTAGTCTTGCTTCGTCATTCACCTGCCAAAAGATGGGTCATCGAGTGTGACTCGTCACTCTTAGGGGGAGGGGCATTCAGTAGCACTCATTTCTTCTCCACTAAATATTCCTCTGATTTTCTTGAAAATAACTTTCACATAGCCCAATTGGAGGCTTTAAACTTAATAATGGCACTTAAATATTTGTCCCCGCCTGATCCTCATAATTATCTGATTGTGATAAATACAGATAATATGGCGTCGCAACAGGTGTTATCTTCTGGTGCTGGGAAGGACCCAGTCTTGTGTGCATGTGCACGTGAGATTTGGCGCTTTGCGGCGTTAAATAATTGTGAAGTGCAAGTGATCCACAAGCCTGGTAAAGACCTGGTGCTGGCAGATGCCCTCAGTCGGCTGTTCATTGAAGAGAAATTTCAGATCGTTGCTGACAGATTATGTCGTGAAAAGCTGTTGTCAGAAGTGCATGTTTCTCATCACGTAGATGTCCTTGATTTGTACTTATGAGTTGCTGCTAGTTGTTAATCTTTTTTCTTGGCTTTATCAACTTGCAGCAAAAAATCGCGCAGTAGTGAATAGGCTTAGCGTGTATTTTACAGCGGGCCTAGCAGAAGGGACGTGGAGAAATAAGAGGGTACAATTTAGGGAATATTTGAAGTTTTGTAGTAAAAATAATGATGACCCTAAAAAACCCAAGCTTAAAACGGTAATGTTATATTCGTTATATTTAAATGATAAATTAAGAACTGGAGGGGCCATACGGAATTATATGAGTGGAGCAAGAACGTGGGTGAGATTATTAAGAGGCAATACGTCAGCTTTTGATTGTTATCCAATGTCAGTAATAAAATGTGGCATGTGTAAATTAAAGAACAATGTTGTAAATAGAGCGTTCCCGTTGAAAATCGAGCATATTAAAATAATAGTTGTAAAATTCATGAAAGTTGGTAATGATGGATTGGTGTTGATTGCTGCATTAATTATAGGTTACTTATGTTTATTAAGACAATCCAACTTGTTCTATTCCGAGGTAACGGGGGATGACGGTCACATGATGCTCGGAGGCGATATCAAGACGCACGACACACACCTTACAATTACGGTCAGGTCTACTAAAACTACCAGTAGACCAAGGGATGCCTACAAAGTTGCCTTGCCACGGGTCCGAGGCTCTGATCTCTGCCCAGTTCAGGCGTGGAAAAGGTACGCCCGACAGTTCCCCGTACACGAGGGCGCCCCAGCATTCGTGATGGCGAACGGGGCCCCTCTGACTGCTCGACTCTTCACAAAGTGCATGCATGTTGCGCTAAAATCAGCTGGACTTCCATGGTGGCCATTGGTCTCTGGACATAGTCTACGTCGAGGAGGTGCACAAGCGTACGCAAAAATAGGGATGTCTCTGGACTGTATAAGAACACTGGGATGCTGGAAATCCGATAGTGTTTTTGACTATGTGAATAAAATGTAGTCAGGAAGGTACCATCAGCTCTCTCGTCCCAACTTGGCTGAGAGCTCATGGTCCCATTAATTACCCTATGGGAAACTGATAATGTGTGTGATGAAAGTCAAATGTGTGTGTGAGCCGGCTGTGAGATGAAAGTGTGACCGTGATCTGCCCGGAGCTGCTGCCTCATGTCTTCAATTTGTCAAGCATCATCAAAGAATCCTGCATTCTAGTTGAATTACCTTAAATAATGCAACAAATATCCATCAGAATTAATACCTGCACATAAGTAACAACTTATAAAAAACTACACATCAATTGACTCTATGTCCTGCACATAAGTAATGATATTAAATAAATCGAGAGTCAGATCTGACCTGCACATAAGTAATGATAATAAATAAATCTAGAGTCAGACTGTACTGTCTGAGAAACGTTAGAGTAGTTAAAAGCTAATAGTCTCAATTGTACTATTGAGAGAAGCTTATGGAGTCATGTCTTGAGCAGTATCAGGTTATAAGGCTGTGTGCAGATTTATTAAGCCTGATTAATAAATTTATTAGCCCGATTTCCGTGTCTGGTTTTGAATTAATCATGTTGCCGGTAACATGCGTAATTCAAAAGCTTGACTACAGGCCTGATATGCTGAATAACTATAGAGACAGTTCCTAGTGCGCGTCGCTAGGGGCGAAAGGTGACTTCCTGTAGAAGATTCAAAGCATAATTTCATTCACTACCTGTACTTCAACGACGACGGATCGCTGACCATAAATACTGGAATTTCTTACCATCCCACCCTCCCCAGCTTCCTCTTACACCTGCTGTGAACCTTGGCTGAGAGCTCATGGTCCCATTAATTACCCTATGGGAAACTGATAATGTGTGTGATGAAAGTCAAATGTGTGTGTGAGCCGGCTGTGAGATGAAAGTGTGACCGTGATCTGCCCGGAGCTGCTGCCTCATGTCTTCAATTTGTCAAGCATCATCAAAGAATCCTGCATTCTAGTTGAATTACCTTAAATAATGCAACAAATATCCATCAGAATTAATACCTGCACATAAGTAACAACTTATAAAAAACTACACATCAATTGACTCTATGTCCTGCACATAAGTAATGATATTAAATAAATCGAGAGTCAGATCTGACCTGCACATAAGTAATGATAATAAATAAATCTAGAGTCAGACTGTACTGTCTGAGAAACGTTAGAGTAGTTAAAAGCTAATAGTCTCAATTGTACTATTGAGAGAAGCTTATGGAGTCATGTCTTGAGCAGTATCAGGTTATAAGGCTGTGTGCAGATTTATTAAGCCTGATTAATAAATTTATTAGCCCGATTTCCGTGTCTGGTTTTGAATTATATACACACGGTGGTATATGAGCACTGTGCTACGTGCGCACTGCATTATATACACGCGGTGGTATATGAGCACTGTGCTATATGAGCACTGTGTTATGTACACACTGTGTTATATGAGCACTGTGCTACGTGCGCACTGCATTATACACACACGGTGGTATATGAGCACTGTGCTACGTGCGCACTGCATTATACACACACGGTGGTATATGAGCTCTGTGCTATATGAGCACTGCGTTATGTACACACTGTGTTATATGAGCACTGTGCTATGTGTGCACTGCATTATATACACACGGTGGTATATGAGCACTGTGTTATGTGCGCACTGCAGTATATACACACGGTGGTATATGAGCACTGTGCTATGTGCGCACTGCATTATATACACACGGTGGTATATGAGCACTGTGCTATGTGCGCACTGCATTATATACACGCGGTGGTATATGAGCACTGTGCTATATGAGCACTGTGTTATGTACACACTGTGTTATATGAGCACTGTGCTACGTGCGCACTGCATTATATACACATGGTGGTATATGAGCACTGTGCTATATGAGCACTGCGTTATGTACACACTGTGTTATATGAGCACTGTGCCATGTGCGCACTGCATTATATACACACGGTGGTATATGAGCACTGTGCTATATGAGCACTGCGTTATGTACACACTGTGTTATATGAGCACTGTGCTACGTGCGCACTGCATTATATACACATGGTGGTATATGAGCACTGTGCTATATGAGCACTGTGTTATGTACACACTGTGTTATATGAGCACTGTGCTATGTGCGCACTGCATTATATACACACGGTGGTATATGAGCACTGTGCTATATGAGCACTGCATTATGTACACACTGTGTTATATGAGCACTGTGCTACGTGCGCACTGCATTATATACACACGGTGGTATATGAGCACTGTGCTATATGAGCACTGCGTCATGTACACACTGTGTTATATGAGCACTGTGCTACGTGCGCACTGCATTATATACACATGGTGGTATATGAGCACTGTGCTATATGAGCACTGCATTATGTACACACTGTGTTATATGAGCACTGTGCTACGTGCGCACTGCATTATATACACATGGTGGTATATGAGCACTGTGCTATATGAGCACTGCATTATGTACACACTGTGTTATATGAGCACTGTGCTACATGCGCACTGCATTATACACACACGGTGGTATATGAGCTCTGTGCTATATGAGCACTGCATTATGTACACACTGTGTTATATGAGCACTGTGCTACGTGCGCACTGCATTATATACACACGGTGGTATATGAGCTCTGTGCTATATGAGCACTGCGTTATGTACACACTGTGTTATATGAGCACTGTGCTACGTGCACACTGCATTATACACACACGGTGGTATATGAGCACTGTGCTATATGAGCACTGCGTTATGTACACACTGTGTTATATGAGCACTGTGCTACGTGCGCACTGCATTATATACACACGGTGGTATATGAGCACTGTGCTATATGAGCACTGCGTTATGTACACACTGTGTTATATGAGCACTGTGCTACGTGCGCACTGCATTATACACACACGGTGGTATATGAGCACTGTGCTATATGAGCACTGCGTTATGTACACACTGTGTTATATGAGCACTGTGCTACGTGCGCACTGCATTATATACACACGGTGGTATATGAGCTCTGTGCTATATGAGCACTGCGTTATGTACACACTGTGTTATATGAGCACTGTGCTACGTGCGCACTGCATTATACACACACGGTGGTATATGAGCTCTGTGCTATATGAGCACTGCGTTATGTACACACTGTGTTATATGAGCACTGTGCTACGTGCGCACTGCATTATACACACACGGTGGTATATGAGCACTGTGCTATATGAGCACTGCGTTATGTACACACTGTGTTATATGAGCACTGTGCTACGTGCGCACTGCATTATATACACGCGGTGGTATATGAGCTCTGTGCTATATGAGTACTCTGCTATGTGAGCACCATGCTATATGACGAAGCAAACTGCTATGTGAGGACCATGCTATAAGAGTACTGTGCTACGTGAGCACCGTGCTATATGAGCACTGAGCCGAAAAACCATTGTGCTGTATGAATGCAGTGTTAGGCGATGCAGCAGTGCAGTGATGTAGTTATGCGGTGATGTAGTTATATGGCGATACAGTGATGTAGTTATATGACGATAAATTGATGTAGTTATATAACGATACAGTGATGTAGTTATATAACGATACAGTGATGTAGTTATATGGCGATACAGTGATGTAGTTATATAACGTATGATGAAGTGATGTAGTTATATAACGATGCAGTGATGTAGTTATATGACGATAAAGTGATGTAGTTATATAACGATACAGTGATGTAGTTATATGATGATGCAGTGATGTAGTTATATAATGATACAGTGATGTAGTTATATGACGATAAAGTGATGTAGTTATATAACGATGCAGTGATGTAGTTATATGACGATAAAGTGATGTAGTTATATAGTGATACAGTGATGTAGTTATATGATGATAAAGTGATGTAGTTATATAATGATACAGTGATGTAGTTATACGATGATAAAGTGATGTAGTTATATAATGATACAGTGATGTAGTTATATGATGATACAGTGATGTAGTTACATAACAATACAGTGATGTAGTTATATGATGATACAGTGATGTAGTTATATAACGATACAGTGATGTAGTTAAATAACGATACAGTGATGTAGTTATATGATGACAACGTGATGTAGTTATACAACAATACGGTAATGGAGTTATGTGATGATACAGTGATGTAGTTATATAACGATACAGTGATGTAGTTATATGACGATAAAGTGATGTAGTTATATAACGATACAGTGATGTAGTTATATGATGATAAAGTGATGTAGTTATATAACGATACAGTGATGTAGTTACATGATGATAAAGTGATGTAGTTATATGACGATACAGTGATGTAGTTATATGACGATACAGTGATGCGGTGATGTAGTTGTGTGACGATATAGTGGTGTAATTATATAATGATACAGTGATGCGGCGATGTAGTTATGTGATGATACAGTGATGTAGTCATATAGCGATACAGTGATGTAGTTATATGATGATACAGTTATGTGGTGATGTAGTTATGTGATGATGCAGTTATGTAGTTATATAACGATACAGTGATGTGGTGATGTAGTTATGTGACGATGCAGTGATGTAGTTATATGACGATACAGTGATGCGGTGATGTACTTATGTGATGATACAGTGATGTACTTATATAACGATACAGTGATGCGGTGATGTAGTTATGTGATGATACAGTGATGTAGTTATATAACGATACAGTGATGTGGTGATGTAGTTATGTGATGATACAGTGATGCAGTTATATAACGATACAGTGATGCGGTGATGTAGTTATGTGATGATACAGTGATGTGGTGATGTAGTTATGTGACAATCAAGTGATGTAGTTATATAACGATACAGTGATGCGGTGATGTAGTTATGTGATGATACAGTGATGTAGTTATATAACGATACAGTGATGTGGTGATGTAGTTATGTGACAATCAAGTGATGTAGTTATATAACGATACAGTGATGCGGTGATGTAGTTATATAACGATACAGTGATGTGGTGACGTAGTCATGTGACGATATAGTGATGTAGTTATATAACGATACAGTGATGCGGTGATGCAGTGACCTACTTGAGGCGATGCTCCCGGGCCTGACGAGCGCAGAAGACGGCCAGTTTGACAACAAGTCGAAACCTGCCCGGCCGGTGCTTCTAAGGAGACAAGCAGATGGAACACTGTTTGAAGCTTACAAATTAAAGGACGCTCGCATCGTGTAAGAATTGACATGCTTCATTAGGAGCATGCGAGCACTCAGGAGGATATGATAATTGGAGCACGAGAAGAGAAGGAGATGCTAAAGAGTTAATGTGTTCTTTGATTTGGTCACTGTCACTGTGAAGGCACATGGGTGACAGTATTTCAGCTTCTGTCCAATACTCGTACTATTGTAACGTAATCTTTACGTTCATGTTGAGACGTTATGGTCGACCTTTGGGCGCAGTGACTAAATTAATGATGTATGTTATATTAGGAAGGAAGGAATTTGAGCTTAAATGACAAATCACAGATTAGGACCGAATATAGCACGGACTGGTTGTGGGCTATCTTCCATCTTTAATCTGGAGTTAATCCCCAAATACTAGTAATAGCCCTCTCACACTATGACGCATCGCGCAAACATGCGCCGAAATAGGTGATTTTGGGTGTCTACTTCGGTCTACTTCGATATGTGTGACTCTGATGTTATGCGTTCATTATGCATACGTTGGTATACGTCGATGTACGTTGATGTTCGTTGTTATATGGCGTTGCTTGTCAAGGGGTCGTGAAAATTGTGTGCATGCACAAAACTTTTGACGTGCGACAATGTGTGGCTGTTACATCGAGCCTACGTTATGCATATGTTAGACATACGTCGATGTACATCAGATGGTTGTTAGAGGTACATTATACAAACGTTGAACTACATCCGTCATAATTCGAGCCGGCAGAAACGTATAGTCTGCGTATTGACAACGTATAACAAAGTATGGATAACGTACATCTGACGTATGTATAATGTATGTTTAGCATTTCTCCACCATGTCTTGACGTATTTAATGTATATGTCGTACTTTTGACGATCGAATAACGTATATAAAGTTTGCTGGCTTTCTGCTAACATTGCATGAGCATATGCAAGCATTTTTAGAGCCAACGTAGGGCCAACGTATGACCAACGTATGACCAATGTATGATCAACGTATGACCAATGTGCCTCCCACTGGGTATAGGTTACTTATATGCTATGCATACACTGGCCATACGCTGAGAATGTGGGAGGCACGTTAGTCATAGGTTTGGCCATACATTCTATGATACGCTCTTATACGCTGTCATAGGGTAGCAATGCTTCACACATACATTCTGCGTACATTCACTACATTGCGCTGACATCCATCTTGTACCCCCGCACTGAAAATTTCGACGCATCATAACGGGCCAGCAAGTGGGGACGTAGAAATCCCTTATTTACGTCGAGATACGTCGAAATTCTCGGCATTGCAGGGCCAATTTGGACGTCAGTGCAACTTAGTGGACGTAGGTGAAAGTATGTCGATCCAACGTAGTGGTAACACATGAGAACATTTTTTAAATGCAAACGGAACACTCGCAGAACGGCGATGAATGTTATATACATTATTCGATCGCCAGAAGTATGCCTTTATATGTTAAATACGTCAAAACACGGGGAGAAATGCCAAAGGTATGTTAGACATACGTTAAACATACATTATCCATACGTTTTCAATTTGTTGCCAATATGTGGACTGTACGTTTCTGCCAGCTTGACCTAGGCCTGACGTAGTTCAATGTATGTATAACGTATGTGTAACATATGTCTAGCGTACTCGACGTATGTCTAACTTACACATAGCGTATGCTAACATATAAGCCACACATTGTCTTACGTCGAGCTACGTCAAAAGTTTTGGGTGTGTCCAAAACCTTGACGAGCATCGACGTAACACGACGTAACACGACATAACTCGGCGTACCTCGACGTACCTCGACATAGGCTTAACAAATGTGTAACATATCTCAACATTCCTCGATGTATATGATATAAGTTGTGTCGATGTTGTCTGTGATTATTACATCGAGCCATTCATTATCCACCAATGGAATGCCCTTGTAATTTACACATTATCCACCAATGGAATGTCCTTGTAATTTACAATGTAAATCAAATCACAATCAATCATTCCAATTCAGGTATGGTTGCTTACAGTTACATGTAACTGTCCCTTACTTTGTTCATTAGATGTTTGTTTCTGAGGCTCTTCCTGCGGTCAGTCCCGTGGTCGTGCTGCACCTCGCGGGGCGTGGCGGGCGGCGCGGGGCCGTCCGGAACGCTGCCTCTTCGCCACCTGCGCCGGGGTCCGACCTGGGCCGACACGAGGCTGCCCGACCGGCGGCTTCTACTGCGGGCCGCTAGGGGCGCCACTGTCCCGGCGTGCCCCCGGGGGTGGGACATGGCGGTCGGGACGCACGGAGCGCGCACCAGCTCGGGTCGTCTGCACCTGTGCGTGTCCGTGTGCGTGTCCGTGTGCGTGTCCATGTCCGTGTCCATGACGCACGGAGCGCGCGCCGGCTCGGTCGTTTGTACCTGTCCGTGTACGTCTTGGGGGACTCTGGCTACAGCTCCTCAAGGTCCGTCGCTATGGTGACCATATCTGTGAACAGTCTCTGAGGAGAACTCCAGGTGACGGCTGGGTTTACACATCCGTCTTCACGGCTTTCACAGACGCCTTGCGCAATGTCGGTCCAACGGTTGAGGGTTTCCTCTGAAGAAAATCACAACCGGCAGGCAATAGTCACATAATCACATGGCATATAATTTAACGTGTTTTGGTAGCGTTTATTTATGTATTTTGATAGATATATACTCTTCCTCATGTTGTATTGCAGTCAAATTAACAAATGAATGTAATGTATTTTTATGCTTACGACATGGTATTAGATTGTTTGCGACATATTCAGACGTTAGTAATACATCAGATAAATATAGGCCTCAAATGAAGAACACTTAAAAGTAGGACAGTAATACACTCATGGAAAAGCAATACACTCATGGGGCAGCAACACACTCATGGGACAGAAACACACTTATGGGACAGTAACACAGTCATGGGACAGTAACATACTCATGGGACATTAACATACTCATGGGACAGTAACACACTCATGGGGCAGCAACACACTCATGGGACAGCAACACACTCATGGGACAGTAACACACTCATGGGACAGTAACACACTCATGGGACAGTAACACACTCATGGGACAGTAACATACTCATGGGACATTAACACAAAAACACTAACAAAAGTAACATAGAACCTTAAGAAAACAACTAACATAGTAATAAGAATAGAACAAAATTACAATGCCAAGAGGGCCCCAAAAAACTAACATAGGCTACTAAACGTACCAACAGACTATCTATCTGCTACTGAAATGCAGACAATCAAATAACTTATCGGCAGCTACTGTTTGATAAGACAACACCAACACTACAGCTGACCAGCATTGAAAACAAACCGGGGTACCCGGGCTTACATGCTATGGACAGTATAAATACGGCCTCAATTTATTTATCTTTTTAAAGAAATGGGACAATAACACACTCATCGGACAGCAACACACTTATGGGACAGTAACACACTCATGGGACAGTAACACACCCATGGGACACTAACACACTCATGGGACAGCAACACACTCATGGGACAGTAACACACTCATGGGACAGTAACACACTCATGGGACAGTAACACAGTCATGGGACAGTAACACACTCATGGGACAGTAACACACTCATGGGACAGTAACACAGTCATGGGACAGCAACACACTCATGGGACAGTAACACACTCATGGGACAGTAACACACTCATGGGACAGCAACACACTCATGGGACAGTAACATACTCATGGGACAGCAACACACTCATGGGACAGTAACACACTCATGGGACAGCAACACACTCATGGGACAGTAACACCCCCATGGGACAGTAACACACTCATGGGACAGCAACACACTCATGGGACAGTAACACACTCATGGGACAGTAACACACTCATGGGACAGTAACACAGTCATGGGACAGTAAAACACTCATGGGACAGTAACATACTCATGGGACAGTAACACACTCATGGGACAGTAACACATTCATGGGACAGCAACACACTCATGGGACAGTAACACACTCATGGGACAGCAACACACTCATGGGACAGTAACACACTCATGGGACAGTAACAGACTCATGGGACAGTAATACACTCATGGGACAGCAACACACTCATGGGACAGTAACACACTCATGGGACAGCAACACACTCATGGGACAGTAACACACTCATGGGACAGTAACACACTCATGGGACAGCAACACACTCATGGGACAGTAACACACTCATGGGACAGTAACATACTCATGGGACAGTAACACACTCATGGGACAGCAACACACTCATGGGACAGTAACACACTCATGGGACAGTAACACACTCATGGGACAGTAACACACTCATGGGACAGCAACACACTCATGGGACAGTAAAACACTCATGGGACAGTAAAACACTCATGGGACAGTAACACACTCATGGGACAGTAACATACTCATGGGACAGTAACACACTCATGGGACAGCAACACACTCATGGGACAGTAACACACTCATGGGACAGTAAAACACTCATGGGACAGTTAAACACTCATGGGACAGTAACAGACTCATGGGACAGCAACACACTCATAGGACAGTAACACACTCATGGGACAGCAACACACTCATGGGACAGTAACACACTCATGGGACAGTAACACACTCATGGGACAGTAACACAGTCATGGGACAGTAAAACACTCATGGGACAGTAACACACTCATGGGACAGTAACATACTCATGGGACAGCAACACACTCATGGGACAGTAACACACTCATGGGACAGTAACATACTCATGGGACAGTAACACACTCATGGGACAGCAACACACTCATGGGACAGCAACACACTCATGGGACAGTAACACACTCATGGGACAGCAACACACTCATGGGACAGTAACACAGTCATGGGAGAGTAAGACACTCATGGGACAGTAACACACTCATGGGACAGCAACACACTCACGGGACAGTAACACACTCATGGGACAGCAACACACTCATGGGACAGTAACACACTCATGGGACAGTAAGACACTCATGGGACAGTAACACACTCATGGGACAGCAACACACTCACAGGACAGTAACACACTCATGGGACAGCAACACACTCATGGGACAGTAATACACTCATGGGACAGTAACATACTCATGGGACAGTAACATACTCATGGGACAGTAACACACTCATGGGACAGCAACACACTAATGGGACAGCAACACACTCATGGGACAATAACACACTCATGGGACAGTAACACACTCATGGGACAGCAACACACTCATGGGACAATAACACACTCATGGGACAATAACACACTCATGGGACAGTAACACACTCATGGCACAGCAACACACCCATTGGACAGTAACACACTCATGGGACAGTAACACACTCATGGGACAATAACACACCAATTGGACAGTAACACACTCATGGGACAGCAACACACTCATGGGACAGTAACACACCTATGGGACTGCAACACACTCATGGGACAGTAACACACTCATGGAAGCTTTATCTGTCCCCACTTGTAGCTGGCCGTGAGTGCAGATCTCAAGTCGTCACACAAACCAAATGTGTACACCTCATCGTTAACAACAGATTGTCTTTCCTTTCACATATTAAACGCCTTAGAATTGAGGGTACTTCAACCCACAGTCATTCATATCTGACTGCCTCGGGAGGCGAGCACTGGTCCATGGCACCAGTGTGTTAGTGAGCTACTAGCTATGAAGTAGAACACTAACAGGGAATGCAATGCGACGTGTAGAGAGACCTGCCATTGCCTCCGTCCTCCAATAAAGCTGATCGACAAAATTATGGGCAAATTATCCGAGTTATTCTCAAATAGTTTGCACCCAGATAAGTCATTGTACTGGAGTTGCTCTGTGGGTGTTTGTTGGGGAAATGGCGGTGTGTGTCAGGGGGCGGGCGGCAGCAAACTGTACAGTCCAGAGGCGTGTTAGGCAACATTACCACCGACAAACGAGGCGCCTTGTAGTGCATGGGTAGTGTTTACGTTGCTGCCGATGCGAGTTTCCGAGATCCCGACACTGGGACCCAGCAGGCCACTAATTATGTGCCGCCATGTAGGGTGAGGACCCGCAAACCTGCTACAGCGCACATGCGCACAGGGGGGTCAAGTCAAGTCCAACGGTGGCGCGTGGAGCTGAACGCGCCACGCACGGAGCAGCCTGGGTCAGTGTCGGCCTGGGTCAGTGTCGGCCTGGGTCAGTGTCAGCATGGGTCAGTATCAGCCTGCGTCAGTGTCGGCATGGGTCAGTGTTGGCCTGTGTCAGTGTCGGCATGGGTCAGTGTCGGCATGGGTCAGTGTCGGCATGGGTCAGTGTCGGCCTGGGTCAGTGTCGGCCTGGGTCAGTGTCAGCCTGGGTCAGTGTCAGTCTGGGTCAGTGTCGGCCTGGGTCAGTGTCAGCCTGGGTCAGTGTCAGCCTGGGTCAGTGTTGGCCTGGGTCAGGGTCGGCCTATGTCAGTGTCGGCCTGGGTCAGTGTCGGCCTGGGTCAGTGTCAGCCTGGGTCAGTGTCGGCCTGGGTCAGTGTCAGCCTGGGTCAGTGTCGGCCTGGGTCAGTGTTGGCCTGGGTCAGGGTCGGCCTATGTCAGTGTCGGCCTGGGTCAGTGTCAGCCGAGGTCAGTGTCGGCCTATGTCAGTGACGGCCTGGGTCAGTGTTGGCCGAGGTCAGTGTCGGCCCGGGTCAGTGTCAGCCTGGGTCAGTATCAGCCTATATCAGTGTCGGCCTGGGTCAGTGATGGCCTGGGTCAGTGTCGGCATGGGTCAGTGTCGGCCTCAGTCATATCAGTGTGGATGGGTGTCACAGGGTGGCGAGCTGGTGAAGACACATTATTATTTAGGCAGTATCATCTGGCACGTATTAAACCCGACCACTTACTGTCGGACTTTAAACAGGGCGCACCATCATGGGGCCATATGTATGAGTCGGGGTTAGCGAGCCAAACCCGTCCTTGGCGGCGATCTCCGGTATGTATGTGGCCCGGTTAGGGAAACTCCGCGAATTTAACATTGTCTACGCTAACCCCAACCCATATCAAGTTTACCATCGGGGTTAGGGACCAATTAGGCGCAAATCTATTAAATGCAATCATATTTAACAGAATTAGATACTCAAAACGTGAAATTTCATTAAATTAACCCTAACATCAAACCGATATTAATGCCGCAGCAACATCGGCGGCGTTATTCATATTGTCGAATCGAGGAATGTAAACAGAAAAAATCACCCCTGCCGCCGCCGCCAAAATCTATTCAATGCTATCATATTTAACAGAATTACATGGTCAAAAAGTGAAATTTGGTCAAATTAACCACAAAATCGAAGCAATATTAACGCCACCGCCAAATTGGCGGTGATATTAATAGTGTCGAATCGACGAATGTAACGAAAACAAATCGCCACTGACGCCGAATCGGTTGCGATATTGGGAAATAGCGGTGCTCGCCAGCAACAGGCTCAGAGGGATTTCCCAAATCTATAAATAACTGCTAGGTTAGCTAACGCCTCTGCACTTTGGACCCGTACATACCCCGTGATCCATTTCCCAACACTGGCGTTAGCTAACCTGGACGTGGTCCTTAACATCGGAGCCGATAAATAATTCTTCATGCATACGGCCCCAGAAGTCGTCACGTGACGTACCCCCTCCCCCCCACATGCACGTCGGAATGTATGTCGGTTTGCTTACAGACATGCCCAACTGCCCAACCGGTGTTTTGTATCTTCCTATTATTGTTAAATGTTATTACTGACGGACCTTAAGGCCTTTAAGGCCTCCAACTCACCCCGGCAGTTTCCCAGAAGGCAGTTCGATAATGATGGCCGGCAGACTGAACACTGAACGTCACTTGGGTCTGCTTTCCCTGTGCGACTGTCAGCCAGTGTGGCTGCCTAGTGGGTGAGGCCTGCCCTGTGCGGCCACCTAGTGGGTGAGGCCTGCCCTGTGTGGCTGTCAGCCAGTGTGGCCGCCTAGTGGGTGAGGCCTGCCCTGTGCGGCTGTCAGCCAGTGTGGCCGCCTAGTGGGTGAGGCCTGCCCTGTGTGGCCACCTAGTGGGTGAGGCCTGCCCTGTGTGGCTGTCAGCCTGTGCGACTGTCAGCCAGTGTGGCCGCCTAGTGGGTGAGGCCTGCCCTGTGCGGCTGTCAGCCAGTGTGGCTGCCTAGTGGGTGAGGCCTTCCCTGTGTGGCCACCTAGTGGGTGAGGCCTGCCCTGTGTGGCCGCCTAGTGGGTGAGGCCTGCCCTGTGTGGCTGTCAGCCTGTGTGGCCGCCTAGTGGGTGAGGCCTGCCCTGTGTGGCTGTCAGCCTGTGCGACTGTCAGCCAGTGTGGCCGCCTAGTGGGTGAGGCCTGCCCTGTGCGGCTGTCAGCCAGTGTGGCTGCCTAGTGGGTGAGGCCTGCCCTGTGTGGCCACCTAGTGGGTGAGGCCTGCCCTGTGTGGCCGCCTAGTGGGTGAGGCCTGCCCTGTGTGGCTGTCAGCCTGTGTGGCCGCCTAGTGGGTGAGGCCTGCCCTGTGTGGCTGTCAGCCAGTGTGGCCGCCTAGTGGGTGAGGCCTGCCCTGTGTGGCTGTCAGCCTGTGTGGCCATCTAGTGGGTGAGGCCTGCCTGTGTGGCCACCTAGTGGGTGAGGCCTGCCCTGTGTGGCTGTCAGCCTGTGTGGCCATCTAGTGGGTGAGGCCTGCCCTGTGTGGCCATCTAGTGGGTGAGGCCTGCCCTGTGTGGCTGTCAGCCTGTGTGGCCATCTAGCGGTGAGGCCTGCCCTGTGTGGCTGTCAGCCAGTGTGGCTGCCTAGTGGGTGAGGCCTGCCCTGTGTGGCTGTCAGCCTGTGTGGCCATCTAGTGGGTGAGGCCTGCCCTGTGTGGCTGTCAGCCAGTGTGGCCGCCTAGTGGGTGAGGCCTGCCCTGTGTGGCTGTCAGCCTGTGTGGCCATCTAGTGGGTGAGGCCTGCCCTGTGTGGCTGTCAGCCAGTGTGGCCGCCTAGTGGGTGAGGCCTGCCCTGTGTGGCTGTCAGCCTGTGTGGCTGCCTAGTGGGTGAGGCCTGCCCTGTGTGGCTGTCAGCCTGTGTGGCCATCTAGTGGGTGAGGCCTGCCATGTGTGGCTGTCAGCCAGTGTGGCCGCCTAGTGGGTGAGGCCTGCCCTGTGTGGCTGTCAGCCTGTGTGGCCATCTAGTGGGTGAGGCCTGCCCTGTGTGGCTGTCAGCCAGTGTGGCCGCCTAGTGGGTGAGGCCTGCCCTGTGTGGCTGTCAGCCTGTGTGGCCATCTAGTGGGTGAGGCCTGCCCTGTGTGGCTGTCAGCCAGTGTGGCCATCTAGTGGGTGAGGCCTGCCCTGTGTGGCTGTCAGCCAGTGTGGCCGCCTAGTGGGTGAGGCCTGCCCTGTGTGGCTGTCAGCCTGTGTGGCTGCCTAGTGGGTGAGGCCTGCCCTGTGTGGCTGTCAGCCTGTGTGACTGCCTAGTGGGTGAGGCCTGCCCTGTGTGGCTGTCAGCCAGTGTGGCCGCCTAGTGGGTGAGGCCTGCCCTGTGTGGCTGTCAGCCTGTGTGGCCGCCTAGTGGGTGAGGCCTGCCCTGTGTGGCTGTCAGCCTGTGTGACTGCCTAGTGGGTGAGGCCTGCCCTGTGTGGCTGTCAGCCAGTGTGGCCGCCTAGTGGGTGAGGCCTGCCCTGTGTGGCTGTCAGCCTGTGTGGCCATCTAGTGGGTGAGGCCTGCCCTGTGTGGCTGTCAGCCAGTGTGGCCGCCTAGTGGGTGAGGCCAGCCTTGTGTGGCTGTCAGCCAGTGTGGCCGCCTAGTGGGTGAGGCCTGCCCTGTGTGGCTGTCAGCCTGTGTGGCCACCTAGTGGGAGAGGCCTGCCCTGTGTGGCTGTCAGCCAGTGTGGCCGCCTAGTGGGTGAGGCCAGCCTTGTGTGGCTGTCAGCCAGTGTGGCCGCCTAGTGGTTGAGGCCTGCCCTGTGTGGCTGTCAGCCTGTGTGACTGCCTAGTGGGTGAGGCCTGCCCTGTGTGGCTGTCAGCCAGTGTGGCCGCCTAGTGGGTGAGGCCTGCCCTGTGTGGCTGTCACCCAGTGTGGCCGCCTAGTGGGTGAGGCCTGCCCTGTGTGACTGTCAGCTTGTGTGGCCGCCTAGTGGATGAGGCCTGCCCTGTGTGGCTGTCAGCCGGTGAGGCCTGCCCTGTGTGGCTGTCAGCCTGTGTGGCCACCTAGTGGGTGAGGCCTGCCCTGTGTGGCTGTCAGTCAGTGTGGCCGCCTAGTGGTTGAGGCCTGCCCTTTGCGGCTGTCAGCCTGTGTGACTGCCTAGTGGGTGAGGCCTGCCCTGTGTGGCTGTCAGCCTGTGTGACTGCCTAGTGGGTGAGGCCTGCCCTGTGTGGCTGTCAGCCAGTGTGGCCGCCTAGTGGGTGAGGCCTGCCCTGTGCAGCTGTCAGCCTGTGTGACTGCCTAGTGGGTGAGGCCTGCCCTGTGTGGCTGTCAGCCGGTTTGGCCATCTAGTGGGTGAGGCCTGCCCTGTGCAGCTGTCAGCCTGTGTGACTGCCTAGTGGGTGAGGCCTGCCCTGTGCAGCTGTCAGCCTGTGTGACTGCCTAGTGGGTGAGGCCTGCCCTGTGTGGCTGTCAGCCTCTGTGACTGCCTAGTGGGTGAGGCCTGCCCTGTGCGTCTGTCAGCCTCTGTGACGTGAGACCTGACATTGGAGCACACTTCCACCTGGCGTTTATTAAGGAGACCCGGTGTCACAGTTTCAGCTCCCTGTCAGTTTCACCTGCCTTTCAGTTGCTTCTGCGCATGCGCGGATTCCCTGATGCCTTCAAACTGCAGCATGTGGCAGTTTGGGCTGCCTTTCAGTTTCAGCTGCCTTTCAGTTTCTGCTGTACTCTGTTGCTGTTGTGTATTAGATGCTTATGTGTACCAGAAGTGCACCAGAAGTCCAACAACACGAAAACATGTTTATATTACTGCAAGCAAGGAAGAACAAGAATACATTGATAAGCTATATGAGACTATAGAGAAGAAAAACATGAAATTGCCAAATATGGAAGAAACTGAAATTCCCTGTAACACTAATGTAAGTAATAACAAGTGCAACAATACACAGACCAGACCAAAGAGGAGAGCTAAGAACAAACATAAAAGTAAGTTCAAGTGCCTCTACCTAAATGCTGATTCACTGCCGAACAAAATGGAAGAACTACAGGTTATCATCGAAGTAGAGAAACCAACTTTGATTGCAGTGACTGAGGCTAAACCAAAGAACTGCACTTATGAAATTACAAAGCAAGACATTAGAATCCCCGGATTTGGTCTGGTGTGGAACCTAGAGCAGGAAGGCAGGCTCGTGTGTATTTATGTATTGGAATCTGAGAATATCACCTATCGAGAAAGCAACATAAATAAGGGTATAGGTTTTTCAGAATGTGTCTGGATCCAAGTAAAACCAAACAAGGAAGATACGATCCTAGTTGGGTGTATATACAGAAGCCCAAACAGCAGTGATGCAACCAATGAAAAATTAGGTGACCTAATCAGGGCAGCAAATGACACAGAAGCATCCCATGTACTGATCATGGGAGACTTCAACATGCCTGAGATCGATTGGAGGGGAAACACAACAACAGTAGGGGAAACCCATCGGGCCAGCAAATTCTTTGAAAGCACCCGTGATGCCTTTCTGTTCCAACATGTCGAAAATCCTACCAGGTATCGAGAAGGACAACAAGCATCAATATTAGACCTGATATTGACAAATGAAGAGAACATGGTCACAGATATCTCAGCCCAAGCCCCCCTAGGTAAGAGTGATCACCTCACATTATCTTTCACCTATCAGTGCCATACAGAAGAAACTGAGAAGTCATACTTAAAAACATTCTACTCAGGTGGAAACTATGGTGAGATGAGGGAACTCATGGACATAGATTGGAACAGCCATTTCCAAGATAATAGTATATATGAATGCTGGGGTGAGTTATCACAAAAGCTGGAAGAAGCAGTGCGGAAACACATACCGACAAAGACAATCCATCCGGATGCAAGAACCAGGCCACTGTGGATGAACAAAGAAGTGTCTACCAAAGTCATACTCAAACAACGAGCTTGGAGGAAATACTCTGCCACAAGAAGCTCTGATGAACACAAAATATATGCCAAACTCAGAAACCAGGTACGATGGAAGTCACGTAAGGCTATAAGAAACTTTGAGAAACTCATTGCCCAAGAAGCCAAGGATAATCCAAAATCATTTTGGGCATATATAAACTCGAAGATGAAAACCAAGAGTGGAATAGATGAATTGGAACAACCAGATGGGAGCCTAGCTTCAAAGGATATTGATAAAGCAGAGGTATTAAATAATTTTTTCTCAGGCGTTTTCACTAGAGAGGATGTTAACACAGTACCCCTGGTACAGAAATGCAAATTGGTGAAGGACTTCCCTGAGGTGCTATTCACACCAGACATTGTTAAAAAAAAGCTGGACAAACTCAAAACAGGCAAATCACCTGGACCTGACGGAGTACATCCAAAAGTGCTGAAGGAATTGAGTGTGGTGCTTGCAAAACCACTTGCTATAATTTTCAATAAGTCATTTGAATCTGGTTGCCTACCCAACGAATGGAAAATAGCAAATGTTATCCCAATTTTCAAAAAAGGAAACCGGCATTCTCCAGCAAATTATAGGCCAGTAAGCCTCACATCTATAGTATGCAAAGTAATGGAAAGTATCATCAGAGAGCACATGCTCAGCGAGGCTGCATACCATTAGAGCTGAGAGCTACGAGCTTTGTATAGGCTACCACAAGCCTGCATCAAAGAAGAGGATAATAATAATAATAATAATAATAAGGCTATCTCTGCTAAAGCTGTACGTGTATAATTAATATTTGTTAAAAATCATCGGTTGACTGCACTAAAATTCCCTGTGTTTCCCCCGTTATGAATTATTAAAATGCCTAATGTGTCAACAAAAACGTACCCTGATTAATTCTTGTTCTAAATATTAAAATGCCAAATGTGTCACTAAAAACTTGATTAAAAGAAATATATAACTATTGTTTTAAATATTTTTAACGGCTTGGGTAAGCACATGCATACAAATTTAGAATACTTTTTTTTCTTATCTGACTGGTCTAGAACTAAAGAGCTTAATTTACAGATAAAAACACTTCTTAGTTTAAAAAAGAAAATTCACTATGGACAAAGTTATTGCGATTTGAAGTTGTGGAAATGCGGGTACAGTATAGCCGTGTTCACACGGGCAAAATGTGAAGCGACCTAGACAAGGCGAACTAAAGGAGTCGAATTAGCGCCCGTTCACACGGGCAGAGTTATCCCCATCACAGGAATCGATTCACGTAGACTACCTCGCTTAGGTGGTTTACATTATCCGGATCGCGTGAATCGAATCAGCCCTAATCCGCCTCAGACGTGCGTTCACACGAGAAATGTGAGGCGAACTAGGCAAGTCGCTTTCTACGAATCGATTTACATTGCCCGTGTGAACACGGCTTATGAGTGCAGCGATTTGCGGCGATCGGCCACGGTTTTAATGTGGGTCGATTTTGACGCATACTATATGTTTTCTGCACTACGGTAGTGTTCTTATTCGCACGTAAGGATGTTTCACGCGGATGTGACACTGACATGAGATACAAAAAGAATTATTAAAATAATCCCCTCCCCCCCCCCCGAGATGACACTGACACTATAGTGACAATATGAGTGCAGCGATTTGCGGCGATCGGCGACTGCTTGAATCTGGGTGGATTTTGACGCATGCGCAGATGATGCTGTTAGATTTTGACTCATGCGCAGAAGCGATGCGCACGGCGGAAACTGAAAGGGAGCTGAAACTGTGACATCCGGATTAGTAGACTGGGATTAACATGTTCCAGTAGTTCCCAGTTCTCCCATAGGGCATCGTACAACCTTTTGCTCACCCGAGTGACCCAGTTTAAGTTTTAAGGGGCTGTCATACTACGGCGTATGGCTGCGGCGTATAGAAAACGTACCGCAAAAAGGCGAAAACCGTCGCAGGACGACGTATGGTGACCTTTGTGCACTGCCGTGTCTTATGGAGTGTATGCATAATGTATGCGTAACGTATGCGTAACGTATGCAAAGCGTATGCTATCGACGATTAGGGGTGTTTGTAACCTTACGATGGTTACCGGTTGCAGAACTGCAACATTGGGTAGAGAGGCTCCGATAAATCGGCCCAGTCTGTGGTTGAAGACTTAACTTCAGTAGGGAGTGTTGTAGAAGCTGGGGACATCTTCACAACGTTGTAACGGCGAGGCATTGGGGCGGCAGCGAATCTCTTCGGTCCGGCGTGTACTTGAGCTGTAGGTGTAGTGTAGTGTAGCACTTGAATCCGGTCAGCAGCAGGGGTTTGAGGAAGGCGAGCAAAGGTGGGATCAGCGGTCGTTCCAGCAACAAGAACAAGACAGAGAAATCGTAAAGGTGAAGGGCCCCACCCAAGAACACAACTACGCTGGTCAGGGGAAGAAGTGTGCCTGGGAGAAATCGAAATGAGCAGAATCTAGGAAAGAGAAATGAGGAGATTTGAGTCAAAGGACCGTGTCTATTTGCTCTATGGTGACCGTCCAGCAAGACATAGACATGGACAGAGTAAGGGTAGAAAGTGAAATGCCGGCGGGCTCCCCCTCCTGGAACTCTTTTCAGACATATCAAGGAGGAGCATGGCCGGCGGAGAGGTGATAAAGAGAGGTGTGGACAGAGTGCGGTCCGGATAACAAGTGGTATGCTATCGCGGAGAGCAGCAGCTGTCATGGGAAGAGTAGGACGGTCCAAACATGTGCTCCAACCACTATCAAAGGCAACTACCAGTTAGGAAGCAGTCTCCATATGATATATGAAGAAATGGGACAGTGCAAACATGTAGGATGGTCCAAACATGTCCGTTAAACCGGCTCAGATCGATGTTTGTTTGTTGTTGTTTTACATCCTAGCAACATGGCGCCTTTATATACCTAGACCATAGGTTGGGCATACGCTTTGCATACGCTTTGTATACGCTTTATGTACGCTAGGAGTATGCCTAAATACGTTGCACATAGGCTAGGCGTACGCTACATACGCTATAGATACGCCGAAGGCGTGGTTTTAGCGTATGCCTAACGTATGCCAGTGTATGCGTAGCATACTAGTAGCGTATGTGTAGCATATGAGCAGCGTATGAGCAGCGTATGAGCAGCGTATGAGCAGCGTATGAGCAGCATATGAGCAGCGTATGAGCCTTACGCCGCCATACGCTGAAAATTTTGAGCATGCACAACAATTTTCGGACGGACGCATGTATGACGGCGTATGACGGGATACACCGGGCGTATACGACGTATGCTAGTGTATGCGTAGCGTATGCGTAGCGTACGACGGCGTATGACCGGTGTATGCGACGAAAACCGATATGACGGCATACGCTTACGCCACACGCCGTAGTGTGACAGCCCCATTATGGAGGAGTAACGAGGCCGTCACTCACTCACTCACTCAGCCAGGTGACCGACTTCTCAGATATTTTATCAGCTTAAAACATTTGTTAGCCAACTTCATTGCATATTTGCTAATTCATACATATTCAATAACAGTCTTTTGTTACCATTGCTTAATATTATCCATCACCTGTGGGAGAACTGGGAACCACTACCAATAGGGGCTCTGACTGAGGTTACCCTGCTGTGTGTTTACCCAATAGGGGCCCTGACTGAGGTTACCCGGCTTTGTGTTAACCCAATAGGGGCCCTGACTGAGGTTACTCTGCTGTGTGTTAACCCAATAGGGGCCCTGATTGAGGTTACCCGGCTGTGTGTTAACCCAATAGGGGCCCTGATTGAGGTTACCTGGCTGTGCGTTAGCCCAATAGGGGCCCTGACTGAGGTTACCACACTGTGTGGGTTACACCACTATGGCCACCCGACACTGGACCCTGCGCCGCCTATTATAGTGCAGTCACACTACGACGTGTTTTCTGGTGTGCCGCCAATGCGCAAAATATTTGCTAGCACGCAACGGGTTTCGACGTGTTGTTAACGCGTCCGTAACGTCCCCTCCAATCCGTCGAGGCACGTTGGGGCGTGTCGAAAGTTTTGTGCAAGCACAAAACGATCGGCGCGAGCCAGCGGGCGCGAGCCAGCGGGCGCGAGCCAGCGGGCGCGAGCCAGCGGGCGCGAGCCAGCGGGCGCGAGCCAGCGGGCGCGAGCCAGCGGGCGCGAGCCAGCGGGCGCTGATGTGTTGGAGGGGACGTTACGGACGCGTTGCTATCAGTGTACATGTACCGACGCGCCGGTAACGCGTCGGTAACCCGCCAGTAACATGCCGGACGTGTACCGACGTTTTGCCCAAAAACCCAACACGTCAGCACGCGTCGACCCGCGTTGGGCCGAAACGTTGTACTGTGACACTCACAGTAAACACGGCCCGCTCACAGTAAACACGGCCCGCTCACAGTAAACACGGCCCGCTCACAGTAAACACAGCCCGTTCACAGTAAACACGGCCCGCTCACAGTAAACACGGCCCACTCACAGTAAACACGGCCCGTTCACAGTAAACACGGCCCGCTCACAGTATACACGGCCTACTCACAGTAAACACGGCCCGCTCACAGTCCACACAGCCCATTCACAGTAAACACGGCCCGTTCACAGTAAACACGGCCTACTCACAGTAAACACAGCCCGCTCACAGTAAACACGGCCCGCTCACAGTAAACACGGCCCGCTCACAGTCCACACGGCCCACTCACAGTAAACACGGCCTGCTCACAGTAAACATGGCCCGTTCACAGTAAACACGGCCTGCTCACAGTAAACACGGCATACTCACAGTAAACACAGCCCGCTCACAGTCCACACAGCCCATTCACAGTAAACACGGCCCGTTCACAGTAAACATGGCCTACTCACAGTAAACACAGCCCGCTCACAGTAAACACGGCCCGTTCACAGTAAACACGGCCCGCTCGCAGTAAACACGGCCCACTCACAGTAAACACGGCCCGTTCACAGTAAACACGGCCCGCTCACAGTAAACACGGCCTACTCACAGTAAACACGGCCCGCTCACAGTCCACACAGCCGGTTCACAGTAAACACGGCCCGCTCACAGTAAACACGGCCTGCTCACAGTCCACACAGCCCGTTCACAGTAAACACGGCCCACTCACAGTAAACACGGCCTACTCACAGTAAACACGGCCTACTCACAGTAAACACGGCCCGCTCACAGTAAACACGGCCCGCTCACAGTCCACACAGCCCGCTCACAGTAAACACAGCCCGCTCACAGTAAACACGGCCTGCTCACAGTCCACACAGCCCGTTCACAGTAAACACGGCCCGCTCACAGTCCACCGGTCCCCCGGCCCGGCTGCAGTCCCTTGTGGCTGGCTGGTGACGAGGACGCGATCTGCGCCGCCTCACGTTCGGTGTGAAAGGCGTCTGTAACGGGGCGGGACAAGCGCGGTGCCGCGACGGTAGGGGCGCCTCCAGCGGTGGGGCAGCGGTCGGTCAGCGGTCGGGCAGCGGTCGGTCAGCGGTCGGGCTGCGGACGGGCAGCGGTTGGGCAACGATCGGGCAGCGGTCTGGCAGCGGTCGGGCAGCGGTCGGGCAGCAGTCGGGCAGCGGTCGTGCAGCAGTCGTGCAGCAGTCGGGCAGCGGTCGTGCAGCAGTCGGGCAGCGATCGGTGCAAAATGCAATTGTTACCCTCAGTCGTACTAGTACATGCCGATGCAGTATGGATGAAAGTTCTATAATCTTTATGGATCCCTTTGCAGTCCCAGTTACCTCTCCTGACTCGACCCCACCGTGAACTCAAAAGTTTACACTGCAGAAATATCTATAATTTATTATGTTCCACCACAATCCACCTGGCGGTAACGAGGGGCATGACCACACAGCATGTGGAGTATGTCCACACACTCTATGTGGACATACATTAATAGTCCTGTAACACTACGACGCATCGCCCAAGCATGAGCCGATGTAGGTCATTTTGCACCAATATGTCGGTGATGTCGATATGCGTTACTCAAATGTTACGCATTCGTTATGCATACGTTGGTGTACGTCGATGTTCGTTGTTATACGGCGTCGCTCGTCAGGGGGTCATGAAAGTTTTGTGCATGCACACAACTTTTTATGTTCGACGTCTGGCTTTTACGTCGGGTGTAAGTTATGTATACGTTAGACATATGTCGATGCACATTAGACGTACGTTAAACAAACGTTTTCACTATGTAGCACTACATTGACCTACGTCAGTCGGACGGAGAGCCAGCGGAAATGCACAGTCCGCATATTGACAACATATTGACAATGTATGGATAACCTATGGATACTGTATGAGTACTTGTATGGATAACGTACGTTTTGCATTTCTTGGCCATGTCTTGACGTATGTAATGTATAAGGCATACTTCTGGCAATCGAATTACGTATATAACGTTCACCGGCATTCTGAGAGCATACCATGAGCGTATTGTGAGTGTTTTTCGCCAGGAGGCACATTAGCCATATGTTTGCCATATGTTGGTCATACGCTCTGCTACGTTGTGTATATGGTATGTATATGTCCAACTTTGCCCCCCGCGCCAAAAGTTTGACGCACCTCAATGTTTGAAAGTGATTTTAGCCATTGGCCACGCACTTGCGTGACTTGCGTCTTAATGTGACAGGGCCATAACAAACTTTCAAAAAAAAATTAAAATAGTGCATGGTAGTAATTCTCATTGCCACTGTAACAGCAGCATTAAGCCATGGGTTAGAATTACACACGTATGATTATGCACGCTTTGTGGGAGTAAATACAATACAGAAGTATGTAACGAGAATTGCATCAATTTTCGTTCAAACACAATTCATTACATGGTGTTTTTTTATGCAAATGCAATCAAGGAGCACCTGCCGTGGCCGACTCGGCGGTTAGATGTGGCGGCATTACACAAGTTCGAACCCCAATATTGCACAACGCGCCCAGTACACACTGGTACACGGGAGTGCAGACGTGACTCGGTGTAGACACGCCCCGACCACCCATATTAGTGACATAGGCAAGAGCTGTCGTATTGTTCATGACCTTTACATGTAAACACTTTTGTCTTATACATGTATGTAAGCCAAACTAGATGGCCTTCAATTGCAGTTTGGTTGTTGTTGTTTTACGTCCTAGCAACATCTAAGGTCATATCAGGACGGTCAATTGCAGTACATTTATCTGATCTTGTGCCTCCGTTTCTGACCATCAACCACCTGCTTTTGTAAATTATGTGTGTGCAACCCAACCAGCCATGGAAGCATATACAGATATATGTAGTTAATATTACTTGTCTTTTTGATAAGAATTAAGAGTGTAACATTCTTCGGAGAATTTTTAATATTGTTCTCCCACCATAAAATGTTCATTCATTTTTCAAAATGTCCGTTACTTTCTTGGACATGAAAATTATATCTCAGCTAAATAAATTGCACCGCCTAGGTCTTTGGTCCTTTCAGGATCATGGGGTTATGGTATCGATAAGTTCTCGTACTGAGTGTGCCTCAGATCAAATAGATGTTCAGGTGGTCAATTTGGTGCTGAACAATTATATTCACTAGGCTCAAACTACATTGGGATCTGTCAATCATCCGTGGACACCAATTCACACTATTCACGCGTCACCTAATGCCCGGTACACACCTACCGTATACGATTCGCACACTAAAACTGGCTGGCCGACGCAACGCGTCACGACCCGGTGCATCCTGTTTGTGACTTAAAACTGACGACAGGGGGTGCTCACATATACCGACCAGGTGTGCGCACATATACCGTCCGTTTCGCGACTGCGTTCCACGCACCTGGTGTATTTAGCGTGAACTACACTCGCATCAGCGCCTCCTGGCAGTTGTTGATCGGCCGTCGGCCAGCAACGCTAGATGGCGCCAAGTTGTTTTTTATCGCTGCGACTGGCATCGAGGCCGCAAACCATGTTGAGCCGTTTAAACTGAGCAAAATGGCGCCGCGTTCAACTGCAATCTTTAGCAGTGTGAGTACACACAGTGTGAGTAAAAAAAAATGGATCCGACTAAACCCTAAAACTGACTAATAACTTTCTAGAAACAACACCTCTGCAACAGCAGAAACAATCTTTAGCAGTGTGAGTACACACAGTGTGAGTAAAAAAAAAGGATCCGACTAAACCCTAAAACTGACTAATAACTTTCTAGAAACAACACCTCTGCAACAGCAGAAACAATCTTTAGCAGTGTGAGTACACACAGTGTGAGTAAAAGAAAATGGATCCGACTAAAACTTAAGGTACATCTTTGTCTTAAACTTGAATAATGGAACCGACTACAAAACGTTAACCAACTAATTTAATTGTCATACTCGGAATAATGATCAGATTCCAACATGTTTACGAACGAAAAAGGACCCAGCAACGGGCCCATGAGCTACATCTTTGTCTTAATTTTGAATAATGGAACCGACTAAAATACGGTAACCAACTAATTTAAGTGTCATACTCGGAATATTGATCAGATTCCAACATGTTTACGAACGAAAAGGACCCAGCAACGGGCCTATGCGCATCGGTCCCCGATGGTCCGGGTCTGTTTCCACTGTCCACCTGTGGGGTTCTTTTTCGTGCCGCGTTTCGTGTTCCCGCAGAAGCAAGCCTGATCAATGTCGTTTTGGACTACCATCAACACTTCTGGATCTGTGATCATTCGTAGTCTATTGGTTACATGTTTGCCAAATGTCGCGAGCGCGTCGTCTGGAGGGGCATGTGTGTCTTCCAGGTTCTTAATAACCAGATGCATAAGATCGACATCTCCTGCGTCGCCGTCCCATCGCTTGCGGTTTTTTTTGTTCAGCCAATCCTGGCTGGACATTGGGGTGCTGGTGCTGGTGCGGTAGGATCCGACCTCTGCGGGATCGTCTCCGACGTTACTGAGATTTTGAGACGACACACTATGGGTATCGGCGTCAGTCCCTGTCTCCTCGTCGGCGTTGACAACCGTCTGTTCACTGATTACCTACGAGCATGAAGAGAGAAACAATTTAGTTTTTCGCAAACAACTTGTAGATTTATTTATTGTTGTATTGTTGTATTGTTGTATTTAAGTGTTGTTATGTTTTTGTTTTTGCAGACCCCGTCGACCCCGGAGGAGTGGAGGAAAGTCGCTGACCAGTTTCAGGCTAGATGGAACTTCCCCAACTGCATGGGCGCCCTGGACGGGAAGCACATCCACATCAAACCCCCAGCGCACTCCGGGTCGACATTCTACAACTACAAGCACACATTCAGCATCGTACTGATGGCCCTAGTTGACCCCGACTATCGGTTCATCTTTGTCGATGTGGGATACAACGGCCGGGTTAGTGATGGGGGGGTCTTTTCCGGATGCACCCTTCAACAGGCTCTGGAGAACCATGCCGAGTCGTTCCCACTCCCCCAACCACTACCCGGGCATTACATTGTGGCGGACGATGCCTTTCCCCTCAAAGAATATTTGATGAAGCCGTTCAGCCACAGAGACATGCGCATGGATCACCGGATCTATAATTATCGGCTGTCACGCGCCCGACGTGTCGTGGAAAACGCATTCGGCATCATGTCCAACAGGTTCAGAGTCTTTCTGACCAACATAGCACTAGCACCGGACAAAGTTGAGAAGATCGTCATGGCGGACTGCACCCTACACAATTTCCTGCGGGAAAAGATAGTCACCACAGCAACAATCGACTACGAAGACCCAGCGACGCACTCGGTTACTCCCGGGTCATGGAGAAATGATCGCGTGCTACGTCAGGCTACATTCCCATCGGGGACCAACTTGACTCAACGGGCCAAGACCCAACGGGATTACCTCATAGAATATGTGAACTCTGCGACAGGGTCTGTCCCGTGGCAGTCGGCCATGATCTAGACTGTATATATGATAACTAGTGTAACACTTTTGGACTACCAGCAAGACTTTTCGATCTGTGATCGTACGTAGTGTATCGGAAAAGTAGCCTGTATATATGTAAACAAAAGGACTTGATATATGTATATTTGTATATTTTGTATATTTGTTGAATAAACCATTACTTTATAATTTAGAACTTATATAGTGTGTGTGTGTATTGATAAGCATCGTTACCTCAGCAGTTTCTTGACTCCATCTTGGCGACGGTAGTAGGTGGTTGGTGACACTCTGCCGTCGCTGCAAATGTGGTGCAAGGAACGACAGCGAGCTCTGGATCCATTTCTGCCTGGCGGTCAGACGCTTCCCTTCAGAACCCGAGGCCGCTTGTTTACGAAAGCGTGTGTACTGGGTGCGGAGGTTCGTCATCCTTTTCTGGATGGACGTCGCTGTAAAAACAAATTATACCCGTCTTGTATTGTATTGTATATTAGGGAAACATAGCAGTAAGAAACCCGACAAATAATAAATGCTACAACCTGGCACCCCATATTTTATTCGGCACTCTGACATACAACGCGAGCCGTTTCGAGATTAGAACAATTATCCATGGTCATTTATCTGCTTATTTATCGCCATTATGGCCGTTCCGCGATTACGTTTCGCGATTAGTTACAGCTAATTTGCAGTTGCATTTCTTGTAAACTTGTTAACGACACAAAAACTGGCCCTTTCGTGAATAAGACAAATAAAGAAAGAACATTTATTCTCTACCGATGTGTTAATGATAGCCCACTAACTTTGAGTTGAAAACCAATAACTTAATGTAATTTTCATGTGAGAGCGACAACGTAAGCAGAAGCCATTTTCAACCACCGGCGCATTTCACAACAATGATGACAAACTAAAACTACAATATTATCGGGAAAAACGGGCCTATCTGACTGTCCGACTTCTGCGGAGATCGCCGCCAACGCACCAACTTTCTTGACTCGGTTAGAATACTCTTGGCAGGACACATCGAACAGACACGGCAGAGTTTGCCACATCTCGACCATCGCAACCTCCGCCTCGTTCGTCCAGTCCGCCATTTTTATCATTTTTGTATGGACACGGTCAAATGACGGTCACATAACCATTCCTGGCCTGGCGATTGGCTGACGCATTAAAACCCCCGACGCGATCGATCGCCGACTAGCACACACCTACCGTATACGATACAACTGACCGCTCACATATACCGATTTTCGAACGGGCCGATTCGTTTTTCGAATCGGTTACGATTCGAGTTGTAAGCCCTAAAACTTAGTTTTATACGCGAATCGCAAGCGTCTAGTGTGCGCGGGGGTCGCACACCTAACGACTAAAACTCAGTTTTATGCGCGAAACGGGCAGTTTTAGATCGTATACGGGAGGTGTGTACTAGGCATAATTCGGCATCAGAACGAGGCTAAGTACGCGTCGGGTATTGGAAATTGCCATAGGACACTGCTGTGTGCCAATGTGTATGAACTGTGAAAGTACAATGTCTAAACACTTTGACTTCTGGATACTGAATGATTTATTCCCGTCCAGGGCTCACTGAACCGCCGGCTAAACTTTCCATGATGTCATCTCATTAGCATATTTACAGACGTGTCTAGACGTCTATTACGCATATATCACATGAACTACTACAGAAATTAAAGGACTAAAATTTGAAGCTATTCACTTTTGAAACTATCGTATTCATTTTTGCATACCTTTTTTCTATTTATTGGTCAATTTTCATGAAGATTGAGTGATGAACAAATGAATTTCAGTAGGCAATGTCAACAAAGTCGCTCACCTTGGCTGCCAATCTTTTCTTAAATTCAAAATTGCATAACTTTCTTAATATATATATATTTAAAAAAATATATTTGAACCCTTTTAAAGCTTTTATTAATTTGTAATTACTAAGACTGGTTGTTTAACTGTGTTGCACAGATAACTTGTGTTTTACATCCTGCCAACCTCTGAGGTCATATCGGTAAGGGTACCGACTTGTGACAGTGAGCAGTCATGGTGACTTCATAATGCTGCCCTCTGGAAAAACGGGCTGCCAGAACCATGGCCGGACAGTAACATTATCCTCATACTGAAGTAAGCCGTCCTTACAATATCCTATTAATGCTGAACACTAAACTAGGTAGCAACAAGTGTAAAATTAGTAAGTCATTGGTTTGACTCAGTTAGGGTCTTAACCCAACCTCTCACACGAAAAGCCAGTCAGCGTGCTTACCAAATCGACCATTCCGTCAGGTGTGAGATCAATATAGTAGATATATATATATGTATGTATATATATATAAGAGCTGGCTACTGGCTAGTATAGGGAAGACACAAAAGCGAGGATTGTTGGGAAGCCTCAACTTTATTTCCCGAGGCCCTTGGCCAAGCAATATACAGCCCTACCTAATACAAAAGTTTACAATTTTGCGCTCATGTGATGCCTACACTGAATGAATGGCGTGTGGTGGCGCCAGCCTCGCCTAGCGGATCCAGCCCGCAATAAATGGCACAATCGACCACCCGTGGACAATAAGCACAAATAAATACTTAGAGGGTTATGACTGTGTTCTCACTAAGTTCATTAGCAATAGTACTAGTACTTATACATTGTATTACTGTATGTTTCAGATGACCGTCGTCATTGTTCAACACACTGAATAAATGGTTCCATACTTATCTATGACGATGGCCTAAACTGACGTGAAAAATCAAGAACCATGCCTGCAGTGATATGTCCAATACCTGACTGTGAATATATTACAGAAGACCTCGAAGATGCTATAGTGGCTGCACTCATCACAGCCCACAGCACCATTCATGCACGAGGTCCAGCTACAGCCGCAAAAGTTGAAAAAGTGAAGCGACTGACCATCTCAGCTGCCGGATCCAGTGAAGAATGGGCGTACTTCAAATCATGATGGTCAGAATATGTTGTTGCCACGAAGATCACTGGTTAGGAGCGAGTCGTGCAATTGCTGGAATGTTGTGATGAACCCCTACACAGAGACCTCACACGATCCACTGGTACACTCACCGATAAGACTGTGGATGAGGTTCTGGCTGCCATGAAGAAGCTATCGGTTCATGAGGAGAACTCTATGATGGCACGGGCAAAACTACACAACATGCGTCAGGACCGAGATGAAGCAGTGGGCAGTTTTGGAGCTTGCCTCCATGGCCAAGCAGGAATCTGCAAATTCTTGCTAAAATGCCAGAACTGTGAATCAGACGTCAACTACACTGAAGCCATCCTTCGCGATGTCCTCACACTGGGCATCGTCGATCCGGAAATTCAGCTCGACCTACTAGGCGACAAAAACCAGGATATGACACTGGAGGAGCCTTCCAGTTTGCATGAAAACGCTCAGCATCCCACCTTGTTGATTCACATGCCGTAGAGGCAGCGGGCAGCATGTATCAGCGCACCAAACAGATGAACATGAGGGGAAATCCTGCAGACACTTGCTCATACTGCGGGAAGAAAGGACATGGCAAGAGTGCTCTAACCCGCATCTGGAAGCAAGAATGCCCTGCATATGGTCACAGGTGCACGCACTATAACCGTAACCACCATTTCAGGAGCATGTGCCGCAGAAAGGACAAGCCAACCTCGGGCACCAAACCAACCGCCCCTACTGATGGTGAAGGTGCCATGTTTGATGCCCTATGTGTCATCACGATGTCTGGAGAACAAAATGGTGGAAGATAAATCTCTCTTGATCACCACCTTCATGACCAGCTATCTGACACCTGGAGCCAGAAAAACTCAAGACCTCAGCCATTCATCGATCTCACTGTTTCAGTCAACAGTGACGATTACAGTGCCCTCAGCTTCACCCTCAAGACTAGCTCAAGAACAGCTGTTCTCCCTGCCATGGCCGACACAGGCTGCCAAAGCTGTCTCGCAGGCATAAAGGTCATCCATCGCCTTGGACTACGCCAGACCGATTTGATACCAGTCACACTGAAGATGCATGCCGCCAACAACAAGAGCATCAACATCATCGGTGCCACAATCCTTCGGATCATGGGCAAGGATGAACCAGGCAACCATGTAGAAACCAGACAAATGACATATGTGACAGATGCCTCTGATAAACTCTTTATCAGTAGGGAAGCTTGTGTCTCCTTGGGCATAATCTCAGACATCTTCCCCCGAGTAGGCGAAGCAACAGATGCACCCACGCCCACGAAGGCAACAGTGAAGGGGCATCACAGCTCCAGAATGAATAGCATCCAGAACAACAGCGGCCTGACAGCCCCATGTTACTGCCCAAGACGTCAAAGACCGCCTTCAGCCCCAACTAGGATGCCATTCCCTGCTACTGAAGCCAACCGTACAAAACTGCAAGAATATCTATTGGACTACTACAAGGCCAGCTCCTTCAACACATGTGAGCACCAACCGCTGCCTCTGATGGATGGACCCTCCATGAAGCTGATGGTAGACCCAGATGCAGAACCAGTCGCCTACCACACACCCATACCAGTACCGCTCTACTGGCGGGATGACGTCAAAGCTGGGCTTGACCAAGATGTCCGCCTAGGCGTGCTGGAATCAGTCCCCATCGGCGAACCCGTCACTTGGTGCCACAGGATGGTGGTATGTGCAAAGAAGAGTGGTATGCCTCGCCGTACCTTCGACTTCCAGCCTCTCAATGTACACGCCTTACGTGAGACCCACCACACACCATCACCATTTCACCAAGCCCGATCAGTGCCACACGGCAAGAAGAAAACTGTCCTTGATGCCTGGAACGGATACCATAGCGTGCCAATCCGTGAGGAGGATCGTCACTTGACAACCTTCATTACACCCTATAAAACCACACCTCAGGGTTACATTGCTTCCGGTGATGGCTACACTAGGCGCTATGATGAAATCATCTCTGATATCCCAAACAAGACAAAATGTGTGGATGATGTCCTCCTCTGGGCCGACACAATCGAAGAAAGCTTCTCCCAGGCTGTCCAGTGGGAACCATGGGATCACTCTAAATCCAGAAAAATTTGTATTCTGCCAGGACATGGTGGAATTCGCCGGTTTTGAGATAACCCCAAATAATGTCTGACCATGCAGAAAGTACCTTCAAGCAATTCTTGACTTTCCGGCTCCCATAGACATCACAGATGCAAGATCCTGGTTTTGCCTCATCAATCAGGTGTCCTACGCCTTCAGTATGATGGAAAAGATGCAACCATTCAGGCAGCTCCTCAAGCCGGGATCATCCTTCCAATGGAATGATCACTTAAACAAACTATTTGAAGAATCAAAGGCTGCAATTGGAAGCGAAATTGAAGAAGGAGTCCAGATATTCGATCCAAGAAAGCCAACCTGCCTTGCCACTGACTGGTCCAAGACAGGCATTGGCTTTTGGCGGCTCCAAAAACATTGTACCTGCCTCAGCTCAGAGCCATTCTGCTGCAAAACTGGCTCGAAAATTACCCTTGTGGGTAGCAGATTCACCCACTCGGCCGAATCACATTATGCTCCAGTGGAGGGTGAAGCCTTGGCTGTCGCCGATGCCCTAGACAAAGCGAGGTACTTTGTACTGGGATGTGAAGATCTCATCATTGCCGTAGACCACAAACCTCTCCTGAAGATATTCGGTGATCGATTTTTGGAGGACATATCTAACTCCCGCCTGAGAAATCTGAAGGAGAAGACCCTTCGATACAGGTTTCGAATGGTACACATCCAAGGTGTCAAACATCGCGCTGCTGATGGAGTCTCGCGTCATCCCACAGGCAAAGCTCAGATGATGACCCTCCCTGATGATGTAGCGGCCATCAATCCTGACATCCGTAGCTCCTACCTCCCCACCTTCATCCTGACTGGCTTACGTACCGCACCACCAAGTGGTGACAGCTTTGAAGAGAATGTAATCTCAGCTGCAACTTCCTCCATCAACTCACTAGACATCAAATCAGTGACATGGGAGAGAGTGCGTACCACGACCACAAGCGATAGTTGTATGCAGAAACTGGTTGACATAATTGAATCGGGTTTCCCAGAATACTGCCATGAGCTAACTACCTCCCTGCGTGAGTACTTCCAGTTTCGTGATGACTTCTGCACAGTGGACGGAGTCGCACTCTACAGGGACCGTGTGGTGGTACCGCCTACCCTCAGAGAAGAAGTACTAGCCGCCCTACACTCGGCCCACCAAGGTGTCACGACAATGATATCTAGAGCCGAAGTGTCTGTGTTCTGGCCTGGCATCACTCCGAACATAACTGCTTATCGTGCCAGGTGCAACCACTGCAATCGCATGGCCCCCTCACAGCCAAATCCACCACCGACCCCATTGACACTGCCAGAATACCCATTTCAGCATGTCTGCGCTGATTTCTTCCACTACAAAGGCGTCCACTACCTAGTTGTGGTAGACCGCTACTCCAACTGGCCAATTGTAGAGAGGGCATCCAATCGCGCTAATGGACTCATCACATGCTTGCGGCACACATTCGTCACATTTGGTATCCCTAATGAACTGGCCTCAGATGGAGGCCCCGAATTCACCTCCACAGCCACACAGGACTTCCTGAAAGATTGGGGTGTACACCATAGATTATCCTCCGTGGCCTACCCACACAGCAACTGCCGTGCTGAAATTGGAGTTAAGACAGTCAAACGTCTCATCACGGACAACACCACTACAAATGGAGATCTTGATGCTGATTCATTCCAGCGTGCAATGCTCCAGTACAGAAACACACCCGACAGAGACACAAAACTCTCACCAGCCATGTGTGTATTCGGCCACCCAATCAGAGACTTCATCCCAGTCCCCCCAGGCAGATACAAGCCGCAAAACACCTGGCGCGAAACCCTGCTCGCTCGAGAAGAAGCACTACACAACCGTCACATGAGAGCCGCAGAACGCTGGTCAGAGCACACCAAAAGATTAGCACCACTTGCTGTTGGAGATCATGTGCGCATCCAGAATCAGGCAGGCCAACACCCCCTCAAATGGGACAAAACCGGCACTGTCATTGAGGTTCGCCAGTTTGACCAGTATGTCATGAAGGTTGACGGATCTGGAAGGGTCACACTACGCAACAGAAAATTCCTTCGCAAGTACATCCCCATCCAGATACCTCCACCAAAGATGAGCGTCAGACCCAGAATACCGACAGCAACAAGAATGCCTCCAGATAGCGAGGCACCAGCCACATCACAGCCGCTCATGCCACAGGACGACAACCCGAGTACCACAAGTGATCTACCCATGATGCCGCCTCGCTCACCAACTGGACCAGCTACAACTGCTAAATCAGGAACTCGTCCTGAATGTAGTTCAGATCACAGGCGGCGCCATTTGGTCTACGATGATACCACTCCATTGGGGCACACGGCCTCACAGCCTGGCAGTCCGCTAAGCACCCAGGTATCGCCAGATGGTGGCATTGCCTCAAAGCCACCTCTGATGCCATCAGTTGATTCAACACCACCGGCTAGCCCGAGCCTGTATTGATGTCGGATTATGACAAGTGAATAACTGAGGATGAAGAGTCGCAATGCCGCGACATTATTCAAGACAGTATTTCAAATATTAGTTCAGTCTTACTCTTCCTATCTCATACATGTTAACTAGCATATGTGTCAGTACAGTATAGTATATTTTCACATTAGATAAGCTTCGCTTGTCATACAGTATGTATTACACATATCTGGCTTAGATAAGTTTGACTTAGCCTAGCATAACATGTGTAATGTATTTGTGTAGTTAAGTCAGTCTTTACCATCTAATCGCTATGATTAACAGTACCAAAGACTTGGGGGAGATAGAGGGTTATGGCTGTGTTCTCACTAAGTTCATTAGCAACAGTACTAGTACTTATACATTGTATTACTGTATGTTTCAGATGACCATCGTCATTGTTCAACACACTGAATAAATGGTTCCATACTTATCTAATACTCACATAATAATTTATATATTACATAAGAGCTGGCTACGGGCTAGTATAGCAAAGACACAAAAGCAAGGAGTGGTGGGAAGCCTCAACTTTATTTCCCTACGCCCTTGGCCAAGCAATATACAGCCAAGACCCCCGCCGGCAACGCCGGCCCAGGCCCCCAACACCCCTCCACTCTATCTTCGACCATAGAAAGTGTTGCAGGCACCCGCAAATCTTCAAGATACGGGTTTGGAGGGGGTCTTCAGATATGAGTAGACAGTTTCTGAAGCTCAGTCCCCGCGTGTTTTGATTTCCTCAATCGTAGCACCCACCATCGCCAAGTATGTACACCTCCCCCTCCAGAGTGAATGTGAGGTAAAATAGTATTCACCCGACCCAGCCTGTTCCGAGAATACCTTCAACATCCCCTGATATGCTTATAAGTCATCAGCTGCGACCTGTGTCCTGGCCCAGGAGTCTGAAAATCCAAGTCCCCGGTTCCGCCCTCATCTCATCAATAGACCAATAGACAGCACATAGTGCCTTATTTTCACAGTGCGCAACCAGGACCTCTAAGACATGTTCCACAAACTGAATCATTTTTGAGCGCCTGATCTTAATTACCATCCCCCAGTCAAAGAAAGAAAAATCCCCTCTGTCGCAGGGCTGAGTCTGACTCCATAACCGGGGACTTCCTCAATAAGTCCCTGATTGAGCAGAGCATAGCTGATCGACAAGAGACATGGCCCGGATTCACCGTAAGCAGCGCAAAAATGTGCAGCAACATCGAAGGCATAGGTGGGGCTTGCTTAGGGTTATCGCCCTTCTGGCGCCTAATACCCTACGGGGTGGCTTGAACAAAATAATCGTTGTAACTAATACCAGGGGAGCCATTCTGCCCAAGAAAAAAGTTCAGACCTGATAAATAATTAATCACCGAATGGTAGGTAAGTGTCCTCGCCAACTCTGTGGCGGAGTGGTTAGAGTGTCTGACTTTTTTCTAGGTCGGACTCCTAATCTGAAGGTCGGTGGTTCGATTCCCCGTGTCCCCACCTCTGCCAATTTGGATTTCCACTGCTGTGTATAACTTACAGCGACATCAAAGGCCAGTTGCTCTCATACCATGTCTATGTGGTGTGGGAGGTTAAAAAAACCTTGGGCCGGTGAAAGTGTAGACTCAGGCTTTCTATCGACAAACTGTCTAATGGTGAAAACAAGTCTATTCAGACTTATCCATGGTAGGCAGTATAAATCTTCAAGAAAAAAAAAAGAAAAGGAGGCACACAGCGCCACTCGCACAATAGAGCAAGGAAAAGGCACGCGGTTATCAGCAAAATGTTCGAAAAAATCAAAAATTTCTACGTATGTGAACTGTCCTAGTGGTGATTGAATTTGTGCTGTAAAACTGTCTCTCATAGCCCTTCTGTTCCATCCTCAGTTCGTCTAGCCCTGGAACGACATGATAGCGGAAAATCAAAAAGGTGTGAACAGCACATAATCCTCCCCACATCTACCGATCTAATCCTAGCTGCGCTACCCCTAATGTCTAGCCTACTTAGTGCATCACAAAGTACATTAACGCTAGTGTTTATATAGGTCGACAAGAACGTGAAGTTGTTCTCCACTGGTCACCAAAATAGCTGGCGTACCATGCCCATAATCTCCCCTGACCTCGACTTCCCAGAATTGGTCGTAATGCGAGCATTGCGTTTGATGCGTGGAGAGGAAGAGACCCTCCCCCCACCTCCCCGGTCGTCACGCAGCATTCTCACCTCGCGCGACGTCCGCCTCTCAGCTCTCTTCCTCCCCCTCCCCCGGGCCGTTGCTTTCGCACCTCACCTGTCACCGCCATCCTGCCCTCCCTTATAAGGCCGCCCGCCGGCCTCTCTCAGTCACTTGCCTCCCAGCCCTCCTCCACGCTCTGCTTTTTCCTGCTTTGGACATCCACCACGCCGACTCCACCTCGGACCGCTGCAACTCCTCAGGCCGCCCCAAGCATGCCAGGACACGGAAAGGGAAAGGGCCGCAAGGGCTCCCGGGCGACCGGCCCTGATACGCCGGGACCCTCCTCAAGCTCACTGCGGTGCGCTTCACCCTGCTCGGTCCCGGCGTCTCCCTTGGCACCCTCGGACCGCACCTCGGGCGCCGAGACGACGGCGATCCTCGAGGCCCTCCAGCGCCTGGGGACTGAGCAGCGCCAGACTGCCGCCCGTATGGACGCCCGCATGGACGCCCGTATGGACGCCCGTATGGACGCCCTGGAGTCAGGGGGACCCCGAGCCCCGCCGGAGATGCCCTCACCTGCACCAAGGCGCCAGACCGCCTACACCACCGCGCCCGCCCCGGCACCTCGGGCGCGCGCCCCGGCTGGAGCCCGGCCCCGCCGCCACCTCAAGCGACCCTGCCGGGGGCGGTACACCCCCAGTACAAGCGGTATAACCACCTCGCCAGCCAAGCCACCCCTGCTCCGCCGCCTACGTACTACAAGGAGCCGATCGAGCACACCCCAGCATCCGCAGCCAACGCCGTCCGCGCGATCTTGGCCTCCGCCGAGGCGCAGCACTCCGCGAGGCGGCAAGGCATACCCTCCAACTATATCTTCCCCTCAGACCTGGTGGAGAGGGGGCCCGAGAGGAAGCCGGTGAAGAGGGGCGAGGCGACTAAGGACGAGTATAGCCTCGCCCTTTTCACCCTGATCGACCACCCGGACTTCCCCACCCACTCCATCCAGGGCCACTCCACCTCACCGTGCTGAGGGACAACCTGGTCTACCCCTGGCCTACCGTCCGCAACTACTCAGAGACGATCTTCACCTGGATCGCGGACGGGAGACTCCCCCAGGGATGGCACGACCCGGTCGCCCTCAACCTGCTGAGGGTGGAGGCCCTCACCCTGCCCGCCCCTCAGGCCGCCCCGGCAGCACCGGCCCCCCGAGGCGACGACCTTCCCCGAGGCGCACACCTGCCCCGGGCCCAAGTCGACACCCGCATCGCCTACGACAGGCAGTCTCAGCCTCGCGACCCCGCCTCGTGCGATCGGGCCCCCGTCGGGGAGGCCCACGGCGAGGTGGGGGACAGGCACCGGCACGTGTGCGCCTACTGCGCCAACGTCCGGCGCCTACTGACGATGCACAGCGAGGCCGGCTGCCTCACCAAGCAAGCCCGTGAGCGCCAGACCCCGGCCGCCTCGGCGGATTTTTGATCTGCCGCCCCCCCCCCCCCGGCCGGACCGGGGGGCCCTCCCCGGCGCCTCACCCACACCACTGCCGACAGCCCCGTGACCTCCACCGACAACCCCCCAGCGACCACCGATCGAAACGCCGCCCAGACAGAGCCGGGGATCATCACCTCGCACCTCACCCCTCAGACACAGCCCAGCCTCACGAGGAACCCTCCCCAGATAGCGCAGCCGCCGACCATCATGACACTGCCTTCATCAACCCGCCCGACACGACCCCGACCCCCACCCCACCCAGCCCTGAGGACTTCGCTGCCCCCCTGCTCGACCCTCGCCGGACCTCCTCACCAGATCTCTCCAAGGAGCGGGCCTCCTCTCTCTTTGGCCGCCCGCCCCCTGTCGACGTAGGCCCCGGACGCTCGCCGCCCACACAGGGAACCTGACCCCCGAGGCGGTGCGCGCATATGTGCCCCGCCTCCCCCCCTCGGGCGCGCCTCGAGCCCTCTCCTCCGCTTTGGTGGAGGGCTCCTCGGCGCCCCCTCCCCTCACATGAACTATTACCTTGCTCCGTATGAGCCCCTGCTCTAGACACTCTTGTTCTCTGCTCCTCATGAGCCTTACCTTCCCTGTTACCTTGTACTTGCTCCTCCTGAGCCTCATCACTGCTGCCCTGTTTACCCCCTCTGTTGCCAGAGGCGCCACAATAAACGCCTCTTTTTTCCACCCCCGCCTTGCCTTCTTCCTTTTCGCGCATCGGTCGTAATGCGAGCATTGCGTTTGATGCGTGGAGAGGAAGAGACCCTCCCCCCGCCTCCCCAGTCGTCGCGCAGCATTCTCACCTTGCGCGACGTCCGCCTCTCAGCTTTCTTCCGACCCCTCCCCCGGGCCCTTGCTTTCGCACCTCACCTGTCACCGCCCTCCTGCCTTCCCTTATAAGGCCGCCCGCCGGCCTCTCTCAGTCACTCGCCTCCCAGCCCTCCTCCACGCTCTGCTTTTTCCTCCACCCACCCACCCAACTTTCTCTACCTATCCTCTCTTCTCTTTCAGCTGGTGGAGGGCTCCTCGGCGCCCCCTCCCCTCACATGAACTATTTATTACCTTGCTCCGTATGAGCCCCTGCTCTAGACACTCTTGTTCTCTGCTCCTCATGAGCCTTACCTTCCCTGTTACCTTGTACTTGCTCCTCCTGAGCCTCATCACTGTTGCCCTGTTTACCCCCTCTGTTGCCAGAGGCGCCACAATAAACGCCTCTTTTTTCCACCCCCGCCTTGCCTTCTTCCTTTTCGCGCATCAAGAGCCACCTGAACTATGGCACTGTCGGTAATAAAAATAATCTCAGTGTCGGTCCAACCTGAGGCCCAGAAGCGAGCTCCCTCCATAACCCCGCTCATCTCCTTCACATTTATATACTCGTCTCGTACCTCTCCAGGCAGCCTAATATAATGGTGGCCCACCTTACGCTTCAGCACTCCATCCTCCTCAGCTTCAAACACTGCCACCAACCAGTCATTGCCATGCGTCTACTCCCATGCATTGCACCGAGTCCCCAGTTTGACGCATTACTATAAACTGATCCAATGGCAGCAAATTTAACAAGCATCCCCGCCTTCCCGTTAAACTTAGATGCAAATGTGGCCCACCAGCTGATGTTGTCCCTTAACCGCCATTCAATCTATTAAGGTCTCTAATCAGATCATAAATACGCTACTAAAAGTGTGCCCCCCCCTAATAGTAATACTCCTAGCGCAGTGAGTTCGGTGACCCGCGAGACTTTCCAGTTCCCTACGTGTGGCTTCTTTGCGGCCCTAAACGACTGCAGTGTCTGGTGTAGATTATTTGTCCTCAGGGAAAGTGAGTTCCAAACTCTCCGAATTCACATCAATTCCCAAAAATCTAATCTTCCTCGCAGGGGATATGAGTTTCTTAAAACTAATAGTGGTGTTCTCTGTGGCAGAGTGGTTAGAGTGTCTGACTTTTTTCTAGGTCAGACTCCTAATTTGAGGGTCGGCGGTTCGATTCCCCGTGCCCCCAGCTCTGCCAATTTGGATTTCCACCGCTGTGTATAACTTACAGCGTCATCAAAGGCCAGTTGCTCTCATACCATGTCTATGTGGTGTCGGAGGTTAAAAATCCCTTGGGTCGGTAAAAGTGTAGGCTCAGGCTTTCTATCGACCAGCAGTGGAAGGATGAGGAAGACCAGTCGTCTATGACTGAAATTTCCCCTGCTTAAACAACTAATGGACCAAAAAAAAATAGTATGGCATATGAGGTTCTTAAAACTAAAAAAAAAAACTGAGTGTCCGCAAAATTGCTATGATGCGTTACTGGAAACCCCTAGTCTGATCCTCCATAGTGCCAATAATAAGAAGTCGTCAAGGTAATTGATGACCCTATTCACACCCTCCCTCCCCAGACAGCGAACAATAAAATTTGATATTCTGTAAAATATATATGGGCTAAATGAGAGGCCCATGCAGAGCCTCCCATCCATCAAATAGGTCTCACTAAGCCATCCCCATCAAACAACCAGCGAAGCACTTGTCGTGTCCCATGCTGAGGTTGTATATGGACTGCCCGGTAGGCATCCTTAATGTTGATGCTTGCCAGATGGTCATTCCTTTCTAACAACTCCACTATATCGTCTAATCCCATATACTTAAAACTAGGAGCAACACTGACAGTGTAATTATTAAGGTTCTCCCCCTTAAGCTTGCTGCAATCAATCACACTCCCCCCCCCCCCCCATCATCCTTAGGCACTACAAAGATTACGTGCACACACACCAGAGGGGTATCGACTTTGATTAAAATACCACTCTCCAGCTCTACCTGAAGCCGGCTCTCTATAATCCCTCTCTCCCATTTCGACTTCCTCCTATCTCTGGTTATGTCATTAGTAACATCACAATTTTCATCGACAACTCGGGAACCAAAGCCAATACCCTAGAGAATAAACAGTGCATCAACGTCAATGTCAGTTCTACAAAACGCTTCTGAAAAAAAACCAGCAAGGTTTTAATTGGCAAGTCATTCCACCTAACTCACACACACAAGTGCCGTGCAAGCAGCTATTGTCAACAGTGAAAGTGTGACATGCAGTGTCACTCTCCTCTCTCACTGATACCTGGAGCCGCCCGGCACCACCTTGGTGCTACGAGAGGAAACCACCATAGCCTGCCTGGGCCACTGCCCTACATACCTCAGTCCATTGTTTGTCGGCTTGCCATTCAGACACAATGGCCTCACAATTCACAGTGTGCTCAGTATACCGAGTTACGACATCCAATACTCCCGGGCGGCCGATACTGTCCTGTTGACATCTCACACCCCATATCCTGGGCAGCTCAGTCCCATCGCCTCTCCGTGAATCACCATTCGCTTATGCTGCCCCTAGGCTTCCACACACATGTGTCCAACATTGCCTGACAAGACTCTTTGTCCCATGTTGTGTTCTCAATAGCCCCCCCTCCCATCAACCATCAACGGGTCGTTGGCACTTGGTAATTAGAGCACCACCGTGTGCACTCTCGCCAGTTGGCTGCGTCACGGACAGGCTATCCGTGACAAACAGCTGTTTTACCTGTGTATTTGTTTCCGCTTCAGTGGGTGCACACCATTCGTCTGAGCCCCTCTGGTTGTGCCCGCAACGTTGCCATACCATCACTCGGTCAGTCTTTACAGGTTGGTCGTAATGCGAGCATTGCGCTTGATGCGTGGAGAGGAAGAGACCCTCCCCCCGCCTCCCCGGTCGTCGCGCAGCATTCGCACCTCGCGCGACGTCCGCCCCTCAGCTTTCTTCCTCGCCCTCTCCCGGCCCGCTGCTTTCGCACCTCCCTGCCACCGCCCTCCTGCCCTCCCTTATAAGGCCGCCCGCCGGCCTCCCTCAGTCATTCGCCTTCCAGCCCTCCTCCGCGCTCTGCCTTTTCCTCTTGGCTATCCACCACCGCTGCTTCACCTCGGACCGCTGCATCTCCTCGGACCGCTCCAGCATGCCCGGACACGGAAAGGGCAAGGGCCGCAAGAGCTCCCGAACAACCGTCATGGCCACGCCGGGACCCTCCTCGGGCTCGCCGGGAGGCTCCTCACCGTCTACGGCCCCGGCGTCTCCCTCGGCGCCCTCGGACCACCCCTCGGGCAACGAGACGGCTGCGATCCTCGCGGCCCTCCACCACCTCACCACCCGCATGGACGCCCTCGAGTCGGGGGGCCCCCAAGGAGCACTGGAGAGCCCCCCGCAGGCACCTCGGGCGCGCGCCGCGGCCGGGACCCGTCCCCCGCCGCCACCTCAAGCGACTCTGCCGGGGGCAGTACACCCCCAATACGAACGCTACAGCCGCCTCACCGCTCAAGCCGCCCCCGCTCCGCCCCCCGCATACCTCCAGGACGCGGTCGAGCACACCCCAGCATCCGCGGCCGACGCCGTCCGCGAAATGCTGGCCTCCGCCGAGGCGCAACACACCGTCAGGCGCCAAGGTGTGCCTAGTGACTACATCTTCCCCTCGGACCTGGTGGAGAGGGGCCCTGAACGGAAGTCGGTGAAGAGGGGCGAGGCTACCAAGGATGAGTACAACCTCGCCCTCCTCACCCTGGTCAGCCATCCAGCCTTCCCCGCCAACTCCGTCCAGGGCCTCCACCACCACCACCTCACCGTGATGAGGGACAACCTCATGCATCCGTGGCCTACCGTCCGCCGTTATTCCGAAACCATTTTTACCTGGATAGCGGACGGGAGGCTCCCCCACGGATGGCACGATCCAGTTGCCCTCAACATGCTGAGGATGGACTCCCTCACCACGCCCGCCGCCCTCACCCAAGCCGCCCCGGCAGCACCAGCCCCCCGAGGCGAGGATTCTCCCCGAGGCGCACACCTGCCCCGGGCCTAAGTCGACACCAGCATCGCCTACGACAGGCAGACTCACGGGGCCCCCTGCCCCGCCTGGAACCGTGACCCCGCCTCGTGCGATCGGGCCCCCGTCGGGGAGGCCCACGGCGAGGAGGGGAACAAACACCGGCACGTATGCGCCAACGTACGGCGCATCCTCATGATGCTCGGCGGATTGTTGATCCGCCGCCCCCCCCCCCCTGGCCGGCCCGGGGGGCCCTCCCCGGCGCCTCACCCACACCACTGCCGACAACCCCGTGACCACCACCGACAACCCCCCAGCGACCACCGACCGAAACACCGCCCAGACAGAGCCGGGGGCCATCACCTCGCACCTCACGCCCCAGACACAGCCCAGCCTCACGAGGAACCCTCCCCAGACAGCACAGCCGCCGACCATCACGACACCGCCTTCATCAACCCGCCCGACCCGACCCCGACCCCCGCCCAGCCCTGAGGATGTCGCTGCCCCCCTGCTCGACCCTCGCCGGACCTCCTCACCGCAGCCCCACAAGGAGTGGGCCTCCCCTTTTGGCCGCCCGCTCCCTGTCCACGTAGGCCTCGGACACATCATCACACCCAGACCTTCAACTTCCCCAGCGTCGGCCAAGAACCCCGCCCAAGCCTCGCTTGGGAATCCCTCCCGCGCTACCCCGGCCCAGGCCCTGACCTCAGACGCGGCCTACGCCTCGGGCCCCCGCCTCGGGCGCGCCTCGAGCCCTCTCCTCCATTTTGGTGGAGGGCTCCTCGGCGCCCCCCCCCCTCACATGAACTCATATCACCACTCTGACCTTTGCTCCTTATGAGCCCCTGATATAGCTTATTCACTGTTCTTTGCTCCTCATGAGCCTTACTTGCTTTTTACTGTTGCTCCTCATGAGCCTCCTCACTGTTGCCCTGTTACCCTTTGTTGCCAGAGGCGTCCCAATAAACGCCTCCTTTTTTCCACTTACGCCTTGCCTTCTTCCTTCCCTTATAAGGCCGCCCGCCGGCCTCCCTCAGTCATTCGCCTTCCAGCCCTCCTCCGCGCCAAGGTGTGCCTAGTGACTACCGGCAAGAACATGCCATCCTGCCCTCCCTTATAAGGCCGCCCGCCGGCCTCCCTCAGTCATTCGCCTTCCAGCCCTCCTCCGCGCTCTGCCTTTTCCTCCACCCACCCACCCAACTTTCTTTACTTATCTTCTCTTCTCCGACAGCTGGTGGAGGGCTCCTCGGCGCCCCCCCCCTCACATGAACTCATATCACCACTCTGACCGTTGCTCCTTATGAGCCCCTGATATAGCTTATTCACTGTTCTTTGCTCCTCATGAGCCTTACTTGCTTTTTACCTTTGTACTGTTGCTCCTCATGAGCCTCCTCACTGTTGCCCTGTTACCCTCTGTTGCCAGAGGCGTCCCAATAAACGCCTCCTTTTTTCCACTTCCGCCTTGCCTTCTTCCTTTTCGCGCATCACATGCTTATGTCCTTTCCCTCCACATTCAGAACACTTATGTTTGTACCTGCAATCTTCCTCCTTCCTCCCTGCTCGCTGTTCCAGGCATAGCAAGCCATATTCAGCTTACCTCCTCCTGTGCCGCACTGGTATCTTTTTTTCTGCCTACTTCCCTCATGTCTGAAATGCAATATGCTCTTCCCTGTGTGTGCACTCGAGAATGATTCAAACCACTTCTTCTCTGCCAGCTTCGTTATACACAAATCGTAATCTGCATGTGCACTGTCCAAATGCTCATTTTGTCGGGCCCTATGAGAAATAAAATAAATATGCTCTGGCAGGGCTCTGGGGTCTTGCAACGACATGGAGGGAATCTCTAATGCCCAAGCGGGTGTCGCACACACAATCTCATGACAGTTCAACTTTCTGACATCCCTTTTCAACTCCAGATGCCATTTCAGTGACCACTTACTTCTCACTTTTCTCTTGGCGCTGGTGTTTGAGCCACTACTTGATGATCGCCACCTTACCGGCCATCTTGGGACCGCCGGTGTGAATGGCCGTATGTAGAATATCCTGACATGTATGCAGGTATTGCAGGTATAGCAATACCTCAGGGAGTTTGACGCCCCTGCCCTGCAGAGTTGTAAACCACTGCCTTGTGGTACAGGTTCTCGACAGAACCGAAGGCTAAGGGAGCAAACTCTAAACAGAAAACCATGTCACTGTGGCAGCATTAAGGGCGGTTGATGTATGGAACTCCCAACATCTCCCGACCAGCCACTGCAGGGACAAATAGTTTTGCGCCTGTCTTGACATGTTCTTGCCGGTGTGAAACCTCTATTTGCTCCCCAAGAGAGTGCCGCTGGTAACTTGCAAAAGCCAGCAGCACCTCAACACTTTTGCAGGCAGCTTTCATGAAAGACCAAGACTACTCAGATACTGGTGAGAGAGCTGCTATTCGCAGATGACAGTGCACTGGTTGCCCACTCTGCTGAAGAGATCCATAAAATAGTGGATGCTTTCTCCGATGCATCAAAGAATTTTCGCCTGAAGATTAACATCAAGAAGATGGAGGTGCTGTACCAACCCAACTCTACAAGAACCCGAGAGGAGGAGATCATGGTTGACGGAAACAAGCTGAACTCTGTTCCGGAATTCACCTACCAGAAATCTATTGGCATAATCCAAGACAACAGAAGACTCTCGAACACTATCCTGGCACTTAGCGGCAACACACGTGCCCTCCCAGTTTAAAATGTGGTGCTCATGTGACGCCTACACTGTATGAATGGCGCGCGAATAGGTGGTGGTGGTGCCAGCCTCGCCTAGCAAATCTAGCCCGCAGCAAATGGCACAATAGACCACCCGTGGACAATAAATAGCATGCACAAATAGATACAAAACATAATATCACAAGCCTGCTCTGCCCCTTTATACTCATATAATAATTTATATATCACATATAACTATGATCATTTTCTATTATATTTAACAAATAGAGAACATGGGAACCGTTAATATACAAACGCATGTTGTGCCCTGGTTACTGGGCTGGTAAGTTCCTTCGCACCTGCAGTAGTTCAGTAATTCACTAATGCGGAGACAGGTGTACATATAGTGGTTTATTTCATTTTTCTTGTTTACATTTATGTTCGACAGTTTTTTCAGGATGCTAGTCAGATGTTTGTTCGTTATATCCCCTCCCCTTTTTGTTATGTGTCCCAGTGCTGGTGGTCCTGGCCGTAACCGAGCCCTTAACCCTTCCGTTACTCATTCTTTTGAGGTGTGGGTGGGTGGGTAAAGGAAGGTGGTTGTTGGATCTGTGATATTTATTTGCGCACCATGCGCATATGTTGGCTTTCCGATCGGGGTGCTGTCCGTGTGATGCTGTAAACCCGCAGTCATTGCCCCAGTTCCATGTGTGGCAGGGCTTTCCGTCTGTCTCCTTGCTAAAGTCAGATTTTGTCTCTCCAGTGTTGTTTGTGGCGTATGCGTTGGTTTTTCTGCCAGTGTATGCAGAGCGTTGTGTCTGTTTTGTCGGCATGCGAGTGCCCACCACGCATGCATCCCTTTGAACGTCTTTTATAGCGTATTGGTCGGCCCACCCGAGTGGGAGGCGACCAGTCCCAGATGGATGCCATGGTCATCAGTTGGTGGTGGTGTTCAAGTATCGGCGCTTTCCAGGTGGGGGACTGCTGCGTCCTTCCCCATCCTGAACAGTGCCGCACAGTATTCAGGCCATGTGGCTTCGCCCAGGCCTACCTTCTCCCGCTTAGTACCACGAATGACATATAGATGGGGAAGGAATTTGGGTTTACCTCGTTTTCTCCCGAGCGCTGTTCCGGCTGCTGCAAGGAGGTCGTTGATCACGTCTGTGCGATCAGCGTTTTTCTCATACTCAGGCGTCGCTTGCCCGTACCCTGCCAGTATGTCACGATCCTCCGTGTATGCATCACTGAAGTGCATGGCGTTGTTCAGGGTAGGATGCGTCGCGGGTACAGTTGAGTGTTGTTGTTGGAGTGTGGCATCCGTTGCCACCGCCCGTGGTATCGGTGGCGGCGTCGGTTGGCCGGCTGGGCTAGGGCCAGCCTGTGGGCCGGGCGTGGGTGTCATGGCCGCCAAGCCACGTGGTGTCTCCTCCGGTGCTCGTCTGTTGTGCCCCGTGTTAGTGTCAAGGCTGGCATCCACGGTTGCGAGAATGTCCGCGCGTAGATCCTTCATCTGGTTGCTCATCATTGTCTGTATTGCCTCCAGGATGCCATTACCAAGCCCGGCGTGGGTCTCCATGGGTTGCGAGGGCTGCTGTGACAGTTGTTGTGACAGCGCGTGGGTTGACGGCCCCGCTCGCACTGAGTCGCTCGTGTTGGGGATGTTGCGTGCATCGTGTGTGCTGCTCGCCATCTCGTCCCCTCCTTGTTTGCTCGTCCTCGGGCATCCCCGCCCTTTAGGTGTGTTACTTTTGTTGTTTTTCTTCGCAGCATTGCGAGCTGACTTCAGTGGGGTTGGCATTTTACCGTTGCTTGGCGTTACATTGCGTGGCGTGGTGAATGAGTAAAGGAAGGTGGTAGTGTTATCGGGACGGCAGCTGGAGGAGTTGTGACCGTGGAGGCAGGTCTGATTCGGGCTGGTCACATGGTGTTTTGGTGGAAGGTGGGGGGGGGCGTCTCCTCCCGTAAGGGTGGGGGAGGTTTGTCCTATATGCTAGGTGGCGCCATCAGCGTTGTGTGTATGGGTGTTCTTTGATGGAGGGTGGAGTCGGATTAGCTCAGTCAGGTGGGGCCTATCCCTGCCAGCGAATTATCCATGTTAGGTTAACATGCACAATGTGCTCTAGTTATTGTAGGCTTGCAATGACCGGTCAACACAGACTGCCGGTAGACCACTAATGGCAGACCGCGAGGAGAATTCATAATTCCGTGCAGTCCTCATTTATGGGGATTTAATGTATTCGTATCTAGACTAGCCTATGTTGACAAGTTGCAGAGCTCCATGAGAAATGTGACAATGTGCCGATAACTGGGTCAGCTGCTGCTTTAGGAAGCAAATCAGCGGAGAAACAAATCAATCAGAGTGAACTACTGGGGCCATATGTATGAGTCGGGGTTAGCGCGGCGAAGCTGGTTTTCGGCAGGTTTACCGGGTTAGCGGCGAAAACTCTGAATGTATGTGTCGGCGTTAGACGAACACCGCGAGTTTAAAGCCATCTACGCTAACCCCAACCCATCTCAAGCTTAAAGTCGATGTTAGGGACCGATTATGCCCAAATCTATTCAATGTGATCGTATTTAACAGAATTACATACGCAATAAGTGAAATTGAATCAAATTAACCCTAAAATCGAACCATTAGTAACGCTGCTGCCGCATTGACGGTGTAATTCATATTGTCGAATCGATGAATGTAAACTAAACAAATCACCGCCACCGTAGCGACGTCGATATCCATACTGCCAGAACTCCGCTGCATCGGCGGCAATATATTAGGCCCAAATCTATTCAATGTGATCATATTTAACAGAATTACAAACGCAATAAGTGAAATTTTATCAATTTAACCCTAAATTCGAACCGTTATTAACGCTGCCATCGCATTGGCGGTGATATTAATAGTGTCGAATTGACGAATGTAAACTAAACAAATAGCAGTGCTCGCTGGCTACAGGCTCACCACTAAGGCTGCTGGTTCCCGGCCACCGAAACGGCAGCGATGGTGTCAATAGCGGTGCTCGCCGGCTACAGGCTCAGGAATAACATGGCTCGCTGGTGCCCGGCAGTGTTAGGGACCGATTAGGCCGATATCTATTGAATGCAATCATATTTAACAGAATTACATAATCAAATAATGAAATTTCATTAAATTAACCCTAAATTCGAAGCGAAATTAACGCCGTCGATGAATATGTGTCGGCGGCGATATTGGCAAATAGCGGCGCTCACCGTAACAGGCTCAGAGAAGCCCCCCAAGTTGCTAAATAACTAATATGTTAACTAACCCAGCCACACTTTGGACACATACATACCCCTGACACATCTGGAACACCGGCGTTAGATAACCCGGGACCCGCCATTAACACCGGAGCTGATAAAAAGTTGCTCATACATATGGCCCTGGCAGGTTGGCATCTTGATGGGAAGTGGCGCCCGGACCACGTGACACAGTGCAAGTCACCACTGGCTGACACCAGGGGGCGTTACGCAACCCCCGGGCGCCCCGCCAAACACCGCTGTTTGCAGGAGTACTTCCCCGGACTTGAATCGAATGTATGGAATATGTGAGCTCTCTTATGTACCTAAGCAAGCTCAATTTGCATTCACAATAGGCACGTGGGAATCGTCAAATGGACTCCACAAACAAGATTAAGCGGGCTTAGTTTGACGTTTACCCAACGCGAGGTCGGCCGAGTCTGGTCAAACATCGTCTCCGTCAGACGCTGGCTACACTGACTGAAGCCCGCAGTCACAGCTAATATATTCCCACCTAGATTTGAACTATAAAACAAGTGCACTTATTAAGCATTCCTTGCTGCATAGAAGGGCATGCTACATCAATTTAAGATAACGTGGGCTCAAGAGTTTTGACACACGTGCTGTGTATAACTGACAGCGTCATCAAAGGTCAGTTCCTCTCATATCATGTCTGTGTTGTGTGGGAGGTTAAAAATCGCTTTGGTCGGTAAAAGTGTAGGCTCTGGCTTTCTATGGACAAACTGTCTAATGGTGAAAACAAGACTATTCAGACTTATCCATGATAGGCAGTATACATCTTCAAGAAAAGAAAAAGAAATGCCAGCATTAATTTGTAATGTTTACGCTTCAAATATCTCCTAAGTTAATCATTTTAAATCAAATTTACTTCAAACAAAAGTAAGATAGATAATAACGATATATTTATCACATAACACGACAGAACCTCCTAACCGTGGGTTTGTTTGTTTGTTGTTGTTTTACGTCCTATCAACATCTAAGGTCATATCAGAACGGGTACCGACTTGTGACAGTGCGCACTCATGGTCACTTAATAATGCTGCCCCACTGGGAAACCAGGCTGCCAGCACCATGACCTGATATCTCACTCAGTCATGTTATCCTGACAGTGAGCCAACCAGTCCTTGCACTATCCTTATAATGCCAAGTGCCAGGCGAGGAAGCGACAAGTATACATTTTTAAGACATTGGTTTGACTCGACCAGGGTTCGAACCCACAAACTCATGGGTTTGGATCTCCCGATCTCCCAAAACAGTAGACGGACGCTTTACTCATTCGGCCACCCCGCCTGGTCCCTGACCGTGGAAGTGCAGACTTAACCAGCCGTAGACCCCCTCGGGCCGCCAGGGTCTCCCCCTGCACCCAGTCACTCTTGTGAAAGAACAACATCTGAACGCTTTGATTTCTGCTTAATGAGTCACTTTATTCACCGGCACTAAGGCAGGCGGCTCCCATGCCCCTGTCACGTGATCAATAACATATTCCTTTGTTCTCCGCGCGTGCCTGGATATCTATTGCGCATATATTACATGCCCCCTTCAACAAGTATTTTGACATTCACTGAATTCAACTATGTACCCTTTCATGCAATGAAATATAATAGTTTAATACTGTATCAGTCCTTCACCTTCTGGTCAGAGTTCTTGTGTCCTTAGTTCACTCAGGTCCTGTGTGTGTGTGCGGCTTTAAAAAGTATTTGCTCGATGATGGCGATAACAAGTGAATAACAATAACAACAGTCTTGGCTATACAACTCAATGTTAACATGTTATGTTCATCACAGTAGGTCATTTCGACTGGCGTCTTATCAAATTTATAGGTCTAGCCTAATTACACAACCTGACCTGGAGAGATTGGCTGCCTGTGTCATGATCTAAGGTTTCTTGAGTTGCTGGCGCGTCCTGTGCCCGCCTAACTAGCTCAGGCTATGGTACCTCGGGTACTCTTATTAACTGCACTCTATTTCTGTGTAATATGTTTCCTGACTCGTTTATGATCTTGTATTCCCTTCCCGAAATGCCTGTGCGTCCCATTTCTGTCCCCTTTTTCCATTCCCACAAGTGATTTTTTTATTTAATGTTGTCACCAGGCGATATGGGCTTGTGAGCTTTACCACATGTTTGTTGTCATGGAAAGCCTTCTGGCTTTGCTGTTGCGTTGTAGTTTTACACTTTTTGCACTTTCTGTTTCTGGTTTAAGATTAGTTTTTGCTATCGGTATTCTTGACCTTAGTCTTCTGATCATGAGCAGTTGCGCTGGGGACGCATTAAGCACCAGCAGGACTTATTTCTGTAATTTAATAGAGCTAACTGAAAGGTTTTTTTTGTGTCTATGTATTTCTTTAACATGTTTTGAATTGTCTGCACAAATCGTTTGATTTGGCTGTTGCTCCAGGGTATTGGAGACTTGAATACATGGCTGAAAAGCCATAGTGTTGCCATAGTGTTGCACAAACTCGTCATATTCATGACTCTTAAATTGTGGTCCATTGTCAGATATTATCTGTTTTTGGAATACTGTGTCTAGCAAAATTGTTTTTCAGTGCTTCAATTACAGTAGCCGAAGACATGTCTTTAAGATGTGTGACTTCAGGTTATTTCGTGTAGTAGTCTACTGTTATCAAATAATTGTCATGGTTTAGCTCGAAAAGGTCTGCACCTAGCTTTTTGTATGGTTGACATGTTATTTCATGGTTTATGAGCGGTTCGTTGTGCAAATTCTTTCTGTTGTTTTGACAAGTGTCACATCGGCTTACTCTGTCTTCAATTTGTTTGTTTATGTTTGGCCAGAACATGCAATCTCTTGCTAGTTGCTTTGATTTAGTTATGCCCACATGTGTTTCATGAAGTGCTTCTATCATCTTGTTTCTTAACTTTAGTGAAATTATGATGTGGTTACCTTTCATTACCAAATTGTTTTCCACTGTCAACTCAACTTTATACGGGGCATGCTGTCTTAAACAAGGTGGTCTTTGTGTCTGTGCTGTGTCCCACCCATTTTCAAACGTATCGTGTCATCAGTTTCATATTCTTTGATAATTTTACTTAGCAGGTTTGATGGTTGTGCATTGATTGCAGCAACACTCAGTGTGTCATCAAACAGGTCCGACTTCTGTACTGTGCGCTCTCGACAACATAACTTGATATTGTAGTTTTGCAGTCTCATTCGCATACATTGCATTCATGATGACAATTTGTGAATCTGTTTTTTGCATGATCACCATGAGAGGTTTGTGGTCTGTCTGAATGTGGACTTCTTTGTCGAAAATGTAGTCATGGAATCTTTGACAGCCGAAACATATTGCCAACATTTCTTTCTCAATGGTGGCGTAGCTACTCTGTGCTTGATCTAATCAAAGACCCTATAATACTAAGACGGCTCACTCAGCCTGTACTGAGTAATCAAAATGATCAAACCCACCACTTGGTGCGCTGGCTGTTCTCTTGGTTAAACAAGTGCTATATTATATGTATAAATGTATATATGAATGTGAAAGATATGTGATGATGGTGATGATGATGATGTGTATTTGTTTATAGCAATTTCATATTGATGTGTATTCATACTTACCTATCTCATGTATAATATGATTGTATGTGTTTACAATTGAAACATCAACCAGCAGCCGGGCTGATCAAACCCACCACAAGGTGGCACTGCGAAATTTACATTACCATGGGAGAGATAGGAAGTGAGCCGTCTTAGTGTTATAGGGTCTTTGATCTAATGCACGAGATGCGAGTGCGATGGGTCTACCATCTTGCATGATGACTGCACCCAGTCCAGATTGACATGCATCTACTTGGATCACAACAGTTTTATCGACATCACAGTATGACATTTTCAGCTTGGTTTTATAAGCATGTCATATGCAGTTTGCTGTTCGTTTTGCCAGTGCCACGCGACATATTTGTTAAAGAGCGTATGCAGTGATTTCGCAATTTCTGACATGTTTGGCATGAATTTGGCCACATATCCAACCATGCCCAGGAATCGCTGTACGGCTTGTTTGTCTTGTGGCTCTGGCATATCGACTTTTGCTTGGATTCTGTTTGGATCCTGCTTTTTACACCCTTCTGGTTGAGCTGGTGGCCTATGTATTTCACTGATGTCTTGTATATTAATGATTTAGATGCATGTAGTTTGAGATTAACTGATCTGGCCCTGTCTAAAAATGATTTTAGTCTATCGTTGTGTTCTTTGATAGTTGACCCATATAACAAAATATCGTCTGTTACGATCCCTACCCCGGGTAGATCGCCCAAGATATGGTGCATTTCCTGAATGAAAATGTCACCGGCCGTCTTCACACCGAAAGGTAATTGGGTATACCGATATCGGTAATTGGGTATATCGGTAATTGGGTATACCGATATCGGCCCCATGGCGTGTTAAACGCGCACAATGGTGAACTCTGATGGTCCAGCTCTATCTGTAAGGTATGTTAAGGCCCTGTAACATTACGGTGTATGGCGGGAGCGTATTGAAAACCTACGTTAAGCTGCGAAAACACACTGGACGCGTATCTCGCGCGTGCGTCAAGCGTCACGCGTGCGTCAAAAATCAAAATGTATGTAATAAAGAGAACCCAAACACACTGGCGCGTGCGTTTCTCGCGCGTGCGTCGCGCGTGCGTCACGGATCGCTTTTGGAGCGATTTTGTTTACGCTTGACGCGTGGTGACGCGTGGCTTTTGACCGAATTTGCCCGAATTTGCCCGACTTTGCCTGACTTTGGCTGACTTTGCCCGACTTTGCCCAACTTTGCCCGACTTTGCCTGACTTTGCCCTCTTCCATTCCCTCCTCTTCCATTCCCTCCCCTTCCATTCCCTCCTCTTCCATTCCCCCTCTTCCAATCTCCTCTCTTTCATTCCCCCTCTTTCATTCCCCCTCTTTCATTCCCCCTCTTTCATTCCTCCTCTTCCATTCCCCCCTCTTCCAATCTCCTCTCTTTCATTCCCCCTCTTTCATTCCCCCTCTTTCATTCCACCCTCTTCCATTCCCCCCTCTTCCATTCCCTCTTCTCCCATGCCCCCTCTCCCATGCCCCCTCTTTCATTTACCCTCTTTCATTCCCCCTCTTTCATTCCCCCTCTTTCATTCCCCCTTTCATTCCCCCTCTTTCATTCCCCCTCTTTCATTCCCCCTCTTTCATTACCCCTCTTTCATTACCCTCTTTCATTCCCCCTCTTTCATTCCCCCTCTTTCATTCCCCTTCTTTCATTCCCCCTCTTTCATTCCCCCTCTTTCATTCCCCCTCTTTCATTCCCCCTCTTTCATTGCCGCCTCTTTCATTGCCCCCTCTTTCATTCCCCCCCTTTCATTCCCCCTCTTTCATTCCCCCTCTTTCATTCCCCCTCTTTCATTCCCCCTCTTTCATTCCCCCTCTTCCATTCCCTCCTCTTCCATTCCCTCTTCTCCATTGCCCCCTCTTTCATTCCCCCTCTTTCATTCCCCCTCTTTCATTCCCCCTCTTTCATTCCCCCTCTTTCATTCCCCCTCTTTCATTCCCCCTCTTTCATTCCCCCTCTTCCATTCGCCCTCTTCCATTCCCTCCTCTCCCATTCCCCCTCTTCCATTCCCCCTCTTCCACCCCCCTCTTGGGGAATGAAAGAGGTGGAATGCAAGAGGAGGGGAATGCAAGAAGGGGGAATGAATGAGGGGGAAAGCAAGAGGGGGGAACGGAAGATGGGGGAATGGAAGATGGGGAATGGAAGATGGGGAATGCAAGATGGGGAATGGAAGACGGGGAATGCAAGATGGGGAACGGAAGATGGAGAATGGGGAATGGAAGAGGAGGGACAGAAGAGGGGGAACGCAAGAGGTGGGAACGCAAGAGGGTCTCTGTGTGTGTCTCTATGTGTGTCTCTGTGTTTGACTCTGTGTCTCCGTGTGTGTCTCTATGTGTGTGTCTGTGTCTCTGTGTGTGTCTATGTGTCTGTCTCTGTGTGTGTGTCTGTGTGTGTGTCTCTATGTGTCTGTCTGTGTCTCCGTGTGTGTCTCTGTGTGTGTGACTCTGTGTCTCTGTCTCTATATGTGTCTCTGTGTGTGTCTCTGAGTCTGTCTCTGTGTGTGACTATGTGTCTCTGTGTGTGTCTCTATGTGTGTGTCTCCGTGTCTCTGTGTGTGTCTCTGTCTGTGTCTCTGTGTGTGACTCTGTGTCTCTGTGTGTCTCTATGTGTGTGTCTGTCTCTCTCTGTGTGTGTCTCTATGTGTGTGTCTGTGTCTCTGTGTCTCTGACAAAGAGACACAGACAGACACATATACACACACAGACACACAGAGACACACACCAACACAGATACACACATCGACAAAACACAGAGACACACACACACAGACACACACACACAGACACAGATACACACACACAGACACAACACAGAGACACACACACAGAGACACACACATAGACACACACACAGACACAGAGACACACACACAGACACACACAGACACAGACAGACACACAGAGACACACACACACACAGATACACACACAGACACACACACAGCAACAAAGACACAGAGACACAACACAGAGACACATACACAGACACAGAGACACACACACAGACACACACAGAGACACACACACACAGAAACACAGAGACACACATACAGACACACACACAGCAACAGAGACACAAAGACACAGACACACAGAGACACAACACAGAGACACACACACACAGACACACACACAGACACACACACACACAGACACACACACAGAAACGAGAAATATGAAGAATGGGACGGTGCAAGCATGTAGGTTTATGCGGCGGACCTGTTAGGAAGCAGTCTTGATATTTGGGACGGTCCTAACATCCCTCAAAGCAAGCTAAACTGAGCCATGTTTGGACCGTCCCATTCTGTGTGTGTGTGTCTCTGTGTGTGTAAACAAGTCACCGCACAAGGCACCACGCCCCCCCCCCCACCCCACCACAACATGAAACAAGAAGGAGAGACCCCCCCCCCCCCCCTAAGAAAAAACACACGCCAAAAACGGGCCGTTTTAACGGCGCCGTTTACTAATGCTGCAGTCCTGCAGCCAGTGACCGCGAGGTCACGAACCCCCCAAAACAACATATGACGCGTGGCAGACGCGTCCAGTGTGTTCGCTATTTACGCGTGAGAACCGCATGACGCACGCTTGTACTTGACGCACGCGCGACGCACGCGTCCAGTGTGTTCGCAGCTTTAGTCCTGCAGGTGCTGGCCTATGATCACCTTTGGTGACCTCTCGGGTGGGTTTGAGCGTATGTGGAACCTATGAGGAGCATATGGGAGTGTGCTGTGACATTTTTTGACAGTTTTGATTGGCATGTGGAGCGTATGAGGAGCGTATGAGGAGCGTATGATTATTTTAGAAGCGTATGAGGAGTGTATGAGGAGCGTATGAGGAGCGTATGAGGAGCATATGAGGAGCGTATGCGAAACCTATGCGCGACCTATGTTATCTCTCCGCGGTCCGCCGCCTGGTGGCTCCTGGGTATATATAGCCTGCAGCAACAGTCTCCCCTCACTCTGCCACCATGCCTGCTAAGAGGAACACCACTGCTGCTGCTGCTTCTGCTACTGCTACTACTACTACTACTACACATACTACTGCTACTACACCAGCCTCCAGAGCTGCTGTGACTACAGGAGGAGGACTAGGCCATGGGAGAGGCAGAAAGAGGCAGACTTTACAATGCTCTCCATCACCAACCTCCTCACCTGCCTCGCCACCTCGCCACACCACTCTCCAGAACACCACTCTCCAGAACACCACTCTCCAGAACACCACTATCCACTGGAGGAGCTGGAGATGCAAGTGGAGAGGTCGACGACGCAACGCTGGCGTCCCCACTCCAGCTCGCCATCTCCTGCCTCTCGGGGCAGCTCACGGGCGTCATCCGCTGCCTCCACCGCCTCCGCCACCACCACCGCCTCCACCAGCACTGGTGGCCTCTCCGCATCAAAGAGACGGAGGGCCAAGAAGAGCGACTGTTCTCTGTCGGTCTTCAAGGAGGATCAAATGTTGGACTTCCTCCAGGAGAACCCCATCATGTAGAACATGAAGCTCACGGATTACCGCCGCTCAGACAGAAAGGCCAAGATGTGGGAGGACCAGGCAACACTTCTGGGAACCACAACAGTCCATCTCCAGAAGTGGTTCAAGTCGCTCAGGGACACGAACACGCGGCTCCACAAGAAAAAAAGCGGGGACGGAGCCACTGAGCTGACTGAGAGGGAGCAGTGGATCCTGCGCAAGTTCGGGTTCCTGCGATCCGTCGTCCGTCACCGACCGGAGCCCTGCAAGAGTGTAAGTACATAATCTTTTATCGTTCTGACAAGTGCGGCCGTTAGTATTCTCGTAAAACTGCTTGTATTCTAAGTTTGTTACGTTATGCTTTTGTTGTATTTATGTAAATATTCTAGTAATTTGTTAAATGTTATTTATTTCTTTAATGTTGAGTTGTTATGTAGTTGTTCTTAAATCGAGATATTGACAATAGATGTATCGAGATATAATCGTTATAAATCCATGTTTGCATTTAACGTTAATTATTTTTGCTTTATATATTTTTGATTTACTGTTGACTTGTTGTGTCTTTTGTCGAAATATCGATTTGCGTTCATGTTACTTATGTTATTTTATGATTTTGTCTTGCAATTGGCCGCTCCTGTTGCATCTCCGCAGCTCGATCTCAGCGTGGAGGAGAATGTCCCGACCGATGTGGAGGTGGCGATGGACGAGGAGCTTCCACCCACTCCCCCCGCTACATCGCGAGAACTGGGAAAGGGGAGAGGGAAGCGATCTGCCCCAGTCGAAGACAACCTCCTCGCTGCCATCCACAAGAGGTTCGACGAGTCTGGGGACATCCTCAAGGTGATGCAGCCGCCTCCGACACCGATGGTGACGGTGACGAAGCGAGTGGCATTCGCCAACTATGTGTGGGACATGATCCTCACGATGCCGGAGGAGCGGTTTGTGTCCGTTTGCGGTCCACTCAACCGCATGGTGTCGCACCATCTGGAGGAGGAGGAAGGAACATTCGTGGGCCCGGTGGTTCGTGTGGCTGCTCCTGCTCCTGCTCCTGCACCTGCTCCTGCACCTGCTCCTGCACCTGCTTGTGTGTCTGCAAGTGAGGCATACCAGCCTCAACCCCACCAGTGGACTCACCAGCCACCACCGGCATCACCATGGGCTTCACAGACACACGAGTATGTGCAGCGCTATATGGGGCAGCCGCACATTCATCATCAGCCACAGCCACAGCCGCCTCTGCCAAGTCTTCCGCCTCAGCCTCTACCTCCAACCTCCGTGGGTCACGAGGTGGCCGCAGCTCCGCTGGTGGTACGGCCGTCACCGCCGCACACTGCTGGACAACTACGGACATTAGGGATGGCGGGGCACACGAGGGGCTCTCCCGGAGTCGTGGTGCACGCGGGTGCTCCGCCCACTGTGGGTGCGGCATGGCCGGGGACTTGCGCTGCCGCAGACATCGCGACTCCGACACACGGCGACCCCACCCAAGTGAACTTGTCTGAGTCGGCCAGCCCAGAAGGACTATTGAACTTGTCGGGGCTGTCCGGGATATCTGGCATGTTGGGCGCAAATTTGGACTTATTCCCCTCGTCAGCCACACAGTCGCCAGCTGATGCCACTTCTAATGGCAAGGGAGAGAAGTGATTGTAAATATGTGTAGATATGTAGTCTTAGTTTTTATTTATCTTTGTACATTTGTATGTATATATGTATATATATTGTATGTTTATATATTGTTTGTACATTTTTATGTTAAGATGTTTAAATAAATAAATATACTGTCAATTTTAATTTTTGTGTCCGTGTTCAGTAAAGGGATGCCATCATTTAATTGTTATACATTAAAGTACAATTAAAATTTTAATTAAAATTAAAATTAAAACATAAATAAAAACTGTAAATTAAAAATATTTATGATAATCTTTCTCCTTCCCCTTTCTCCCTTCCCTCCCTCCCTCTCTCTATCTCTCTTCCTCTCTCTCTATCTCTCTTCCTCCCTCTCTCTATCTCTCTTCCTCCCTCTCTCTATCTCTCTTCCTCTCTATATCTCTCTTCCTCCCTCTCTCTATCTCTCTTCCTCTCTCTCTATCTCTCTTCCTCCCTCTCTCTCTATCTCTTCCTCTCTCTCTATCTCTCTTCCTCCCTCTCTCTATCTTCCTCCCTCTCTCTATCTCTCTTCCTCCCTCCCTCCCTTCCCTCCCTCTCTTCCTCCTCTCTTCTCTCCCTCCCTCCCTCTCTCTATCTCTCTTCCTCCCTCCCTCCCTCCCTCTAACTCGTCTCCCCCTTTCTGTCTCTGTGTCACTCTATTTTTCCCTGTGTTCTTAGTATGTATGTAAAAGATTAATTCATGTAAAAAGAGAGGAGATTCATTACAATTACATTAACTAGATGACTTTAAATTAGGGAGCGAAAGAACGTAACAGACATGTAAAATTGTGTTTTCATATCTATAAAATGATATCGTTTATTTTACTAGACATATAAACATATTAGCATCTCATATAACAGGAGATATGTCACAACATCACAGACATGTAAAAAGCGATAACAGTACAGTGTCAAGAAAAGCACATAAGTTTGCAAAAACAGTAGACAGACACAGCGCATACAGACTGATAAAATGTTTTGTCAGATCATCCTGTCTTGCCATGACAGTGCTCCGGCGGGTGAGACGACCCAGTCTTTAATTAGATTGCGCTGTTCCTTTCCTAGCTTGGACGCGGTGTTGGGGTTAACAGGTAGAACGTCAATGTCAGGAAGGTTGTGGCCCTCTCGCCAAGCTCCAGGCACAAAGTTGTTGTTGGCTGTCTCGGGACGATCCAGCTGCATGTTCTGTAGCGCTGGGTAGCGTGTCCTCATGAGGTTGTGCAGAACAATGCACGCCTTGACGATGATCTTCACATTGGAGGGGTGGTGCTGCATAGTCGTCAGCAGCACTTGGAAGCGGTTGGCTAGAATGCCAAAGGCATTCTCCACCACTCTCCTAGCTCGGGAAAGCCGGTAGTTGAAGAGTCGCTCGTCATTGGTCAAGCCCCTCTTGCAGTACGGCTTCATCATGGTCGGCCGCAGGGCAAAGGCGTCGTCACTGATCAGAAAATACGGCACATCCTTCTGGCCGTGGACGAGCGGTTCAGGGTTCGGAAAGCCGATGGTGCCACCTTCTGTGCCCGCCTTCAGCTCGGAGGCGTTGTAAATCTGGGCATCGGATGCGGAGCCCAAACCGCCAATATCTGCCCAGATAAATTTGTAATCCGCATCTACAAGCGCCAACAGGACCACGGGGAAAAAGCCCTTGTAGTTGTAGTAGAGCGACCCACTCTTTGGAGGGCACCGGCAGGCGATGTGCTTCCCATCCAGAGCGCCACAGGTATGGGGGAAGTTCCACCTCTCTGAAAAGAGGTCCGTGACGGCATGCCACCCTTCTGGAGTCGTCGGACAAGTCATGACCTCGGCCATGTACTCGTCGACGATGGCCTTACAGACTTCACGCACTATCAGCGACTGTGTGTTGTGGGGCACCCTCCACCCGAACTTCATGGAGGAGTATTTTGTGCCAGATGCCAGGTGCCGCAGAGTAAGTGCTATTTTCAGTGCCGGCTCGAGCGGCACACTGAATGTGGTCCGTTTTTTGGCGATCCTCGGTCCCACTCGCGCCACAATCTCGTCAAACAACTGGGGAGGCAGCCGCATGAAGTTCACAAACGACGCGGTGTCCTCGCTGCGGAGCTCGACCATCAGCTTGTCGAACAAGCCAAGTTGTGGCCGCCTCCCAATCCAGGGTCTGACCCACACTGATCGTCGCCGCCGCTCCCTCCTCCTTCGTCTCTCGATACGGGACGCCAGAAGAACTATGAGGTATAGACCAAGCTCATGGTGATAAATGGCAACTCTGTAGAAAAGCTGGAACTGTACTTGCAGTGCCTGGGCATCCATCCTGTATGAGCAGCAGAGCAGGAATGACTGAAGAAGGCGTGCGTCGCCTTTATATACAGAGACCATAGGTCGGGCATACGCTACCCATACGCTACTCATACGCTTTGCATACGCTACGAATACGCTCCCATACGCAACTCGTAGGTTCTCGTATGCTGCATACGCCCGAGATACGCGCGAGATATGCCCGTGACGCAAGTTGAGCATACGAGTAGTGTACGCCAGCATACCCCTAGCATACGCCGGCGTACCCCCAGCGTACGAGGAGCGTATGCCGGCGTATGAGAAGCGTATGAGTAGCGTATGAACCATACGCCCCCGTAGGTCGAGATTTTTTTAGCATGAACAAAAGAATTTGGATGGACGGACGGGAGAAAGCGTATGGCAGCGTACAGCGGCATAGGCTGGCATAAGCCGGCACATGACGGCATATGCAGAGCGTATGCCCAGCATACGCATAGCGTATGGTGGCATATGACGGCGTATGCCGACGTATATGACGTAAAGCGCCTACGCCGCCATACGCTCCCGCAAAAAACCTTAATGTGACAGCCCCTTTAAGAGCGTGGACTATGTGTGGAATGCAGGACCGAACTCAACGTGTGCACATCCTTTCCTTACATTTGTGTGAACGATCAACGACCTCGTGCTGGTCCGGAAGTGTTTATTCCTTACTTCAGGTCTCACAGTACTAATTAATGTCATGAGCGATAATACAGGTAATCAGCGTAGTATGACTACTACGTAACATCTCCTCCTTTAAGTTTGAGACACACTCATAGTAAAGTCCACATATCTAGTAATGTGATTTTGCAAATTCTGATCATGCAAATACTTTGTAAGAATATAATATATATATATTTTTTTAAATACATGTAGTACTACACAGATCTGTAGGTTTTCACTTAATGTATAGCGATATAGCGATATAGCGATTGGTAGACAGGAAGTGTGAACACTTATTTGTCTCTCATTTTTGCTTGAGTGCAAGTAATTAGCAACACAAGGAATAAATTAGTAGCATGTGGTGAATAAGTGGTCAAATTTCCCTGGATCATCAGCCCATGCTTTTTCTAATCTGTTCTTGAATGAATTTATTGAGCCGGCATCTATAACATTTTGTGGGAGACTATTCCATATATTTATGATCCTGTTTGAGAAACTGTGTTGCCTTAATTTTGAAACGGCTCTGGGTTTTACTAGTTTGAGAGTATGGCCCCGGCTGCCTTCTCTTTTATTCAAGGTGAAAAATTGGTTCATATCTATTTTATCAAAACCTTTCATAATTTTAAATACTTCAATTATGTCACTTCTTTTCCTTCTGTAGGAAAGGGTAGGAAGTTTCAATTTCCTGAGCCTTTGTTCATAGGGTAAGTCCTTTATAACTGCAACTAGTTTCGTTGCACGTCTCTGAACCTTTTCGATCTCCAGAATATCTTTCCGAAAAATTGGGCTCCAAATTTGTGGACAGTATTCCAAAATTGGCCTAACAAGAGACTTAAATAGAATGAGAAAATTGTTCTTGTTGAGGCGATGGAAGGTTCTTTTAATTATTCCTACTCTCTGGTTAGCATTTGAGATGATAGTCCTCATGTGTTTCTGAAAGGAGAGTTGGGAGTCGAAGGTTACACCCAAGTCCTTTTCATAGCTATCTTGTTGCAGGACAGTGTTCTGCATAATATAGGCATAATGAGGATTATTTTTCCCGTAATGAATAATTTTGCACTTCTTTTCATTGAAGGGCAATTGCCATTTCTCGGACCATTGTGAGAGTTTCAGAATATCCTCTTGCAAGAGATCTTTACCTCTTACGTCTTTTATTGCTCGAAAGACCTTTGTGTCATCCGCAAATATTTTTAGGTTTGATGAGACACTGCCTGGCAGGTCATTTATAAATACTATAAATAATATTGGTCCCAGCACACTTCCCTGAGGTATTCCTGAGGTGACATTCTTAAAGGAAGATTTTTTATTACCTACAATGACAATGACAAAGATTTGTTATTACCTATTATGACTAAATCTGCTTTGGTATATTCAGCACAAAGATCTCTTGGTTTTGATTATTTAAAAAAACTAACTTAGCGGACATTTAATGTCTGGAAATCTGGTTGACAAAACTACCTATACCTGGGGGGCAATCTGATTTCGGGTCCACGCCGTGTGAACTGTTTGGGCTCTGCTAGCGTTTCAATAGGTGTAATCGTTGGTTTGACAATGGTTGTGCTCTCTCGAGGCTTTTCCTCCACAGGGGTTGTGGGTTTTGTCATTAAAATCTCCTGTGGGACTTTCTCCTTATCCGCTGTTTTCTGCAGAATTATTGGCATTGGTGCCTTGTTTACAAATGTCTCTTGGGAGATTTTGGTTGGTGTGGCCAAGTTGTTTTGTGTGGCTTCAATGTCCCTGGTTTGCCAAATATCTTTCCGATTCCTTCTGTAGAAACGTCCACCTCTTTCTATCTGATAGGACCTTGGTTCTGGTCCAATACGGGTGATTTTGGCTGGCAGCCATCCTATTTGTGTTCTCACCCGAACTCTTTCACCCATCTCTAGCTGTTCTCTGGGTGCGTGTAGTGCTCTTTTGTCGTTTTGATATTTTGCGCGCTGAGCTTTTTCCTCCAGTGCATCTGACAAATTAACCTTTATGGGGTTTGGTTTTAGTTGTTGCATTGTTGTTGGAATAATTTACCTTAATCTCCGACCTTGAGAAATTTGAGCTGGTGATCCAATTCCCTCGATTGGTGTGTTGCGCCATTCTAGTATAGCAAGGTTAATATCTGAATTTGCGCTTTTGCATCTTTTCATTATCCGCTTGAGGATTTTTACCTGGCTTTCTGCGAAGCCGTTGCTCTGTGGATATTCTGGTGATGATTTTATATACACAAATCTGTACTCCTTTGCAAAGACTGAAAATTCACGGCAGTCATACTGAGGGCTGCCATCTGAAATTATCTGTTCTGGTAGGCAGTGGCATGCAAATTGTTCTTTCATGAATTGTATAACAGCATAGTCTGCACTAACTTGATGTTGGAAAAATGTTTATCATATAAATCCTTTGATATGGCATTTGTCTCGCTACCTGTATCAAGCTTAAATTCAATACTTTTCCTGTCGACTCGTACACAAACCTTCCACTCCTTTACTTTTGTTGGAGTGATTTTGTCAGTGAAATTCGGGGAATTTACTTTACTACAAACATTAACCTGTTTCTCATTATTATCAGACTCATCATCTTGAACAGTAACAGTTTCAATAAACATGTAATCATCTGTCTCATAACTGTCTTCGGTTTCCTGAACCTCATGAGTCTTTTTCTCATAACATTTCTTTGCATTGTGCCCTCTTCCTCGGCACTTGTAGCATGTGGCGTTGCTTGCTGGGCAAACCCCACCACGATGGTTATCGTAGCCACATTTGCTACACCGTCTGTCCAACGTCTGATCTCTCGATCGCCAAGTCTCTCGGTGTTGACCTGAACCATGATCGTCATGACTTCTCGGGTGACTCTCTCCTCGGCCACAACGCTGACCTCGGCCTCTTCCGCGGCCATGTCCACGACCACGATTATTCGTTATACGAACTGCTTCGACGCCTTTGGCCAGTCCCAAAAGTGATGCTTCTCCCATCATCTTTTGGCGTATCTCATGCGTGGCGAAAAGTTGTAACCCTTTTTCCAGTGTGACATCGTCTTCCTCGTATAGTTTGTCTTTCAACTTTTCATCGTCAAGCATACCACGCACTAACTGATCCCTTATAGCACTATCTTCCGCTTCTCCAAAGTTGCATGTTTCTGCAAGTTTTCGCAGTTCACTCGCGAACTGAGTCCCTGCCTCACCAGCCTGCTGTTTTCGTTCATAGAACCGTTGTCGTTCTAAGAGTTTGTTTTGCTTAGGGATACAGTGTTCTTCAAACTTTTTTAGCACGGGCTTTAACTTTAGCCTGTCGTCGTTCTCCTCAAACAGGAATGTTTCGTAGATTGCTCTACCTCTCGCGCCGACCAAATTAAGTAGACACATCACCTTTCGTTTCTCGGGTTTTTCATCAAACCCTGTGGCACACATGAAAATGTCAAATTCGGATGCAAACTTTTTCCAATTATATGCAACATTTCCCTGCAGGTCTAGTTCTTTTGGTGGACGAAATGAGGATGTCATGGCTCTCCAACACTACTACAGACAAAACACACTGTCCTTGATTACAGACCAACTATAGCCCGCAATTATCGTAGTAAATGTTATTTCTTAATACACTACTCGGAGCACTCAGAGCCTCAAGACTGGTACAATATCAATGATACCACCACCAACTGCTGCATGCACCAACACACTACTAGTGACTAGGCCTACTAAATGTTCATAGTTTTAGTTCCAGTTCTTCTCATGTTTACATATTCAGGCTAATAACCACTTTTACTTTGGCCTAATGTTTATGTTCATTGTGTGTACTCACTCAGAGTTACTTAATGGTCATCAAACACTTATATTTCCTAATTTAATCTGACACCATATTTGTGTGAACGATCAATGACCTCGTGCTGGTCCGGAAGTGTTTATTCCTTACTTCAGGTCTCACAGTACTAATTTACGTCATGAGCGATAATACAGGTAATCAGCGTAGTGGATAAGCGTGTATGAAATATATACTGGAGCGACCGGAGTTACGTCAAAAGCCGAAATGGTGCAGTGTCTAAATGCCCTGTCACACTACGACGTATGGTGTTAGCACTTGCGTAATGTTTTGAAATAAAAATCAAATTTAAATAGGTCGGCATTTGCCTAACTTTTCACGCTGTGGGCAGCCTGCACAACGTATGAATTGTACACAGAGTGTATGGCTGGCATATGGTTAGTGTATGTGTGGCGTATAGCAATGTATACGAAACGTATAGCGACATATACTCAGCGTGCTGGGACGTGAAGTGACGATTGGAGGTGACAGTTTCAGCATATGAGTAACTCACAACGACATATGGTCAATGTACGCCTAGCGTGTCGACATGTGCGTAGCGTGTGCAAAACATATTCAAAACTTATGCGTAACGTGTGCAAAGCGTGCTCGTGACGTATGCAATCACCATTAGGCCATGCCCCGGTCACGTGATGAGTCACCGATGGGTATAAATACCCTGGAGGTTTGGCTCTTTCCACACACTGCCACCATGCCTGTGAAGAACATTACAGCTTCAGCTGCCTGCAAGGCTGCTATCACTACAGGACTAGGGCATGGTAGAGGCAGGGAGAAGTAGATTCGGCCAGCATCACCCTCACCATCATCACCATCGCCGGTATCATCACCTGCCTCCTCACCACACCACTCTCCAGCACACCACTCTCCATCACACCACTCTCCATCACACCACTCTCCATCTAGCCAGCCTGAAGAGATGGAGATGGAGTATGAGGTGGAGACCCAGATGAAGATGCAGACGCAGAGCCAGACGCGGCCCTACTCCAGCTCCCCATCTCTTGCTTCGCCTCGGTCAAGAAGAAGAGGGGGGGACAAATTACTCTTCTCTGTCACTAGCCGAGGATGATAGAATGTTGGATTTCCTGCAGGAGAATCCAGTCATCTGGAACGTCAAGATGACAGACTACAGGTGGTCAGACAAGGGGAAGATGTGGGAGGACCAGGCAAACCGGATGGGGAGGACATCTGTGCATTGGCAGGGGTGGTGGTGGTTCAAGTCGCTGCGGGACACAAACACGAGGCTTCACAAAAAGAAGAGTGGCGATGGAGCCCCCCAAACTGACTGAGAGGGAGCTGTGGATAATGCAGAAGTTTGGTTTCCTGCGGTCAGTCGTCAGGCACCGGCCTGAGCCCTGCAGAACTGTAAGTACAAAATCTGTTATCCTTCTGGGCATCAGCATTCTGGTAAAACCCATATTATTCTGGACAATTCGACAAAGCGACATATATTAATCTGGAGAAATCAATTTAATCATGTTAAGTGATATATTTGGTGTTCTTCTTTATTGTTGAACTGTGTTGTTGACCTCATTTGTGGAAACATCGATTTGCATTCATGTTACTTATGTTATTTTATGATTTTATGATTTTGTCTTGCAGGTGATGGCTGCGATAGACATTGCACAGGGGGATCTCGACACTGCCGAGAATGTCTGCGCTTATCTCCAGATTGGCCTGGAGGAAGAGGTTCCGGCCATACCTCCCACTGCAGTCCTTGATATTCACCATAGCGGGCCCGGTGTGAGAGGAAATATATGTGTTCCCACATTGCCCGGTGGTCCTGGATAGACATCTCAGGAATTTCTAACACCCAGGCAGCGGTTGCGCAGATAATTTCTTCACAGTTCAGTTTCTTCACATCTTTTTTTGACTCGACATGTCGCTTCAGGGACCACTTACTTCTAAGTTTTCGATCCACACTATCCACCGACGAACTGCTGGACGAACGTCGATGTCGGTGCCGCCGCTCCCTCGATCTATTCCTTGAGCGTCCGTAGTTTGAATAGCCTGACTCCGTTGTACCGGCGGCCAACGGTTGGTCGTTGGCCGGCATCTTGCATCTTGCCCCAACCGGGCTATCTTCCCGACGTTGAGGCGAATTTGTCGCAGCCTTTTCACCGCGCCTCCTTTTCGTCTCCCGTGCCGCTAGGAGACGGTCCCGTTCATCTTTTAGCTCCCTTAGCTCATCCTCCATTTTTAGTTCTTCCAACTCTCGCCGCACCGCATCTCGTTGTTCCTCCAGAGTCAACTTGTCCGAAGCAGGTTCCGGCTCTGGCTCCCCCGTCGCCGACCTAGACATCTTAGCGGCACTGCTTCGTGTAGTTCTGCGCGTTGGTTCCGCTGTCCTCTCCTTCTTACTGCAGTAGCCTACTTCGACTCCGTCGTGACTCGAACCACACACTGCGCAGAAGTCTATAGTCATAGTCCCTTTAATCGATCGTGCTTCTTTCTATAAACTTTCTATGTAATAGTTGCAGAGTTATATAATCATAGTCGAACAAGCACACGCTTTAGCCGCTGGGCTATGGCAGCCAAAAGTGGAATCCTTTGACCGGAACCTTGGCCTGCTTTGCGGAGAGCTGCCGCGTACCAGGGTCCGCACTCAGGGTACTAATGACCTTAAGTACTAGACCATAGTAGTGTAGTGGTCTGCACTGACCTCTCAGGCAAGTAACCACATAGACAGGTAGGCGTGGGGAGTGTATTGATATCAGGGAGCCTAGGTGGTGTAATGGTTAGCACACTGGCCCGGAATGCAAAGAGATGTGGGTTCGAGTCCCGCTCTAGGCGCAGTATTTCCCATTTTCATCACCCCCACGACACTGGTTGCCGTGATCAGGATCCTGTACAAGCTTTGCGCTGTATGGTTGTTGAACCTACCCTGTGTATGATGTGTTAGTGCATTGCCTGTATGTATGTAATTGTAAGCATTACAAGACTTACAATTCCAGGGGGACGAGTGTAGTGGTCTGCACTGACCTCTCAGGCAAGTAACCACATAGACAGGTAGGCGTGGGGAGTGTATTGATATCAGGGAGCCTAGGTGGTGTAATGGTTAGCACACTGGCCCGGAATGCAAAGAGATGCGGGTTCGAGTCCCGCTCTAGGCGCAGTATTTCCCATTTTCATCACCCCCATGACAGTACTAAGGTGCTTAAATTGCTTTTAGTGAATGAATCAAATAAAACGGCCGATTAAAGGACGTCGATTTAGTGTTCAGATATCGTTTTAATCGACTCAAATTGGTCGACACACATATCAGAATTCAGATTCATCCTGTAATCATGGAGCAATTTTGTAGACTTTGTCGACACACATATTGACAATATCAATTTAAAGTACTGCCGGTCGACTTCTGAGCGTCGACAATGCGTCCTCCTGTGTTATTCATTCAGATTCATGCTGTAATAGTGAAACAATCGTCGACAGACACATCAAGGGTTAGTCGACTCACAGAACGAACATTTAGATTATAACGGTCGAATCAAATTGTTGTCAACGATACCGTCATTGATGTTCCGTCGTCCCTTAAATGCATCGACAAGCATGTCGTAGACACACCGATCGTCGACACTCAGGTAGCATGGCTAGCAGTGTAGGTAGACGATCCTCCCGATATACTTCATTGAAAAGTCCCGGCAGCCAAGATAAGACACAGGTAACAGGTAGACTGTGCTTGTTGCTGCTGTAGGGAGGGCTGTAGCGCGCGACTACCCAGTTTGAAAACAAGCAGTAACTGGCGCCGATGTGCACCTAACAAGCGCTGACTGACATCTGGCAACATGATGGGGCGCCAGGATAGCGCAGCCGGAAAACGGCCCGCAGCGAATATAACAATAAATATCGTGGGTTAATAATAAAGGCAGCATTAAATGCTAGGATCCTGCAGGATATAGGAATATAGCTCCGCCCCTTTATACTCATAGTAATAAATTATATATCCCATATACAATTTTGTAAAAGTAACATGTGAATAAAGTATACATAGCAATTCACTGTGATAAGCATAATTATATAAATATATTAAATATCTATATCCGTTGTAGTTTACATAAAACAAAACATGTATTACAACATAATTTTTATTTTGAAAAATTACATAAATTTAAATAAATGTATGAATTAATCAAATATATATATATATATATCTATAAATAAATAAGATATGAGTAAACATACCTGATGTTTTCCCGTGTTGTTCTTCGCTTAAATATTGATGTTGTTCTTCACTTAAATATTGATGTTACTTAATCAAAACTCCATCACTACCTGATATGGGAGGAGGAGGAGGTTGAATACAAAAATCTCATACAGTGACGTCATTGAATGATGCTGCTCAAATAGAGTCGGGGAGGGTGGGGGGTATGCACACACACACAAAACCAATCCAAACAGTGGCGTCATTGAGCGGGATGGCTTGGTGGGTGTGTCTACCCCCCTCCCTCCCCGATTCTATTTTTAGCAGTAACATCCACCACCACCACCTGCACCTGCACCTGCAACATCACCAACCCTCTCACTGACGTCACTGTATGGGTTTTGGGGGGAGAATGCTGGGGTGGCAGATGTTACTGCTAAAACTACCCTCCTCCCTCCCTGATTCTTATTTTCATCAGTAACATCCACCACCTCCATCACCAACCGACTCAATGACATCACTGTATGGGGTTTCTTTGGGGGGGGGGGGGGGACTGGGGGTGGGACACGATGTTACGCTGAAGTCCCTCTGCCTTCTATTTTGTAGCAGTAACACCCCACCCCTCTACCAACCGACTCAGATGACATCACTGTATGGGGTTTCTTTTTGGGGGGGGGGGGGGGGGGGGACTGGGGTGGCAGATGTTACTGCTGAAAGTGTCTACCCTCTCCGTCCCTGATTCTATTTGGAGCAGTAACAACCACCACCACCACTACCACCACCCAGCTCAATGATGTACACACATTCACACAAAACAATAACAACAGATGGCTAGGATAAATGCACTCTATGACCTCTATAAAGACCAACTAGCTCAATGACGTCACCACTTCGAGGTTTGGGGGTGGGGGTATTGGAGGGGGGGGGGGGGGACACCCACACAGACACAGAAAACAATGCCAACAGATGGCTAGGATAAATGAATTCTGTGACCTCTACCAACACCAACTAGCTCAATGACGTCACTGCTTCGGGTTTTCAGGGGGGAGTTTTGGGGGAAACACACACACACAAAACGACAGATGGCCAGGATAAATTAACTCTATGACCTCTACCAACACCAACTCACCCAATGACATCACTGCTTCGGGTTTTCCGGGGGGGGGGGGGAACACACAAACACACACAATCATATGCATCATCGCATAATAACAATACCTAAAGGAGGTCATCTAAGGACAAACTGGTCATCTAAGGACAAACAACCCCTTTGACACGCATGGACGCTCTCAGGATGGGTCATCTAAGGTAAATGGACTCTCTCAGAGGGGGCATTTAAGGTCAATGGACTCTCTCAGAGCCAGGATTACGTAACTTTATACTCAAAAGAACCCTCCTATACTACTCCCATCCTTGGCAAAGAGGCGCGTTAAACTCAACCTCATCGTGCAAGTGGATGAAATCTGAGCTGCATGAACAAGCAATGACAAGGTCAAAGAAATGGTAAATAAATATGACAATATTTTTATAGGCATTGGTACCATAAAAACAAACGCTAAAATACATGTTGATAATATCATAGAACCTACATAGACCTACCGAGGCGCATTCTGCATGCCATCAAAGATGATGTTCAGAAAGAATTAGATCAAATGTTAAAGTTGGGGGTGATTGTGGAGCAAACTGAACCAACACAATGGGTCAATTTGATAACAATAGTCAGAAAACTGGGGAAAATAAGCATTTGTTTTGACCCCACTAAATTAAACAAAGCAATTTTGAAAGCCCGTATCAAACGAGAACTATCAAAGAGGTAGTTGCAAAAACACATGGAGGCAAATATTCTTCCATACTAGATGCGAATAGTGGATATTGGCAGATCGGTCTTGACCATGAAAGTTCTAACCTGTGAACATTCAATACACCCTGAGGTAGATACAGCTACACCAGGCTACCCTTCGGCATCAAAACGGCCGGAGACATTTTCATATACGAAAAGAATGAAATTCTAAAGGCCCTGTCACATTACGGCGTATGGCGTTAGCGTATGCCGGCGTATGCGGTTTTCGACCCATACACCGTCATACGCCGTCATATGCTACGCATGGGGTCCCAGCGGCATCTGAAGTGTATGCCCAGCGTATGCCTAACCTATGCCTAACCTATGCCTAACCTACCCCTAGCCTATGGCGGCGTATTCAAAGTGTATCCCAACCTATGCGTAGCGTACTGTGATGAGGTTTGACGGTTGTAATTGACAAGTTCAGCGTACGCCCAACCTATGCATAACCTATGTCGGCGTATGCATAGCGTACGTCGAGCATATGAGCAGCTTATGAGCAGCGTATGAGCCATACGCTGCCATACGTCGACAATTTTTTAGCATGCTAAAAAAAAATGTGGACGGACGCGCGTATGACGGCATATTACGGCGTATGATGGCGTATGACGGCATATGCCAGCGTATGCATAGCATATGCAAAGCGTATGACGACGTATGATGGCGTATGGGTCGAAAATCCATACGTTAACGCCATACGCCATAGTGTGACACCACTTTTACAGAACGTTGGGGGTACGCAAGAGACACCCAGCGGATGTCAATCCAGCGTATGCCCAACCTATGTCGACGTACCCCTAACCTATGCATAACCTATGCCGGTGTATGCATAGCATATGCCTAGTGTATGAGCAGCGTATGATCCATATGCTGCCATACGCTGAAAATTTTGAGCAAGGAAACAGGCTTGTTGGAGGATTGGCGTATGACGGCGTATGACAGTGCATGATGGCATATGACGGCGTATGCATAGCGTATGGCGGCGTATACCGACGTATATGATGTAACGCGCTTACGCCGCCATACGCTCCCGCAAAAAACCCTAATGTGACAGCCCCTTAAAAGACCTACCAGGAGTCAATGTCATCACAGATGATATTTTAGTATATGGAAATACAGTAGAGGAACACAAACAAAAACTCGCCTGTTAACTCGCCTGTTTACACGGGCGAGTTAAGTCGCTTCATATAAATCGCCTTGCCTAGTTCGCCTCACATTTGCCGTGTAAACGCGACTCTGAGGTGGATTAGGGCTGATTCGCTTCATATGATTCACTTTATGTACACCACCTCGGGAGGTGGTTTATATGAAGCGAACTAGCTTAAGCGCTGGTTCGTATGGACTTGCTCATGTGCAGATATCGATTTCCGCCTTAAACCGCTCCGTGTGTAGACGCGAGACTAAATCGATTCATATAAATCGATTTGCCTAATTCGCTTCACAATTGCCCGTGTAAACACGGCTTATGACTGAATCCAAATAAATCCATAATATGTGCAACACAAGTCAACTATGTAGGTGACATCCTAACACAAGACGGCCTTAAGCCAAACAAACAACGAGTCGAAGCAATAATTAAAATGCCCACGCCGAATGATGAACCAGGCATTGAACGATTCTTGGGGATGATGGGATACGTAAGTAAATTCATTCCAAACATGGCGGAAGTTGCAAATCCACTACAAATTTTGCTTAACAAAGACACAGCATGGCATTGGGAAGCTGCGCAGAAAAAAGCATTCGGCGAATTAAAAGCACTATTAACAGACGCACCGGTTCTAGCATTCTATGATGTAAAAAAAAAGTCAACATTGCAAGTACATGCATAAAAATCGGGGCTGGGGGCCACTCTATTCCAAGACGGAAAACCGATCGCTATGGCATTGAAAGCTTTAGACAAAACACAAAGTAATTATGCAGTAATCGAGAAAGAATTGTTAGCAATTTGCTTCATGTGCACCAAATTCCATGAATATATCTATGGAAAAGAAGTCATGGTAGAGACTGACCACAAGCCGCTTGTGGCCATTATGATTAAACTGTTACATAAACTCTCAGCATACAATGCATGAGACTGCAGAATTATAACATAAATGTTACACATGTAAAAGAATTAAAAATTGTATTTTGCAGACACCCTTTCCAGAGCGCATGTAAACAACACGGAACCAAATAACCTGTTCGACACCAAAATGTCAATCGCAGCAATCAACATGGTAGATGCCATCATCAAACGCATCGAACAACACACTGAATGAGACGATACACTAAAAGAATTAATAAGAGTCTCCTGGCCGGCTGGCCTAACCGAAACAACCAAGTACGGCATGACATAAGACCATATTTCACACACAGCCAAGAAATCACAACACACAACAAGATTATACTTAAAGGTGACAGAATCATATACCAAAAACATTACAAAAAGAAATGTTAAAAACCTACATGAAACCCACCTAGGGATAGTCAAAACAAAACAGCTAGCGAGAGATTATATGTTTTGGCCCAGCATGGACAAACAAATCGAAGATAAAGTGGCTAGATGTAAAATATGGCAAAGTTTCAGAAATCTCCAACAGCCCGAACCACTAATCAATCACGAAATACCCGACATACCATTTTACAAGATTGGCATCGATTTCTTTCAGGTAAAAGATAAAACATTCTTATTGATCATAGAATACTAATCAAAATTTCAGGAAGTCATAGAGATGACAAACACATCAAGTAAAAATACTATAAAAGAATTAAAGTCTGTATTTGGCCGTTCTGGCATACCACACACTGTAGTATCAGACAATGGTCTGCAATTCTCAAGTGGAGAATATAAAGAATTCGCGAAAGAACACAATTTCAAGCACTGTTTCTCGAACCCATTGTACCCACAAAGCAACGGAGAGATAGAAAGATACGTACAGACAATAAAGAGAAAGAGAAAAAAGGCCAAACTTGACAACAAAGGTATGGACATTGCGCGGTTAAAGTACAGAAATACATCTTTGACAGGTATGAACACTTCACCAGCACAACTACTCATGAGCTGCAAACTAAAATCCAAACTCCCGACAGAAACAAAACAACTGAACTGAAACCACAGAAATCTAAAACAAACCAAATATGAAGAAATCAGCAAAAACAAAAAGAATACTCTGACAAAAGAACAAACAAAACACACAGACCACTAAACATTGGGAACAAAATAAAATACCTAAACCACAAAAAAGAATAGGCATCAGGTCACATAACAAAGACAAACAACCCAAGAAACAGAGACTACGAAATAACTAACACAGAAAATAACACATAACTAATGTAGTTGCCACAGGTTGGCCCAGTCTTCAAGTGCAGTTAGGTCTTTTTGTAGCGCCTGTTGATCTTCAGGGCTGTTAACCTCCATATACAGCTTTGTATCATCCACAAACATCTGGATGAATGCATTGATGACCTCAGGCATGTCGTTAATGAAACATATGAACAGTAGGGGTCCCAGAACACTTCCTTGCGGAATACCACTCAACACTAACGCTGCCAAGGATTTCACACCATTGATGACTACGTGCTGTATTCTTGCATGAAGGAAATCCTCGATCCAGGTCCATAGTTTTCCAGTAATACCGAAGCTCTTCATCTTCATGAGTAGGCGTTTGTGGGGCACACTGTCAAACGCTTTGGCAAAATCTAAGTACACTGAATCTACTTTGCTGTCATTGTCCAGAGCTTCTGTCCGTCTGTCTAGAACTGCCAGTATCTGGGTTACACAAGATCTCCCCTTGACAAAACCATGCTGGAACTTTGTCAATAGTTGGTTCTGGACGAGATTGCGCATGATCTTATCACGTATTATAGACTCCAGTGTTTTACATATGACTGAGGTTAAACTTACGGGTTGGTAATTTTTAGCCTGATGTCGGTCGCCTTTCTTGAAGATTGGGGACACATAGTCAAGATTCCAGCCTGTAGGTAGTTTCCCTTGGTCGATTGATTTTCTATATATATTGTACAGTGGTTCAGCTATTATAGTGTGTAGTTCTTTCAAGATTTTCGGGGATGCTCCATCTGGGCCTGCAGCTATATTTGGATTCAATCTGGATAACTTCTTAGCTACCTCGTCTATGGTAAAATCTGTATCTTCCAAGATCACATCTATTTTAGTATCTGGGATGTTCAGCATATTGGTTATGTCTTCTCTCATAAAAACTGAAGAGAAGAATTTATTTAACACTTCTGCTTTGTCCTTATCTGTAGCGGTGAGACTGCCATCTTCTCTGGTAAGGTGTGCAATTCTGGATCTTGTCTTCATCTTGGAGTTTGCATATCTGAAGAATGCCTTTGGGTTTTTCTTACATTCCATGGCAAGTTTTTTCTCAAACTCCCTCTCTGCCTTCCGGCATTCCCACTTGGCCTGGTTTCTAGCCTTGGTGTACACTCGGAAGTCGTTACTGTCTCGTGTTCTGTGCCAAGTGCGAAACGTCTTGTTCTTTGTCTTTACCTTTTCTCTGGCCTTGGCTGTCATATAGATAGGTCTGTTTATCTGATGCGGTTTCGACTTAGGAATGTGGTTCTCTGCCAAGAGTTTAATATTGTTCATGAAACTGAGCCACATTTCATCCAGATCTGTACCTTTCTGATTCCAGTCCATTTTGGCAGCGTCTTCTCTCATGGCTGTGTAGTTTCCTTTGTGGTACTGGAACTTTGGTGTTATCTTTGCAGGTCGTTCTGTGTAGCACATGAAATCAAGTGTGATACATGTATGATGACTCTTGCCAACAGGTGCATTTAGGGCCACATTGTCCACCATGCCTTCTTCATTGGTGATCACCAGGTCTAGCATATTCGGCTGTTGGTTTGCCCGGTAGTGCGTTGGATCCATTATATGCTGGTGTAAGTACAAGTCCCTGAGTGTCTCAACAAATGCTGTAGCTGGATTTGTTATTGCGCTTGGCATCGTCCCCACTTTCCAGTTGATCTCACTGTAGTTAAAGTCTCCTACGACAAGGATATGACTTGTCCCTAACTCCATGGCATTCTTCATCAGGGTCCGCAGGTGGTCATGGTTCTCCTTCGAGCAGCTTGGCGATCTGTACACAACACCCAGGAGGAGTTTGTCTGTACCCTTTAAGTTCAGTTCACACCATAGTGACTCTTCAAATCCATCTTGTCTTGGAATTTCCTTTACACATATATTAAGGTGAGGTCTTGTGTATAGGATCACTCCCCTTCTGTGATTTCTATCAATGTTAGTATGGTGATCGTAGCCTTGAATTACCAGTTCATGATGTTCTGGGTCCATGCTTCGATTTTTATCTAAAATCTCTGTTAAGGCGATGGTATCAGGTTTATACTCCGACACACAAGTAGAAGCATTTAGCAGCGTATACTCATCATCATCATCATGCTGTCGGTCGCGATGCGACAAAGACTGCTTTCATTACTTGACTGCCGCTCTCCATTTAGCTCTCTGCTGTGAGAGTTGTGTCCATGAGTCGGTCTTAATGTCTCTCAGCTTCAGGTTTCTCTTGATGGTATCTTTGAACCGGAGACGGGGGCGCCCTCTCTTTCTGTAGCCAGAAGACAGTTGAGAATAGAGGATCTGCTTTGGTAGCCTGTCTGATGACATCCTTATGAGGTGTCCAGTCCACCGGAGATTCTTTTTGATCAGAAGATCTTCCATAGAGGGCAGCCCCATCCGTTCGAGTATTTCCTTATTCGTCACTTTGTCCTTCCAGGTTAGCCTCATGATTGAACGCAGATGCCGCATCATGAAGGCGTGCAGCTTTTTCACCTGCTGTCTGTACGCTGTCCAGGCCTCGGCTCCGTATAGTAGGGTGGATAGCACGATTGCGCGGTAGATCTTACCTTTGACCCGAATGGACACATGGTGGTTGTTCCAGAGTCTCTGGCATAGTCGGCCGAAAGATGTGCTAGCCTTGGCCATCCTCCTCTGTATCTCAGCATCAGTGCGTCCATCACTTGATATAGTGCTTCCGAGATAGGTGAATTCCGGAACAGAGTTCAGCTTGTTTCCGTCAACCATGATCTCCTCCTCTCGGGTTCTTGTAGAGTTGGGTTGGTACAGCACCTCCGTCTTCTTGATGTTAATTTTCAGGCCAAACTTCTTTGATGCGTCGGAGAAAGCGTCCACTATTTTCTGGGTCTCTTCAGCAGAGTGGGCAACCAGTGCACTGTCATCTGCGAATAGTAGCTCTCTCACCAGTATCTGAGTAGTCTTGGTCTTCGCTCTGAAGTGTGCGACATTGAATAGGTCAGCGCTCTGTCTGGACTGTATATAAATGCCATCCCCCATGTCTCGGAAAGCCTCGTCTAGCATTGCTGATAGGAAGATGGAGAAGAGCGTGGGGGCCAGCACACAACCTTGCTTGACCCCATTGGTAACCCCAAACAATTCCGAGACTTCCCCTCCAGCACTAACGTTCGCCATCATTCCTGTATGTAGAGCCTCGATCATAGTTGTGAACTTCTCTGGGCATCCGTACTTCCTCAGTAGCTGCCATAGCCCGATCCTCCCGACTGTATCAAATGCCTTAGTGAAATCGACAAATACCATGTACAGTGGTCGGTCCTGCTCAATGCACTTTTCTTGTAGCTGTCGGAGACAAAATATCATATCCACAGTGCTCCGGTTACCTCTGAAGCCACACTGTGACTCTGGAACCACACCAGGTGTTATGTGAATAGATAGTCTGTTGAGTAGGATCCTGGCGAAGATCTTCCCTGCTATGGAAAGAAGAGAGATTCCTCTATAGTTCCCACAGTCTGTTCGATCACCTTTCTTGTAGATGGTTACAATGCTGGCATCCTTCCATGCTTGGGGTACAGAACCCTCCTCCCAGGCATTAGTGATTAGTTGGTGCAGTCTGTTGAGCAGATTGTCTCCTCCATGCTTCCATACCTCGGCAGGAATTCCATCACCCCCAGGTGCTTTGCCATCTTTCAGGCTGGCGATTGCTCTAGGCTATACTAGTGAAGTGGGCGTGTCTACTCGCCTTGAGCAATTTGCGCACTCGTCCAACGGGCGCGCAAATTGCTTCCGCATGTGCACGCGATGGTTCGTGGGGGTAAAGCGTTGCTTAGCGCCTAGCTAAGCAACGGAGGGGGGTCGGGCGTTCGGGGCCTGACCCGGCAGACGTGTTTATTCGCGCTCTGTCATTTCAGCCGATATTTGGTCTTTTTCTTATCTAAATTCTAAAACTAATGTAATCAAACCACACGGGAGGGAAAGGGAGTTATTAGCGCCTTTGATAGGTATGCATATTTCGCTGGTATCCTTGTTAGTTACGGTAAGAATAAAGTCGTGAGCTCTTGTGAAGGTGGACTGAGACGTTCCTTGCATTCTTTACTATCCTCCAGTATTATTATAGATTAACCGCTATGGAAAACCTGATATTCGATTGTTTCATATGTAATTAGGGGCCTTAAGCCTAAGCAGGCCTTATGCAGTTACTTAACCCATCTGCGGGAATATAATGACAAACTATAACAGAATTTAACGTAGTGTTACTTTATGGCGGAAATTAACGACATTAACTTAGAACTGATTATCAGTGACAGCGGCGGCATCCCTAGCCGTACGCGTACTTCTGGAATTATTCAGTAACACAATTAATATACCGAAATGCGAAGGGGACAGCCAGCTAGTTGAAAGAACCTAACTTATGGAAGTAGGGAAACTTTAGGCCTATAAACGCGCTCGTCGGCGAATTGCGTATGTAGATGAAACTCTGGCTGGCCACCTTTAGCGCGGGGAGGACACCGACGGCGACGGACTAACTGCAGACGGGAGGAGGAGCCGCAGCAGCCCGCGGCAGGCTCAGGAATTTCACATGGAAATTATTACATAATATTACATAACATTAACACGTTAGGCTCGCCTTAGGCGGGAGCGGATTAGGCCGAACGGTTAAACTGGTGCCGTTCACCATGAATCGGGATCTCCCGAGTTCTTGTCCGATACTGATTTTTTAAATTAGTGCCAGCTGCAACGCCGGAAGTGTTGTCAGCTATTATTGTACGGGGGAACCTTCCCAGCGCATCTGTTGAGAGTTGTGCTAAACCCCTTGCGCACAATCTCCGATCAGATTCGTGCCATGTGCACAGTGTGCCTACACCGTCTACATGTACTATCGGCGTCCACCAGGTTTTCTTGGCTGGGATGCGTTCAATGTGCGCGCAAAATGCGCACAGCCCTGAGTCTGATCCGTGTATGGACTATATTTTAGAGAGAACTGGTCTAAACCTACACAACGTGGATGAAAGAGACCAGTTCGCCATGAACATTTTCCCACTGAATGGGAAAAGATGGTATGTCCCCATCAACATTAGAGGATCCAATGGATTCTTCCTTATTGATACCGGGGCGGCCATGTCCGTGATAGGAAAAGGATTCTTTGATAATCTCAACCTGAATACGCGTAATTTGGTCTCCGACGTGAGGCCTTTAAGTGTGACTGGACTAGTAATCCCACAATTTGGTTGTACGGATATCCCGCTGGGTATCGCCAATCAGATATTTTACTCATCAGTGTTGATAGTGGACATACCAGAGGATGGTATTCTGGGGAGCGATTGGATGTCATTTTATGAAGCCAGTCTTTCACCCCATAATGGGCTGCTGGAAATTCTGCAACCTTATAACTTGGTCACACACTGTCAGCTACGAACAGACTGCGGTCTTGCGTGCCTGGCAGAAGATGTTACATTAAATGCGCACCAAACGGTGGCGGCATTAATTTCAACCAGACATATAGAAGGGAAGGGTCAGTGCTTAATTGAACCCGACCCTGAAGTGCTCAGTTGTATGGGAGTCACAGCGGCTCCCTCGTTAATTTGTGGTGCAGAAGGTGCTGTGCTACCACTCTGTAACACTACAGATGATTGCGTCCATTTGCGGCGAGGCCAGATCATTGGCAACGCCTCTGAAGCCAGATCACATGGTTCCATAAATAGTCCTACGGCCGCCATGGTGTTTGACTTACTCAAAAGAGAGCGCGGCGTGGAGGGATTTGGAGGATCCCCAGAACCGGTTTTTCCCGTTGACAGGACGCAATTTGCGGGCCTGCCGCAAATTCCTGACTTCATACTAGCGATGGCGGAGGCCACGCATTTAGAGCACGCGGAAGATAAAAAGAGGATCGCACAATTTCTCTTCGAATTTTGCGATATATTCGCAAAACCGGATGCTAAACTGGGGTGGACGGATGTCGTACAACACCATATAGATGTCGGAGACAACGCCCCCTTTAGGATACCCTACCGTAGGCTAATGGACTCCAAGAAACAAGCCCTGGAGGACGAGGTTGCCAAGATGTTGGCGGCAGGGATCATTACGGATAGTACAAGTCCTTATAGTTCGCCCGTCCACCTTGTTACCAAAAAGGATGGGACGTGGCGATTTTGTATAGATTATCGCAAGTTAAATGCTATGACGCGGAAAAATGCGTACCCATTACCGCGGATAGACGAGAGCTTGGATAGTCTGGGAGGAAATAAGTGGTTCTGCACTTTGGATCTTCAATCTGGATACCATCAAGTCGCGATGCAACACGATGACCGCGAGAAAAACTGCTTTCACGACTCATATAGGTCTATATGAGTGGAAGGTAATGCCCTTTGGTCTATGTAATGCTCCCGCCACCTTTGAGAAAATGATGGCGGAGATGTTAAATGGTCTGCTGTTTACTCACTGTTTAGTATACTTAGACGACATTATAATATTCGGTGACACCGTTTCCACATGTCGTTCGCATTTACGAGAAGTTTTTCTAAGACTTCGCAAATTTAAATTAAAACTTAAACCGTCCAAATGTCATCTATTCCGTAAGGAAACTGAATATTTGGGTAGAATTGTTTCTAGTGACGGTATAAAAGCTGATCCTAAAAAGATTGAGGCTATAACCAATTGGCCAGCGCCTAAGTCTCCTAAAGAGACGAAAAGTTTGCTGGGATTTGCTTCCTATTATCGAGATTTCATTCCCCATTTTGCCGATGTAGTCGCTCCCATACAGGATGTGGCTAATGTTAGCACGCAAATCTTTGCATGGGGTATACCACAGGAAACTGCGTTCACTGACCTAAAACGGCTTTTCGCCGATACACCAGTACTAGGGTACCCACGGCCGAGTGGACAATTTATCTTGGACACTGACGCTAGCGCATTTGCCATAGCAGGCACATTAAGTCAGGTGCAAGACGAGGTTGAAGTACCCATTACCTTTGCCAGCAATAGGCTAAATGCCTGTCAACGCCGTTATTGTACGACAAAAAGGGAATTAATGGCGATAGTCGTATACACTAAAAAATGGCGTCATTATTTTTGGGATTCTGAATTCCAGATCCGTACTGACCATCATTCATTAAAATGGTTACTCAATTTTAAGGAGGCTGAGGGTATGATAGGGCGTTGGTTGGCTTGGTTGTCAGAATTTGGCCTCACCAATACGCAAATTACTTATCGACCCGGCCCTCAACATATTAACGCAGACGCGCTTAGTCACATTCCTGTACGTCGTTGTGGCATACCGGAATGTGACGATTGTGGGGCTCATACAGCGGTGGTTGCATCCTTACGTCGGGATCCTGATGAGGAAAGTAGCTTCCATTTCTGGACACAAGATGAATTGCGTCAGGCTCAGGCAGCAGACGTGACATGCTCCACCGTTATTTCTTTGTTAAATGCGCATACGGTGAGACCTCCTAAGGATCTCGTGAGTGCGGAAAATACAGAAACTATTAAATTGTTAAACCAATGGGAACAGTTAACCGTATTGAATGGTGTGTTATGCAGGAATGCGCTCGACCCCCATTCCCTCATAACTCATCAACAACTCGTTATACCTTTCCTCTTACGAGAGGACATACTAATATTCTGCCACAGCCATCCAACCGCTGCGCATTTTGGAAGGGAGAGAACTCTAGACAAAATACGCACGCGATATTACTGGCCAGGCATGAATTCGCGTTGTGCGCGATTGGGTTAAATCCTGCCCGAGATGCGCGCTCATTAAGCCAGGGCTGGGAATGGCTAAGATGCCGTTACAGCAACAAATGACAGGCCAATGTTGGGGGCGCCTATCCTGTGACTTCGTCTCAGGATTTAAGCGCACTAACCGGGATAATCTGGTGATGTTGGTAGTACAGGACCACTTTACTAAATACGTACAAGTCTACCCGTTATGTAACCAAACGGCGGCAGTGGCCGCGCAAGCGTTAGTGGATAACTGGATACTGATTTTTGGGGCTCCCCTTATATTACACTCAGATCAGGGCAGGGAGTTCGAGTCGGAATTATTCCAGACTATGCTCAAACTGATAGGCTGCTATAAAACCCGCACGAACCCCTACTGTCCCAGATCCAATGGTTTAGTGGAACGGTTTAATCGAACCTTAATTTCTGCTCTGGCCTGCATGGTCAATGAAGATCAGAGCGATTGGGATTTACATGCTAAGTATGTAGCACACGCATATAATTGCACCGTACACGCCGCTACTGGGGTAACTCCTAATACGCTAGTGTTTGGGGAGGAATTACGCCTACCCTGTGATTTGCAATTTGGAGTATTAGATAAACATTCAGACGACTCTTGCACACCGGCTTTCGTCCGATGGTTGGAGTGCTGTTTCCACAATGCGTACGGCAGGGTTCGTAATAGCACCGAGAAAAGTATTCAAAGAAATAAAAATTCTTATGGGAATGCTGACTTTCCACGGTTTGCAGTGGGTGACTTGGTGTTAAGGTACCATGCTCCCACGGCACATATTAAACTCGCACCAAACTGGGACGGGCCTTGGAAGATTACTGAGGTCATATCCGATACCACGGTTATAATTAAGACGGCGTTATCTGCCGCTCGTAAATCAAATACGGGACTTTTGAAATTGTACACCGGGCGGATTCCGCCGGACCTGAAAGACGGCGATAAATTAATTAACGCCGACTTGGCGCGGAAACCCGATACGGCGTAATCTCCCGCGAGGACACAGCTGTTGGTTTCTCCCAACCGGCGGGGAGCCGAGGGCCGGGCCGAGCGATGGTTAAAGTCCATTAGTCGATACTAGGGGTGGGAGGCGATCAAATTACGAGTGGCATCGGTTCACGTTATATTTCGTATCCCAGCAGGAAGCTATGCCATAATTATAATCGCCACCCTCCCATGACCTTTACTTACCATATACATTTAAGTAATAAGAACCCTACTCAGGGATGTTCGTAATAATTTGACCTCTTATTTAAAAATATTAACTTAGATGGAAGGAAATTCCGTGCCAGTCTGTTGACGGTGAGACCCCGTATAAATATGCGTATACAACAAGAACACCAATAGTAAAATGCGTACGTTGATAAAAGTTTGGACTAGCTGTCGATGGCACAGCTAGGGTATAGACCAACCAAAAATGCGTACCCATACGCCATAAGAACACCAATAGTAAAATGCGTACGTTGATAAAAGTTTGGGCTAGCTGTCGATGATACAGCTAGGGTACAGACCAACCAAAAATGCGTACCCATACGCCATAAGAACACCAATAGTAAAATGCGTACGTTGATAAAAGTTTGGGCTAGCTGTCGATGATACAGCTAGGGTACAGACCAACCAAAAATGCGTACACTTATACCATAAGAACACCATCAATAAAATGCGTACATAGGTTGTAGTTTTCCGAAAAGGTACGTACATCGTGGGCTATGCCAGCTATCGATGGTACAGCTATGGCATAGACCCCAAAACATAAACACGTACACTGACAGCGTCATAAAAACAAACCTCACGCTTCCTGGGTGACAGCCCGCACGCAGGAGGCGATACACCGGGCCCACCGTTTTTTCGTGCCGCCAGTCGCGTGGACGCCGTCCACCAGCCTCTCATAAAACGTGGCCCCCTGGAATGAGACCGTGGCGGCGAGATCTGCGGTCGGCTCCCCAGCCTCGGCATTCAGCCGCCGGACGACGTCATTGTACAAACGCAGCGCGTGGTCGATGGTCTCCTGCGGGAAATAAAAGGTGACTAATTTGCAAGGGAATACATCGGTAATACCATCAGCATTATAGAGCTAAGTAAACCATGGCGTATCAGGGTTTCCTTTCCCACCCGGATGAGACACGGAAATCTAAGATGGTTAACTTAATTAGAGTCGTACTCAAAAGGGTTTCCTTCCGGCCACGCCGGAACAACGGCTCACCTGATCTACGTGAGGGCGAGGATGCGCCCGATGGTAGGACTCGTACTGGTTGGCCGTCCACCTCCGCCGGGCCGGATGGTTGGCGTCCACTAGGTTGACGCCCGGGATGGTTGTTATTCCGACCCTCCCCGTGTAGACGGTGCGAAGGAGGGCGAGGGACTCCTCCCTCCGCACCCCCAGTCCACCGAGGATTTCAAGGGAGTTCGGCGACCGCGCCGTTGTCGTCCGGGTGCGTCGATCCCGGGACGTCACGTCACAGATCCCGGCGGCCAGGACGACGTATTCCGGTTGAAATTCCCTGAAAGGAAATATGACCCTTAAATTTGCGCGCTATCACATTTTTCTCTTACAGATTATGCAGTTGAGGAAATTGCGTGAGTAGACAAGCTCTAATAAAAGTAAATGTAAACATTGCGTTCTGAGCAGCGACTTGTTTAGAATTTCACGTACCGTATCCCTGTCAATGACAGGCGCATCGCTTCATTATATCCCTTTCCAGGGTGCGTGAAGACGCGGAACTGGTGCTCCTCCACGAGCCGGTCGAGCTGGTGTTGGAGCCCTGACCCCCGTGAATCGCAGATGACTGCGACGCGCATTTTTAATTACTGATATTACGGACGATATGGCGATGGAAATCGGGCGTGTTGTCACGTCAGTGGCTTCAGTTAGACTGTGCCCCAAGCCAACGCACCCGTGCACCCAGTACTAGTGCCGCGGTACGTCGTAACCTTTACATTTGTTTTATTGTATTTATTTCCGGTGGAAATGATATGAGGGCATTTGGCAGAACGAGGAGAACAAGAGAAAATAAATACTGGAAGCCATTTGTGTTAAAATAAAAAAATTGTTAAACCAAAGACCGGCACGCAATTTGCGCACGGCGCATAGTTAGGTAGTGATGGGGACGTACGCGTTTTGCGCAAAGTTCACCGTGGCGTATAAATCCCTCGGAACTGTCACAGGGGACTATCTGCGTGTGACGTCATGGCACGGTGTTTACTTTGATGAACATTCCAAAATATAACTATAACTAACCAGAAATGCGTGATAAAATAAATAAATAAACGAAGTATTACATGACATGCACTATAAGTTTACTATCTTAATACGAATAATCGCTCCACAGTAGTATAGAGAGGACCGATATGGGTCCATATTACGTAATCGTCCCGCGTCAGAGGACCGACGCGGTACAATGACCTTAGATGACCCATTGCATGTTTGCACCGCGGGACAATGGGAATCAGTGACCCGAGATGACCCATTGCATTGTTTGCACCGCGGGACAATGGGAATCAGTGACCTGAGATGACCCATTGCATGTTTGCATCCTTTTTGACTGGAATGATGACGTCACTGTTCAGGTTGAACTCATTTGACCTTTTTGACTGGAATGATGACGTCACTATTCAGGTTCTACCCATTGCATGTTTGCAGGATTTTAGGTTGAACTGATTTGACCTTTTTGACTGGAATGATGACGTCACTGTTCTACCTTGCGGGACAATGGGAATCAGTGACCTGAGATGACCCATTGCATGTTTGCATCCTTTTTGACTGGAATGATGACGTCACTGTTCAGGTTGAACTCATTTGACCTTTTTGACTGGAATGATGACGTCACTGTTCAGGTTCTATCCATTGCATGTTTGCAGGATTTTAGGTTGAACTGATTTGACCTTCGCTTGCAGGATGGATAGATGTTTTGATTGAACTCATTTGACCTTTTTTGACTGCATTGATGACGTCATGCTTCTGGTTGTAGGACGGTTATCTGGGTATTTTTTTTTTCTTGTGTATTGTTTTTTTGAGTGATTTAACCTTTGTTTAACTGGAATGATGACGTCACCATTACAGTCATAATGCCTTCTTCATTAGGAGATGTTATACAATCTATTTTGCACGACACTGATCACACATTGATGGAGGATTTAACAAGATATAGGAATATACAAAGTATTCGCATTCCTTTGAATGAATATCATATTCACGACTTCATTGCTGTTTGGAAGGAAAACAGATTTCATTCTCTACCTAAACAACTCCTTCCCCTGCTTACCGCATTGCAGGATTTTGAACAATTGATAAAGAATCACGATATTGATTATATCATTTTATATCATTCTTCTTCTCCTTCTTCTTCACATATTCAATCTCGCCCCCCAGGAGATCAATTAGATGTGAATAGAGCATGCATTCATATTATAGTTCATTGTAGCGGGATTGGAGTTTTTGATAGAACTAGTGGTGAATATTTTCCACAACTCACAGACACTTTTCAATATAATAATCTAATTTCTTGCGCTCTTAACTACGCACATAGATACTTTTCCTGTATTTTACTACCAAATAAAGTTTCATTTTTTAAGGAGATTTCATTTGCCTTTAACCAAGCTCGGCTACTTTCATATGGAATGCATTGGAAGTGGCCGTTTTTTGGATGGAAGAGTATGATGATTGATGAAAATGAGTTGACTTTCCCCCACTCCCTTTCTCCCCCCTTCCACCTCCCCCTCCCACCTTCCCACTCATCTCCACCCCCTCCCACCCAAAAGACCTCCCACCCCATTTGATTTGAATACTCCTCATTTCCATATCTCCGAATTTGACGCTGCATATAAAACCTGCTGAGCTCCAGCCTACTCTCATCACTTCACCTTCCACCATGTTCATGCAGAAGGGCATTCTGAAGCGTCTGAGATCGAATCCGATAAAAATTCCATCAGCATCATCAGTCGCATCGCCAGCAGTGGATATGTCACTTGAACTAACGAGAGCTATCAATCTCAAGAGAACGAGTATGTATTCCTCCTCAGATAGTGAAGGAATGGAAGAAGAGGAGGGGGAGTTAACAATTATCGTTCCCTCCCCCTCTCCCTCTCCCTCTATACTTGAGGATGGAGTCGAGACCTTCAAGAGTCGGAAAATTGAGTTGAAGAAGAAGAAGAAGAAGAAGAATGAGGAGGAGGAGGAGGAGGAGGAGGAAAATTGGCTGAGGTGTAAGAAGCGACGCAAGATCGCTTCATTCTTAGTTATTCCCCCGGGAATTGATATTTCGCATTTTGATGCCGCCAGCCTACCGCTAGGGAATCAAGTTTTTGTGGAGCGCATTAGAGGAGCAGGAGCAAAACTTGGTATAAAGATCGCCCTATGGACTCGGTCCGGAGGAGATGACTTTGCTGGGGATGTCAGTAGCAAGCGGTATGACATCCAGGGAAGTGCAACGCCGTCAGCAGAAACAGTTAATCCTGATGGAAGGACTCTGCTGACGAGCAGCAATCGATATTTTATGGACTTTGATGAAAACGCCATCGCCATCCTGCTCGAGAGCATAGATGACATGCTTCAGGCCCTCAAAACAGCTAAAACAGACCGACGTTTTGGGGGATTCCATGTTAACTTTGGACGTGGGGTATTTGGTGTGGTTGAACGCGATAGTTCCCGCATCGATTTTCGTAAATGGTTTGTTTTAAGTTCAGAAAAGCTGAAGCCGCTGGAGAAAAGGGCGCTGACACCCTGCAAGCAGGGCTTGTATTTGAATGTCGCACAACTGGAAAAGTTAAACAAGTTCCTGAAGGAGCAGCTCCACTCATTCCTCTTTCCTCATGGAGACTTTGAGGTAAAGTGTGATGTCCCATCCCACAAACCCCATCAGTGCGATATCTGTACTCGAGTTGCGCTATTGCCTATGGAGCTACAGTTATCACAGTTGATGACTAAGGCTAAACTTGTCTGAGGAAGAGGAAGAAGAAGGAAGAGGAATTAAATTACTAATACTACTACTAGTACTTCTTTTACTGTTAACATATTATATATATATATATATATATATCAAAGATGTTCATACCATCAATCGCTATCTTTGTTTAATAAAAATCAAAACAAAGCAAATAAACAACTTCTCTTTGTTATGTTCATTTATTTTCATATCGACTGAATATAAATATATTCATACTCTCTCTCATAAAATGATGTTGTTGAATATAATAATAGTAATAATAATATAAATGATAATACTAATAATAATAATAATAATATTCATGACTTTTATTCCACATTTTTTTTTTTATACATGAAGATGTTGAATAGAATAATAATATTCAAGGCTTCTATTCAACATTTTAGACAACATTTCACTTTGAATCATTTCTTTCATTGGGAAGAGTACAGTGAAAAATAAGGATATAATGAATATGCACATCATAAGAATCACGCCCCAACATTTTCTTTTTCTCATTAACATAGTTAAAATACTATTTTCATTAGTTGAATTTTCATTAGTTGAATTTTCATCGCTATTATCAACTCTCACTTCAATATTCGCATTACACATGTTGGAAACAGTGAAATCTCCCTCTCTTGATGAAAGCTCTTTTTTTTTTTTGGAGGGAGGACTGCATTCAGTTAGAACTTTCCACATGTCGTCATCATCATCATCATCCTTTCCACCGATACCTTCTCATACAAGTTCATTCATTCAAATCAAATCAATGGTTATAGCTCTCATTCCGTCTAACAACTAACGCGTTTTCAAAAACATTTTTCATTTTATCTATTCTCACTCGCTCAGTTACATGGTTATTACTTTTCTTCCATCGATTTCATCACTATCAACATCATATTCTTCAACATCATAAGCAGTTCCTAATTCAAATGAGTCTACTCAAATGTAATAGTTGTTGTTTCATCATTCAAAAGAAAGTTTTACTTTCACCCCCTTCTTCCGCATCAAAGAAGAAGAAGAATAAGAAGAAGGTGGAGATAAGGATCTTTTTTTTTTAAGGGGAATGAATAATTTCACTTTTCTCCTTTGTTTAAGGGAGAAATACTCCCCTTCCAATTCTACATTCTCTGAAAACTCCCCCTCTTTATTGCTCATGATGATAGCATCATCCTGTGTTTTTGGGGGGAGATAAACCCTTTTCTTAGGAGGAAGAATATAAGAAACGAGATCTTTCATTGCAGATGCATTTTTTTGACAACGTTCTTCTCGTGTTTTTTTTCGAAAAGCTCGAATAAGATGAGGGGTTTTCCATATTGAATCCTCCTCATCTTCTCCCTCAATCACTAGCTTTTTTTTCCCTCCACATATTTCATCAGCAACAATAACATCATCAATATCAGAAACATCAACAATATCATCATCATTATCAGCAACAACAATATCAGCAACAACAATATCATCAACATCAATATCATCATCAACAATATCAGCATCAATATCAGCAACAACAATATCATCTTCATCAATTTCATCAACAGTAGCAGTAATATCAACAATCTCATCATCAGATACTTTAACGTCTTCACCAGTAGCAGCATCAGCATCTTCACCAGTAGCAGCAGCATGCTGCATATCCATTCTCTCCACCAGCTTTCTAGCACACTCTAGAGCCGACTCGCTACTAGAGAGAGCACTATTTTGTTTATGTAATATAGCTATTGAAATGGGAGAAGTAAAATGAAGAGGAGGAGTGTGTAACTCCCTAAATTTTGAGTTCTCCTCATCCTCTGACTCTAGAATATCTCTCAAAGAAAGAGGGGATGAGGAAAAGTGTGAAGGAGGGAGAATCAGAGGAGAAGAAATATCTCCCGGCTTCACCATCATAATTTCTTCATCTGATAATGAATTTTCATTATTATAATTTTGATTATCTGTTTCAGGTAGATTTAAATTTGTGACTAATGTCTCAAAGCTGAGTGAATTTGAACTGTCTACAAACTCATTAATTATATCAATCAGGCTTTCATTAGCTAGTGGAGAAGGTGGAGCAGGTGGGGAGAACTCCATGAGAAAATTACTATTATTAGTGTCAGTGACAGAGATAATTCCACTGTTATCCATTATATCTACACTAGGATTTGGGGTGGAGTTCTCAAGAGGAAGGAAGGAGCTGTTGTTCTCTTCATCATAACTAGAAAAGAGAATTGAGATAGGATTGGAGATGGAAAAGGGACTATTGATGGGGATAGGAATGGAAATAGGAATAGTTTTGGGATGGGGGATGGGGGAGAGATTGGAGATGGAGAGGGGAAGGGGATTGAAGGAAGTTTGAGGAATGGGAGTAGGAGAAGGAGGAGGAGGAGGTGGCATGGAAAAAACAGAGGGAGTAGAAGTTACAGTGGGAATGGGAGTAGGAAGGTGTAACGGATTAGGAATAAGACTAGGGGAAGGAGAGGGAGAAAGGATTGGAATAGGAGAGGGAGAGGGAGACCAAAAGTTATTCTTTTTGATTAAGTTTATCCTCCCATCCTCCTTTGTCTCCAGAATCATATCGCTCGGAATTAACACTCGTCGCATCACCGCATTGTTGCGCTGTACAACAGCGCGCATTTTCCGCATTGCGGTACTCTGCGGGAAATGGAGGTCAGCACGACTAGCCAAACTTACTGCTGATAACTGAAGTTGGGCGCCTGCTGCCTCCATTTCCTCCAATGCACTCTCCAAACTGCCCAGAGCCAGAGACAGTCGTCGCACTCGATCTTTCATTGCAGCAATCGACACCGAGTTCCGTCTTTGACTTGAGTGGAAGTACTTGAGCGCATCAGATCTAGAGAAAAAAAGGAGAATAGTAGAGTGAGAATAAATATATAATAATCAAATTCGCATCCGACAGTAGTATCTCCATTTTCTCAATCTATTTGATGAAAGTAAGATATTTTCATTTAGTAAGACACACTATTCGAAAATGTGAAAAGTATTTGAAAAACGTGAAAAGTATTTGAAAACGTGAAAATTATTTGAAAATGTGAAAAGTATTTGAAATCGTGAAACGTATATGAAAACGTGAAACGTATATGAAAATGTGAATCGTATATGAAAATGTGAAACGAGACTAGACATTCAAACGTTCATACAAAATACAAATGAGTGAAAGATGGAATGAACGAATGATTATACGAATGAAAGAAACGTGGAAAACTATTTGATAGATGAATGAATGAAAAGATGAATGAATAGATGAATGAATGAATAAATGAATGAATGAATAAATGAATGAATAAATGAATGAATGAAAGAATGAAGGAATATATTAATGAAAGAATATATGGATGAATGCATGAATGAGTAGATGCCTGAGTGAATGAATAGATGAATTAAATTAATGTAATAAACGAATGAAATAATTAATGAATAGAGGAATGAATAGAGGAATGAATAGAGGAATGAATAGAGGTATGAATGATTGAATGAATGAATGAATGAATGAAAGATGGAATGAAAGAATGAAAGGTGGAATGAAAGAATGAAAGGTGGAATGAAAGGTGGAATGATCGAATGAATAATGAATGACTGAATGAAAGAATGAATGAATGATTGAATGAATGAATGAATGAATGAATAATAGTCTACTAATAATAGTATACTAATAATAGCGACTTACCCTTCTCCTCCTCCTCCTCCTCCTCCTCCTACTTCTCCTTTTCTTTGACGCTGGATATACTTGTAGCTCGCTCCTTTAGACATGGTGGGAGTGCTTCACTCACTCACTCACTGAACATAAAACTGTCAGAAAATCCGTTACTTGTCGTCTCCAGGGGATTCCCCTAATCTCGCTTCCACTCCCAATTCCACTCCCGCTCCAAGAAGGGAGGATAGATCGTCTTCACGGAGTGAAGTATATCTCACGTGGTGTGATGTCAGTCTATCTCACTCGGTATGATGTATATCTCACGCGGTGTGAGGTCTATCTCACGCGGTGTAATATCTCACCTCACACTATTGACGTGAAATAAAATATTTTCACTGAAGTGAAAAGATATCTGAGCTTCTGCTGCAACTACAGTTTTTATAGTCACAAGAATGCATAAACCCCGCCTAGTTAATTATGCATCATTCTCCCTCCCCATGATATTAATATTCTTCTTCATTTTGATTGGATGGTGTTTTTTTTTTGTTTTTTAAAACATTTTTGTATTGAGGGTCGGAACCTCCTTCTCTTATTTTTCATTGGATGGGAGGGTCATTTGAGATGTCACAAGTTAACTCTCCAAGCATATACCTCATTCCACTATCACCCCACAGCTATCCCCTCCCACTCACCTCCCCTCCCATTCAGCTAACAACTGAGGCGGAACGGAGTATATTCTTCAAGCATATACTCTGTGACTCCTCCCTCCCGCCCCCTCGCAGGAGAGGACGCTGTGTGTGTATGTGAGTGTGTGTGTGGGGGTGAACAGGTTTACGGGACAGCTCGAGTGGTTTATGAGACTTTCACAACCATCCCACCCCAAGCATCAACTACACCCAATTCTAACAGTCGATTTCCACAAGTGAATTCCCTCCATCTTCCCTCATCCACTCCACACAAGGACAATTTTTGATATTTATATATATATATATATTTTACCTCGGTATGCCGCCTCTGGCTAGCCGTAGGCTAGGGAGAAGGAAGCACATCCGGGTCCAGCAATTAGCATAAGTAACTCACAACGGGAGGACGTTTGTGAGTTGCTCCACAGGATTTATCTACTACTACTGCTTTTATCCAAAAGTAAGTACTGTTTTCTTCGATAACTTTGTTTATCATGCTCTATAGCATCCTTTTATGAAAGTTCAGAACTTTCTTCAGTCCTGTTTGGACTTTGTACGTTTTTTAACTTACGGATAGAACATTGCGTGCCGCTGGCACAAACGAAACCGATACTGAGTTCTATCGACACCTGTTTTTCAGACAGGGAGAAATGGCAACCCGAGTTGCTCATTTCCTAAGAAAAGTCTCCCGGATCCTAATAGAGGATGATGTTGGGGATGCTTCTGGGTGTTTTTTTATAAACACCCCTGACCGGTTTTAAGGCGAACCTCCGAGTTTCGTAATATTTTCTCCAACTTGTTGGCGCTGTAGCCACAGGTGGGAGAAGTGTACGGAACAGAGAGAGGGGCCGATCTCACGATCGATGCCCTCCGTTTGGTTGGTTTCGTTACCACACACCTACGGCAAATTTAGCTTCACGCCTGTACTGACACGTTGCAAAACACGTTCTCTGTACCATGTTCCTCAACCCAGTTTACTGGCTTACACTTGTGTAGTTGAGATGATTCCGGGTTAGTAACGCTTTGGTTTCGTTACAGTTCCCGATGGCCACTCGCCGGAATAAGCCGCCCGCTGCAGCGGTGGGTGTCCCCCCTACGGATTACGATTCGTCTCCACCGGCTACGGCTCCGCCGTCCCCACATCCTGGGGCTCATGCCTCGGATCAAGACAGTGATCACGCCCCTCAACCAGTGGGGGGGGAGGCGAAAATGGCGGAGATGATGGAGGAGAAGATGCGCCTTTTCCAGGCGCAGACCTTTCCAGATCCTTCCCAAATCCCTGATGAGGATTGGGAAGACTTTTCTGAGGACGAAGAGGACACGCTTTCGGCACCTGAGGTTCCGAAACCGAAAGCGCGGGGCAAGAAACGCCGCCCAGTGAGCAGTTCTGGTGACGAGTTCACAAAGAAAGCGAACTCTAAGCGCTCCAAAAAGTCCAAAAAGAAGAAGAAGAAGAAGAAGAAGAAGGACTCCTCTTCAGACTCGTCGTCCGACTCTTCTTCCACCGAGTCGGATTCCCGACACGGAACGAGCGGGGAGTCTACGCCAAAATAGGCGTTACAGCTGGCAAGAAGATTGTCAAAAAGAAAGCTCAGAAAGTGCGCACCACTACCATGATGCGCAAAACGGTGAATAGCCATTTCACTACGTTTAAAACCGATCGAAGTCATCAACAAGTTGACTGAGCAGATTTCAGGAGTTAAGGGCATTCCTGCTTCGGTTTTCAAAGAGATGGATTCCGGCATTCATCTTTCCGACGAACGCCGTCGTTATGAAACTTCCCTCTGCCTGATCCATAAGGCAGTTTTGGGTGCCTTGACGTCTGTTATCCCTGTGGCTAACAGGATGCAGACAGAGAACAAGTTCTCGTCTTTGGCGCGGGTTATGGACCGGGGGCATAGCTTTGTTAGCAGCCGCTAGTAACTACATGACCCATCGGAGATTTGAAAACGTTTTCAAATCGGTCACCACAGATGCCGGAAAAGAGGTTGCCCGCTCTAACAAGGTAACGGACCATGATGGTAAGGAATACACCGTGTATTCCGGACCTACCCCTATCAAGAGCAAACCGCTTGATAAATCCAAGATGTTTGGGGCGTCAGCTAGCTTACCTGTACAAACAGGTAGAGGTCGACTACAAGAGTGCTAAAAACACTGAAGCAAAGAGTCGTCGCTTCCAAAACCCAGCAGGGTTCAGAAAGTCTAGGACGGATTTTTCGATTCCGCAGAGGAGGAAGGCCGTTCAGGGGCGGACCGTCCTTCCAGTTCAACCAGCGAGGAAGGGGCCGAGGCGACAGGCCGGCCTCAAACTGGAACGACAACCGCGGCTACAAGAGGGATTTCGTTCCCAAGCCCCAGTTCCCGAAAACAAGGTGTAAAAACATATACGCATTTTTCGGTTAAGAATATATATTGGACAGAGGAGAGTGGGGCCGATGTTATATAAACTAAAAGTAATAATATCCCACTCCCATTATGACATGATATAAGCTGTGTGAAATATATGTTCATATATTATGCCTGAGATTAATGAAGAGATGTTCCTATATAAGAGGCAGTACATGATTGTTGAAATATGTCTCTATGCATCCATAAAAGAGTGCAATTGGAGAAAAGACCATTTTAAACAGAGATCTATTGTAACTGTATAACTACCTGCTGCCCCCCCCTGCCTTGACCACTGGGCTGGTCCCACCAGCCTAATTTGCATATACACACAGGGCACCACCTGCAGCTGGGTTGAGTGACAGCTACCCCTACTGGGGGAGGGTGCCACCCCACCCTGACTGTGGAGGTGCCTGATGGCTGGCTGGGGACTGCCCAGTCACCTGCATCCCATTGGCCCTCTGACCACACTAGCCTCAAACCAAGATCTTAATTCTAGACTCTGCTTCAGACCACCTGGAGAGAGATCACTCTACTCCTGACTCTGGAGTGAGGCGCACTCTACTCTTGAGCAGGAACCCCAGACACTCTAGTCTGATGCTATCAAAATTCATCTATTCTAATTGAGTGTGAACACAGCTATAGGACTCCTGTCCCTAAGCTGTAAGCACTGCTTTCTATACAGGCTAAAGTAGTAATGAGATCTTGTGTGGGCTAGAAGGCAAGGGGTGTGGATGATAGGTTCACTGGTAGGTGGACAGGAGTTGGTGTTGTAGTAAAGCACAACTTCTCCACTGTTTATCTGTGTCTTGACTTCATTCTTCCTTAGCATTGGTTAATGAGTTGATAGACAAGTGATATGAAGGGGAGAGTTTTCTGTAGTATTCTCTGGTGTCCCCAAACGTGGCCGGGCATCCAGTAATATTCTATAGTGGCGACTGCGACTGAAGACGATCGAAAGACACCCGTTGAGGGTCAGGTAATAAGGCCACTTTGACCTACATTGCATGGTTCTGCGTGCTGAGTTTTGAGAGGGGATAATATGACACTGTGTACCGCCAGGTGGTTGACTACTTGTGAATATCTGTATGTAAGTGTAACCAACAGGCACACAACCAGAGGAGGAGAACCATCACAACCAAAATGGCAAGCACCACAGCCGCACACACACACAGTAAATCCAAACAAAAAATAGGTTTTTAGTAA